>VZTA01024716.1:0-13947 GCA_013398855.1 Mohoua ochrocephala | reverse complement strand
ATTATATATATATAAAATATAATAAATAAAACTTAATAAAAATAAAAAGAGTGGGATTAAAACCTAGATTCAGAAACATAAATTTAGGTATCAACAATATATACAAATAAGCTATCTCTAAACTCCTCTTGCAGCAGATGAAGATACGGAGGTAGATTCAGTTGACCAAAAGCCTCCTGCCATAACAATTTGCATCATCTGCATGGGGCTGTAAACTATTACGCTAGACCTCAGAGAGACCATCAGTTTTCTGGACTGACGATTGGATTCCAGGTAAGGTACCCCAGGATATTTCAAATATTATGAGAGGACTTCATGTGAGCAACTTAATAATATTTTTAATTGAAACAGAGCAAATCACAGAATCACAGAATGGTGAGGTTGGAAGGGACTGCAGTAGGTCATCTACGCCAGCCTCCCTGCTCAGCCTAGAGCACACGGCACAGAACTTTGTCCAAGATGGTTCTTGAATGTCTCCCGTGAGGGAGACTCCCCAGCCTCTCTGGGAAATCTGTTTCAGTGGGTGGTCACTCACACAGTAAAGTTTGTTCCTCATGTTTAGATGGAGGTTCACATGCACCAGTTTCTGCCCATTGCCTCTTGTCCAATTGCTTGGCACCACTGAGAAGGTCTCAGATGCTCCCCCCTGACACCCTCCCTTCAGATACTTTTACAGGCATTGCTGAGGTCCCTTCACAATCATGTCTTATTGAGGCTGCATAGGCCCAGCTCCATCCGCCTATGCTCAAGATAAAATGCTGGTAAGAGAGATGCCTCAGTCCCTTAATCATCTTTGTTACCCTCCACTGGACTCACTTCAGAAGCTCCACGTCTCCCTTGTACTTAGGAACCCAGAACTGGACACAGCACTCCCGATGTGGCCTCACTAGGACTGAGTAGAGTGGCAGGATCACCTCCCATGACCTGCCATCAAAGTTCTTCCTAATGTACCCCAGGACACCATTGGTCTTCTTGATCACAAAGGCACTGCTGGCTCATGGACAGCTTGCTGTCCGCCAGCATCCCTAGGATCTTCTCCACAGAGTTGCTGTCCAGCAGGTCGGGCCCCAGCCCGTGCTGGTGCAGGGGGGTTATTCTTCCCCAGGTGCAGGACCCTGTATTTGTCTTTGTTGAATTTCAGTTATTTTCTGCCCATCTCTGCTGTCTGTTGAGGTCCCTCTGAAGGGCTGCACAGCCCTCTGGGGTATTGGCCACTCCTCACAGGTTTGTGTCATCAGACAACTTGCTGAGGAGGCAGGCATCTGTCCCTTAATCCAAGTAATTTATGGATAAGTTAAATGATACTGGACACCACTACTGACAGGCCTCCAACACTTTGACACTGATTACAGCCTCCTGGGACCTGCCATTCAGCCAGTTGTCAATTCACTTCACTGTCCAATCATCTAGCCCATAAGGTATATGGGATGTCTATGCTTTTTAGAGTGTAAATTGGGAGTCAGGCTGGTCATTAAGGTGGTGTCTACAGTGTATCCCACTGTAAGGTATCAAGTTACTATTACAACTGGTAAAGATCTAGGACAACTCAGTTCTCTAAGTATAGGAGTACAGTTCCATTTAATTTCCTATACCTACTCACGTCTCCCTCAGCTGATTCAGAAGGGCATAGGTCTCCTTAAATGCTGTCAATACTGAAAGCCTCATGCAGATTTCTCAGAGAGTTTCAAATTACACTACAAACCTCTGTTTGACAAATGAATTGATCTCATAGCCAGTAAAGTCAATGGAGAGCTACACATTTGTTTTAAAATAGCTGTTTACTTTAGGGTGAGATGAGTCAATCGCATGTATTGATCAGCTCATCTCCGTGGGAGTAGACACAGCTAACTCACTTGTAGTCACTTACACTGTACACACCAAGAGTCCATACAGTTATCTATACACAGGTTCTTGATGTATGCTAGGATACACTTTTTATGTTCAGCTGTTGGTCCTGGAAGGTAAGAATCTATCATAGATCCTGTGTCATAGCTTTCATACTCTGGTGCTCTAGATGTCTGGGGTTATTTGAGCTGTCATTAGATGGTTATGTGTGGATGAGTGAAACAAATTCTTTAAGCCCATGAAAGCTAACTCTGGTGCATTGTCTGCTACTTTTGGTCTCAAGATCTTATTTTATGAAAAGTTCATTTTTTAAACATTTGATAAGCTCTGCTTTCTTTCTTTTCAAATCTTTTAAAATGCTTTCACTTAATTGGTCTCTGTTGGGAGGTTTTGCTTAACTGAAAGGGAACAGCAAGAGCATGATTGCTCCATGAAATGAGCCAGAGCCAAGTCTTGTCACAATGCAGGCATGAACAGCAATCTTACCAACAGAGGCATGGTCCCTGACCTTAAAAGAAGCTCCAGGGCTTCCTGGCAAAAGATATTTTCAGGTGAGGCTTATCATGGCCTGCATGATGGTGAAGTGAGGCATAAGAATCTTAGGTGGACAGAAGAATCAGAAGTTCTTGACAGCAACAATGAATAAGTGTTTCTCTATCTACTCTGTCCAGAGTACACAAAATTTGTAAAAAATGAGATGTTTTTAAGATGAGAATTTTTAAAAAATTATGTAAGTGGAATAAGTGATTGTTTCACATTTTAGATTTAAATTTGCTGATCAGTTTAGCTGAGTGCTATCTTTGGAAAAATCAAATCTGATATTCAGAGTTCGAAATAATGACCCGTAATCTACTTCTTCGTTTCCTCATAACATTTTGTGACTTGCTAGTAATTACAGCCACCGTGTCATCTGTCAACTGAATAGCTGTGTAAGTTCCTCTTCCATATTGACAGAGACCAGGCAGACTATCCATATCAGCAAAAATGGCACCACATGTATGTCCTTAGGCAACTACTTCATTAATTGAATACATAACCATCTAGTACAATTGCACCTTAGGTAAGTCTCATATTGATATCCATTATTTCAATACCTCTAAATTGAAAATTATGTTAATATGGAGCTAAAGTCACTCCCCCAAATCTTATTAATCCTCACTGATAATAGCTCCATTCATTTTTAGTTCCTATGATCTCATTGCATTTTCCATGAAAGTCTCATTTCCTTATGGATTGCGCTGTGCTTCATCTTCTCTTAGAAGAAACAAGATCATGGAAGAGTACAGAAGCAGTAATACTCCATGAGAAACTAACTTAATTGCTGAAAAATTCATTATCTAGAGATTTAATGGTCATTTTATGTATTTTTCTGAGACAAAAAGAGAGAGAGAAGCAGGTAAGGGGAAAGTTTATGAGATTCAGTTCAAACAAAATCTATTCTCTATGGATAAAAAGAAGCAGTGGAAGATTCCTTGCAGCCTTCACTACTGAAAGTTGTCAAGACCCAGGTGCACAAAACTGAGACACCTGCTCTGATCTGCTCTTATCTGAGAGCTGACTACTCAAGTTTTTCCTGGAAATCTGATACCTACCCAATTTTAAATGTTTCAGGCTCAAGTTTTGTGCTGCTGTCGTTTTTTGTTTGGGTTTTTTTTTTTTTTGGGGGGGAGAGGGAGTTGATAAAATTATTTGCCATAGAAGCCAGCCCATATTTAATTTGTAGAAGTTTTATGTTTTCTAAATGTAATTTTTCTTTCATTCATATATATACAGCCATATTAAGACTCTATTAGTTTTGCTTTTTGTATTATAGAAAAGCTAGAAATTATCAATTAATCTCTGCATTTCAGCTATTTTTGCACATTTCATCTGCAATAGTAAAAGTTTTCCACAGTAAAGACCTTTAGTTTACAGTTCTTACAGGTATAAAAATAAAAACATTTGAAATAATATTTAATATGAAGGAGTGTTGGATTTAATTAAGTTTCTTGAGAGTGATATACATTATGTGACACATTTAAGTCAGAGTACAGAAGTGAAATACCCGGTTGTGGTTCTGAAGTATATTTCTGAACTATTTTATTACTTCTAAGAACACAACAAGAGTTCTCTCAAGTTTAATTATAAGAATATGTTGTAGAGAAATAATTTCAAGGAATAAATGAATGAACCAAGCTTCTAACTGTTATCTAAGAAATGAAATTTGGATTAAAAATATAGGCTGCATGCTCTTTATAACAAAATATCATCGCTAAAAAAACTGCCAACAACCCTTCTTACCATGGAAGACATGGAGAAGATAGGAACAAATTTATTGAAAATATAAAAACTACATTAACCCTTTAACTATGATAACATTCTTTGGCCCATTTACTTTTTGCTTTCAAAGAGAAGCAATCATAAGTGTACTGCATCTGGCTGAGATGGAGTTAGCTTCATGATAGCCTGTATAATTCTCTGGTTTGGGACATGTGTCTATGATATTGAAAGCTGATAACACACTAATGTTTTGGCTATTGTTGCATTATTCTTGCTCAAGGTTTTCTCTTTTTCTCAGAGAGAAGGCTGGGGATGGGCAAGTTAGGAGGGTACAGAGCTGAGACTGTGACCTGAATTGTCCAAAGGGATATTCCATAACATATGATGTCATGCTCCGCAATAAAACCCAAAGCAGAGAAAGAAGAAGAGTAAGTGGGGAGCAGGGTGTTGTCTCCCAAAGTGGCCATAGCTCAGAGACTGGCTGGGCATCAATCTGAGGAATTGCCTGTCTGTCATTTCCATCTTTTTTTTTTACTTTCCTTCATCCATTAACTGTCTTTGCAACAACTCAAAAGTTTTCTCACTTGTCCTGCAGGATGCAGTGAGCAAGCAGCTGTGTGGCTGCTTGGCTGTTGGCTTGTGTTAACCCATCACAATGGGGATAAAATTTAATTTTACAATCAGTAAGTATGAAAGGTTTTACTAATTATTTTCCATTCTGAAAAAAAATCTAGCAACATGCATATATGTTGAGATATCTATCTGTGTGTGTATGTATATATAAATATATATTTGTTCCTCTTACTGTTTCCTAGAAATTGTTTCCTCATTATTTCCCATAAAACTTAGAAAGAAAAATGCTGTTTAAAATTTTGGCACACACTTCACTTTAATAATTGATGATGCCTGGTAAAAAATATAGACTGATGAATTTTACACTAAATCTGACTTTTGAGACACTGATAACCTGCACAAAAGTTAGACTGTCCATAACCTTTCTGTGAGGTATCTCCCCCATAGGAGGCAAACTTGGCTGGCTAAGATTTAGTTAATGACAAGCTGTGCTGGTTTGGGCTGGGGTAGAGTTAATTTTCTTCCCAAGGGCTAGAATGGGCTGTGGATTTGATTTGTGCTGGGCATGGGGTTAACAGTACAGAGATGCTTTTGTTATTGCTGGGCAGGGCTCACACAAAGCCAAGGCCTTTTCTGCTTTCTGCACTGCTATGCTGGCGAGGAAGTTGAGGTTGCATGGGAGGTTGGGACAGCCAGGACAGGGGACCCAAACTAACCAAAGGGATTTTCCAGACCGTTAGACATCATGCTCAGTACATAAAGCTGGGGGGAAGGAGGAGGAAATGGGTGGGACCTTTGGAGTGATGGGGCTTGTTTTCCCAAGCACTGTTACATGTGATGGGGCCCAGATCTCCTGGAGAAGGCTGAACATCTGGGACTTTAGTGTATTTAGAGAACAGCAAGTCATGTTCATACTCATCCTAGAGAACAGCAGTGAATAAAGGCGTCTCTGATTTCAGTGAGACTGGGATTTCAATCCTGTCATTTCAGCTAGTGTTTTACATTCAGGTAGAGATATTTTGTGTTTTCCTAATAAAACAGTAATAAAAGCTTTACAGTTAAATTGGGAGACTTTATATTTTGTTGAATGTGAGTTGACCCACTGACATTTGAAGGACTTATTTCATGTTTATATGCTGTTTTAAACAAAGTAAAATTCTTTAGATCCTGCTTTATGCATGCTGTGCTTTCACCTATCAATTTTGAGAATTTCTGAAAACAGACCATCTGTGTTTTCTGCCTATATCTTTTCTGCTTCAAACTGTCTTGTTGCCATGGAGTCTCTGTTCTGCATTAGGAAAATAAATTATTGTTTAAAAAAGAAGGTGCTTGTCAAAGTACACAGCAAAATTAACCATGTATCTAATATCATTAAATCAGAAAACATTAAAGCAAGAGAGAGGGTTTTTAAAAATTATTTGTGATATTTATTTAAAAGCTGGACTTTGTCATTAAGTAAATAATTTCATTCACATGGTTCTTCCCATACTGGATACCTGGGCGGCCTCTGCAGTAATACAAATATTCTCAGGCTTTGGTATTAATGCCCAGTGGAATTACATTCAGGAATTGAATGTGTGTGATCTGCACTGACAATACAGGTGCATCAGCCATGAATCAGAGAGAATTAAATACATGTTGTTCAGAGAAAAACTTTGTAGAGCAACATGCATCACCAAGATAAGAGCAAGCAGAGGAATTATTTCTCTAATTGGCCGCGAAGGTTGAAGATAAATGCTTTAGAGTGCTTAGGATGGTTTCAGATCTCTGGAGAACAGCAGAGGACAACTGAAAATGGCAGTTCTGGAATCTGTAAGCCATCTTTCAAGTGCCCAAGGAGTTCATTTTAAAGGCCACCTCTCTCCAAAGTGGCAGAGTCAAAATTAATTTAGGTCATATGTATGCAGATAATCTCCCATGGACTGAAAACAGGTACAAGTCTGTAGCAAAGGGATAGCAATGTCTCAGCTTACAGAATGAACAGTGGTTCCCTGGGATACCTTCAAGGATGTAACGCTAAGGGCTACATTTAGCTAAGGGAAATCATATCATACCCTTAATTTCAAGAAGCTGACTACATTAGTAAGAACAAAATGCTAACTCGGATTAAAAAAAGAGATTTATTATATTGGACAACAACTACAGTGAAGTTACAAAGCAAATAAAATTTCAGGGCATTAGTTTGGGTTGCTTTTGTTGTTTTGTTTTTTTTTTAATTAAAGGTTATGAAAATTGCTAGTGACAGCAGCAGGTATTAAACAGATATAAACTCAAAGTGCTATCTGTCATAGTTTAAAAGCAGAATATTTTTTAACTTCTATAAAGCAAAGATCATCACATTCAATCTACAGTAACTTTATTATACTAAATTGACTGGTTTATTTTGTTGCTTTCATCAATTGCCTTTTGCTAAATATTTCTACTTCAACAATTCTTCTCTATACAGCTCCAGTATAACTACAGTTGCAGATGATGGCTCCTAAAAGCTTAAACAGCACATCATAAATAAGAAATATTTAAAAGAATGAGCAGAAGGCACAGTTACTTAGATGTTAATGATGTCCCCAAGATACTTGTGTCAGGTAAAATTTTAAGGGAAGAAAACTAATAATTATGTGAAATTTTAAAAAAACCAGTCATTACTCATCTTGAACTAATGTAGTGTTACACAAACTAGAATGAAAAAAAATGAAATCTGAAGACCAGTGAGACAAGTGAAAAGGAATACAAAGTAAGAGTGAACTCTACTACGTATGATGAAGTCCTTGATGAGAAACAAGAAAATATGTTTAATATGGCATTAGGTAAAAAAACCAAAAAAAGAAAAAAAAGATAAAATGAGATTATCACATAAATATTGAAGAAAAAGTATCAGGACCTTGTATAGATTAAACTTAATATATAGAAAAATTAGCCAAGTAGTATGGTATGCTTATTTACTTTACTTTGTATTAAATATAATGCTCTTTGAAACCTGTTTCTTGCCTTGTGCTGTCCTATTGGTAAAGGAATTCAGTAATTGTATGCTTCTTTGGAAAATATAGTATTTTGTTCTTTTTGGAGAAAAACACATAGCATAGTTGATTAATAGTCATGTTAACATTTATAGCTGCAAAGAATATGAACAGCAGAAGAGAGGCAAAGAGACACTACAACTGGCAAACCAGCATTTCAATATTCTTTCCCGGTGACTAAGTATACACCACTAAACTTAGGATTGTAGTACCAGAGCAAAAGGATAAGTGACTCAAAAGTCAAGTTGTAATTGAGTTTTAAAGGATTTTTTACCATGTAGAATTCAAAGCAGAGGTTCACATACTATATGACACTTCAGAAAAGTTGAAATTTTGTCATTTATCAGATCAGCCTGGTAATTAAGACTCAATTTGAGCCCTACATTTGGGAATCTCATGGAATTTATTGACTAAAATGAAACTGCTTCAAGGCAGAACAAAATTAGGATGTCTCAAATCACTTACAAAGTTTGGGAATGTAAATTGTGAAATATCACTGTAATTAAGTGCTGCTGGTTACATGCTTGCTGGTGCATCCAGCAATTCCATTTCCTCATGACTAACTTCATATATTCACTTAATTGAAGGTCCTGTTGTTTTTTTTTTTTTTTTTTTTTACTTCCTAGAGGCACTGTGAAGACATGGAGCATTAAGGAAACATCAGTAGTACCAAGCATTCAAAGAATGCTTTATTTCTGGTTTTTGAAATAACTTTTTGTTGAAAAACATCTTTCCAAAATCTGGAAAGATATGGACTGTAACTCAGTTTTTTATTGGTTCAATTCTTCTACTTATTGTTTTAGTTGTCAAAGCAAGTATTCTCAATATTATCGATATTATGGCAGTGTCTTTCAGTTTGCCTATGATTGATATTCTTTGAATTGATTATAGAGAACAGTATCTCCTAGGAATCAATTGGAAAAATTCTTGTTTAAACTCAATCTGGTAGTTAATATTCACAGGCTACTGAGATAATGGAAGAAGTAGCCTTCAGAAGTAGATTTCAGAGAAAGGTATCTACTTCCTTGCAGGACAAACAGACCATTACAATTCTCAAAAAGGTCTTTTCTTCTTTGCTTTAACTATTTGACTGCAAAACATTCAGGGTGTAAAAACAGGATGGCATAAAAACCAAGCTGCTGCCTTTGTGTTGCAGAAAGCACTACTAAAAATATGATATTTTTTAAACCTCCAATTATGTCTTCCTTATTCCATCTTGAAAATAAAACTTTTGCATCATACTTTACAAAAAGCAGATCACACACACAAGATCCCCAAACCAAAAATAAAATTTACCAAAATCTTCAAGAAACACTGCAGGTGTTTGTGTCTAGGTGGCAACCTATACAGTTCAAATATGCAAGATTATAATGATATTAATACATAATCCAATCCTCCCATTTTAATAAAATAATCATTGTGAATAACTGTAAAATCAAAATAGAATAAGTCATTAATGTTTTTTATGAAATGACAAATGCATTTTTAAAAAAAATCTTAAATCAATATGAGGCATATTTTTTCCTCAAAATTTGGGTTTGAAATCTTTGTAATTTTTGGACCGTGAAATTTTGCATTTCCAGATGGTTAGCAATTACAATTCCTAAAATTTTGTGATACTCTGCACTGGAACTGTACTTAGTATCCATGAAATGTCAGAATTAAACTCAAGGAAATTAGTTTTGTGCCCTCTGACATTTACATTATCGTTTGGTTTTTAATTGCATGACTCCACACTCATTTTAAAGCACACCCAAGCTACATGCATTGAATGGAAATTTCTTTGCATTTTCCTTTTTTTCTTCTCAGAGGTCTCCAAGGATTATTCCTTAGATGTGGTCCAAATTATTTATTTAATGTAAAATTAT
Source organism: Mohoua ochrocephala (assembly GCA_013398855.1). Lineage (NCBI taxonomy): Eukaryota > Metazoa > Chordata > Aves > Passeriformes > Acanthizidae > Mohoua > Mohoua ochrocephala. The sequence continues at coordinate 4,388 of VZTA01024716.1, read as the reverse complement.
TAATCTTCAAATAATTAATTAATATCTCTTTGGGAATGTACTAAGGTACTCTGACCACAGCATCTGAATGCTGAATTGATCTCGGCAACCTATTTGTGAAACTAAGTAGTATTACAGTCTTCATCTGTACAGATAAGAGGTTTAGACAAAAGGTATTAAATACCTACTTATCTCAGTGCCAAATTCAAAGCACTGAAGCCCTGATGTTTTTCCAGGTCATGTAGAATTTTCACAATTCACAATTTCAAAATATATCACTAATTAAATTTAGTAATGGTTGAGAGCTATTGCCACATCTGTAAATTTAAGTCTTGGGGTCTTCTATTGAATATTCTCAACATAAACAATATAAAATTAGTGAGTATTTATAAAAATGTTGATTCATCACCCTCAGAAAAGAAGTCTGTTTATCAAAATGTGTTTGTATTACATTCTTCAGAATCAGATTCAGTCTCCTTAAAAAGAAGGATAGTCTTTCTTTCCCTAATACTTTTTTCTTCATTTTTTACCTCAAAAATCTGTGAGAGAAGAAATGTAGGTATAACTGAAAACTGAGTAACTAAGTATGTAAATGTGATACACTTCAGGAGCATTATTCATTCTATGCATTAACGACACAGGGATCATGTGAAAATATTGTCATTTGATCATAACATTAAAAACTGAGATTGAGAATATGTATTATCTTTCATAGCCTAGAATTTCAAGTAGGATGGGATTGAACCTAGAAGTATTATTCCTGTCAACTTATTATTATTATTGTCACCAATATAATTTGTGTTATGTGCCTCCAACATCGTTCACAGGATCACAGAACAGCTGAGGCTGGAAGAAGCTTCCCTACTCAAGCAGGGTCACCTAAAGCAGGCTGCCCGAGACCACATCCAGAGAGCTTTGGAATGTCTCCAAGGAGAAAACTTCACAGTCTCCCTGGGCAACCTGTTCCCATGCTGAGTCACAGGCACAGTAAACAAATGTTTCCCGATGTTCAGAGGGAGCCTCCGGTGTTTCAGTTTGTGCCCACTGCCTCTGGTCCTGTCACTGTGCACCACTGAAAGCATGGCTCCATCGTCTTTGCACTTTCCCTTCGGCTAATTACACGTTCATAGGATTACCCATGAGCCTTCTCCAGGATGAAGAGGCTCAGCTCTCTCATCCTTCCCTCATACTCCATGTTCTTAATCATTTCTGTGACTCTCCTCTAGACTCTCTTCAATGTATTAATTTCCCTTCTGTAGTAAAGAGCCCAGACATGGGCACGGACCTCCAGGTGTGGCCTCACCAGTGCAGAAGAGAGGGAAAGAAGCACCTCCCGCAACCTGTTAGGAGTGCTTTACTGTGACAATTTCAACTGGAATTTGTTTGGTAAGGAATGATCACAGGATCGAGGAGCCATTTTTTAGATATTTGATTTTTTGGGTTTTTGGGGTTTGTTTTGTTTGTTTGTTCTATGAAAGTAAGCGCACAAAGAGCAAATATTGTATTTAATTTGAAGTGAAATTCAGATAACACCTGAATTTTTACAAGATATGGAGCAGAGATAGCAAGTCAACAGAATAGAAACAAAATGGCCTAACATAACTTAGCAATGAAGACATAAGACTTTCTTTTTTTAATCAGGAAAGTCACAAGTTGCATTATTTTTGTAAGGAGATACCAGGAAAAAATTGCTTTTAGCAATATCTAATCACACTGGTGTCCTATAGGGAAATGCACAAAAAAAACCTCAAGCTAATTGGATTTTTTTTTTAAATTTAAATAAGCTAAGCCCTGTAGCATCTAGCATGAGTTGGGGTTTCTTAAACATTAGTTAAAAAGTAATAGACAAAAATAGGGAAGTAATTTAAAGGTAAATGAACTGTCCAGAGAACTTTAGAGAGGGAGAGGCTGTAAGTCACTGCAACAGGTGGCACTCAGTTGTTTGGCACCGTGAGAATCTTGATGAGCTTATCTCTGTACAGTCCTATACCTGACCCCAACAGAGACTCTAGACAAGCTCCCCAACAGAACCAATCCCAGACTGACATCTGGAAGATACTTAGTCTTCCCACTGTCACTTAGGTCTTACACATTTACCACAATCATGGGACCAGAATTCTGAAAAAAATTTAATAAAGGGGAGAACTGTATTTTCAAAAAAAAAAAAATCTTTAGGGTTTTTTTTTTTTTGAAAGTAACATGCCTATTAATCCTGCCACAGTTTTGAATTAGGTATATAAGGATTACTTCAGAAACATATGAAATATTAATTTTATTGTATTAAAAACTATCTATATTTATCAGAATACATAAGTGGAATTTGCATCCAAAAAAGAAAGACTCTGTCCCTCTGTTGTCATAAATTAATGCAAAATGCTCCTAATTGAATGAATCTGGATCCATCCAGTTTTTGACCTGAAGCTACAGTAATAATATCCAGTTACTTTATGATGTATGGGATCTAAGGAAATATTTTTAAAAATTTATTTGCATGCGCTTATGCATGTTAGGGAGCACTTCTCACTATCATAAGAAATGTATCTGCTAGAAGCATTTCACCGGGATAGATTTTAGTACGGTGGACTTGCCAATTACAATTAAAGGTGTTCCAATCATGTTTAGAGTAACAAATAGCCTATACCTAGTCTTCTGTGACATAATGGACACTAGGAAATTGTTCTGTCAATTACAATTAGAGGGGTGAATACCATGGTGAAAGGTCACTCAGCCTTTGGCTGAACTGAACGAGTTTCAAGAAGATGCTTTTAACACTACATAATATTAGTGTAACAAAACAGTAGACCCCGGTGTCAAAGTACTAATGGTGTCCATCAGTACTTTAAATTCTATTCTTTGTTATTTTTTTCTTCAGACTCAGTTGTAACAAACATGAATACTAAACTAAAAATTTTCAATTCAGTTCCCATAATCCACTGAAAAATTTAAGATGGCAGCCTCAATATTCTTTCAAATGTTCAATTACTAGCACTCAGATTAAAACAAATTAAAAACTTCTCAGCCATATATTTTGCTGTATCTTGACTGCTAATGCATTTTAACAAAAGGAAAAATAAATCTTCTTCTAAATTTTTATTAAAATAATCATGGATTAGATAAATGATCATAGAAAAAGCCTCACATGAAACATCTTCATGACCAGAATTTAGGTGAAACCTTCATACATATTAAATAAATAAATTCTCAGATCTGAGAAACACTTTATTGTCCTTCCAAAACAGCATAAACGTGTGCATTTACATATGCACTGGAACATTTAGGATTCAGGCAGGCATTAGAGAATGACAAAGACAGCGACAAATGCATTAAAATAAAAGGCAAATGCCACCATATTCAATTCACTACACCACAGTCTTGAAAAAATAAACAGTTATTTTAGATCTTTAATCCTCTTTTACTGCTTTTATTACAGACAGATGAATATGAAAATAAACAAACTGGGTTTTCAGAAACTGTTGTTTTACCTTTAGGTTGCTGGTTACTATAACAAGGCATTTTTTGAATTATCTTCAGTATTTTTTTCCCAAAAGAATTTCTTCTATATTTAGTATATTTCATTCTTTCTATTAACAGAATAGATCATTCCAAAGGCCTTCAAAATTACCTCTTCCTCAATATTCATAAAATGGTTATGTTTGGAAGGGATCTTAAAGATCATCCTATTCCAACCCCATTCCTGTCATGGGCAGGGATGACATCTGCTAGACCTGATAACTCAAAGCCCCATCCAACCTGGCCTTGAAGATACACAGCCTCTCTGGGCAACTTGTTCCAGTGCCTCACCCCTCTGATAGTAAAAAATTTCTTTCCAATACCTAAAGTAAACCTGACATCTTTCCATTTAAAGGCATCATCCTGTCACTCCATGCCCTTGTCAAAAGTCCCTCTTCAGATTACCCCTAGGCTCCCTTTAGGTACCAGAAGGCTGCTAGAAGGTCTCCCCAGAGCCTTCCTCAGGCTGAAGAATCCCAAGTCTCTCAGCCTGTATTCACAGGACAGGCACTCCAGCTCTGTGACCAACCCAGTGGCCCTCCTCTGGACTTGGTCCAACAGTTCTTCTTATGTTGGGGCTGGATGTAGTACTTTAGGTGGGAACTCACAAGGACAGAGTAGAGGCCAGCTCGCTTNCCGCTGGCCATACTTCTTTCAATGAAGCCTATGATGTGGTCTTTTTTTTCATCTGCAAAACTATATTGATGGGTCATGTTGACCTCATCCACCACAACTCCCAAGTCCTTCTCCTCAGGGCTGCTTTCAATCTATTCTTTACCCAACCTGTACCTCAAGTGTTTGAGATTGCCTTGAACCAGATGCCAGACCGTGCACTTGGCCCTGTTGAACTTTGTGAGGTTTACATGGGCCCACCTCCCAAGGTCCCTTTGGATGGCATC
>VZTA01024714.1:0-13872 GCA_013398855.1 Mohoua ochrocephala | reverse complement strand
GGGCCCCCCGTGGCGCCCGCGCAGCCCCCGAGCCCCCGTTGAGCCCCGCCAGTTCTCCCGTGGCGCCCGGCAGCAAGGCCGAGGGGATGCCCAGGAATTGGGGACGGGAGGCGTGGGACGTGCCGGGGGTGTCGCGTGCCCGTGGGACCCTCCGGTGTGGCGGCCGCTCTCCGTGCCAGCGCTGCCCAGCGTCCCACGCCCGCCGGCCCAGGGTGCTGGGAAAGAAAGGGCCCTTTCTCTGCCCCACTTTAAAGCTGGCTCCCGCAGCTCCTCCTCCGAGGAGGGTGGGCACCTGCATGAGGGAGGCACCCCGGCAGTGAGGGGGGCCGCTGCCGAGGCCAGGGCTGACAGACCCCCCAAGGATGGCCCTGGGGAACCCGATTGCTTGGGATCACCGTGTGCCCAGGGGTCTCAAATGCCCCGGGGTGGTCCACGCACCCCTGGGGTCACGCACCTTGAGGGCACTGCCAGAGGAGTCCTCTGTGCCCTGGGGGACCGTGCACCTTGGGGACCCCATGAGTCCTGAGGTCCTGTCTCTGCTGGGGGGACCCCTGAACCTTGGGGACCTGCACAGCTTGAGGGGTCCCATGTGCCCTGTGGGACTCGTGTCTTGGGGGGTCCCCTCTGCTGTGGGGGTCATCCACAGACCCTGAGGTATCCACGCACCTTGGGGACCCCTGTAGGACCCTCCCTGCTGCATGATCCGAGCTGTCCCACACATTGGGACGGGGAGGGGTCCCATCCCCATGGCCCCGGGGCAGATGTTTAACCATGGGGCAGGCGTGGGACGCGATAGGAACTGTCAAAGGCGTGACTAAAAGGGATGCTGCAGAGCCCGGCGCCAGAGGGATCCCGGGCGGGCTGGGGGGGACAGGACCCATCTGACCATCATGTGCCTTAGGTCCGTGTTGATGCCTGGAGCCCCGCGGCTGCCAAAGAGCCATTCACAGCTCCATGAAAAGGCCGATCCCACGGTTATCCACTTCCGTTGGGAAGCCCTTCCCTCTGGCACGGATGAAAATGGCTCAGCTGCACACTCTGGGAACGGGGTCCCAGGCTGCCACAGTGCCAAACTACAGGGATGGGATCCCGTGGGATTTGGATAGGACAGCTGGGAATGGAGCCAGGGTGGGCTGGCTTGAGACTCGGGGTCTGCACACCCAGCCAACCCACCCCAGCTACATCCCCTAGGGAGACAACACAGCAGAAACAGGGGTTTATTCCACGTATTCACCATTACTCAGCAAGAAAAAAGGGCAAAAAGCTTTACGGGAACAAGGATGAGTTAAGGTTTGACTGGGGCTTACCCTGATCCTGGCTCTAGAAGGTGAAGGTGAGGGAATAAAGGATGGAGAAACAAAGAGGGGGGGAAAGATTTCTTCTCCAAACTTAATTAAAAGGCTGAAAAAGCTGCTCCATGCACAATTTTAGTGGCACGGGGGACTCTGAGACCTTTGGAAGGTTCAGTGTAGTGAGGGTGTGGAGTATTTTGTGGAGGCAAGGAAGCTCCAGGCTTCGGGAAGCACAAAGGAGCTGAAGAAGAGGGCAGTAAAACCCCTCTGGGAATTAAGGACAAGAGCCAGGAGAAGAACAGGGAGGGGAAGGGAATGGGAATTGTGTGTAGAGGAGGCCAGAAGGGGACTAAGCTGCCGTGGGGACAAGGGACAGCTGCTGTCGATTAGCTCGGACATGCTCAGTCAGTCCTTGTCCCCCGTTAAAGAGAGGGGCCCTGGACACGGCCCATCGCTGCGGATTCCGCCCCCCTCCCTGGACGGAGACCATCCCTTGGATGCAGCCCCCCCTCCTCAGAGCAGCCCATTCCCACAGCGAGTCCATGTGTGACTTTATTGGAGTGCGACACAAATCCGGGGGCGATGCCAGAGGGTTCGGGGAGAGGCGCCCCGGGCTCAGTCCCAGTCCCCGTCTCCCTCGGGATTGTCATCGCGGGGGGGCTCCTGGAACTGGATGTTGGCCAGCATGTCCCGCATGGCCGCCATCAGCCTGTTCACCCCCTGGTTGAGGTCCTGCGCCGCTCCGGCCTCGTCGTCCCCGTCGTGCCGGATGTCCCCCTGCAAGAGAGCAGCGCTGTGGTGGCAGGGACGGGCACGACACCGGTGCCAAATCAGCACCGGGCTGTCGCCAGCTGCGGCTCCTGGGGCGGGAACACCGCGGGGGGAACGGTGCACCCACGTCCCAGCCTGCACTCACCTGCAAGTTAAAATTTGGCAACAGCGAGCGGAAGAAGAGGGATAAAGTGCTTTCGTTGGAGGGATGGCTAGTCCTGGAAGACACAAGTGGCACCACGGTGAAGGGACAGCTCAGTTTGGGACTCCTCAGTGAGATGTGGCGGTGCTGGGAGAACCATGGCGCTGCTGGAACCAGCCCCGAGGGAGGGAACTGGGGGGTTCCAAAGGGATTCTGAATTCAGGCAAATCCGAGCAGCAGCTCTGAGCAAACTGGCCACTAAGAGCACGGCCAAGGCCAGGTTGGAAGGGGCTTGGAGCAACCTGCTCTAGCGAAGGTGTCCCTGCTCATAGCAGGGGGTGGAATGAGAAGAGCTTTAAGGTCCTTCCAACCCAAACCATACCAGGATTCCACGATTCTACCAGCTCTGCTCTGAGTGGGCTGGTGTGGAACACACGTACGGCATCGCCCCAACACCAGCACTGGCTGTACTTAAACTTCCATTCACCCCAAACCCTCCCAGGCAGCCATGGCCTGGGTTTTCCCTGGCCTTTGCCCTATGGCTGGGAATGGCCAGTGGTGACCACCACGGGAAGCAGCAGGACCAGTCCAGCCTGTAGCTCTGCCTGCCAGGAGCACCACGGCTCTTCCTCTGCCATGAAGGAGGATGTCAGCACCGAGTGCCCGTGTGCAGCCTAGCCTGGAGCTGAGGGTGTGCCGGGAACACGCCGGGAATGCGGCCGGTTGTGCCAGCGCCGGCACCAGCGGTGGGGGTGGTACCTTTCCGGTCGGGTGTAGGAAACAATGGAATCCAGAGGAGGGAGGGGGTCGAACCCCATCACGGGCTGTGAGGTCACCTCCTGCAGGAGAAGGAGAAAGGAGGGATGAAGGAGAAAGGAAGGAACGAGGGAGAAAAGAAGGGGCGATGGCTGCGCATCCAGCAGCAACAAACATGGGGGCCCAGAGAAGCCGTGAGTCACGGGGGTTAGGATGGGCCCAGCAGGGACACAAGTGCCACCACACCACGTGCAGCCACAGCCCCTGCGCCCCATCAGGCCCCTCACCAGAGGCAGGGCTGCCGTGGCCTCCTTCATCTCCGAGAGGATGATGTGCCGGTAGATGTTCCTGGGAGCGCTCTGGTACCGGATCTTCCTCCTGAGGCGGGAGGGGACAGAGCAGCGCGCCCTGAGCAGGCACATTCCCGTTTCTGCTGCTCCAGGCGCAGCGTCAGCAGCTTCCCCGGCTCCGGGGGACAGGCCATATTGGATGGAGCTGGCTTAGGGCGAGCCAAAGGCAGGCAGCAGCTGCTGAGCTCCAGAGAAAGAGCAGAGAGCTCGGGGACGAGCAGATCGACCTTGGTTTAGGACACCTCATGGCTCTCTCCTGCTTCTCAGAACCGGGAAGCGTTTCTAAGCTCTCACTTGCCCTGTGTGGCCACCCCTGCCCTTCCAGGCCACCCCTCCACCCTCTCCAGGATGTTTGCAGGGTATAGGTGACAGCCAAGCCTGGGGAAGGCAGTGCAGGACGTGCAGTGCAGGTTCAGCTCTACATTCCCGTTTGTGAAAAGCATGGAAGAGCCTCTGCCTTCCCGGCCCCGTGCCGTGACCCTCGGCATCAGACCAGCAGCTGTGGGGCTCTGAGCCCTGTCCCAGACACTGGAACTGCTGCTGCCCAGCACAGACCCTCTGTCCCACTCTGTCCCCTGTCCCTGGCACAGGAGCCCTGCCCTCCACCTTCTGTGCTCACTTGTGCTCGGCCTCCTGCACCAGCGCGTCCCCGGCCTCCACCATGCGCAGAACCTCGTGGACGTGGGGCTCCAGCCAGGCCATGACAGCCGGGTCCTTCCACAGGGCGTGTGTCCTGCCCACGTACAGGGATGTCAGCTGGTTCAGGGCGGGTGACTGGCTATGGGAGACAGCTGTTACTCACAGCACCCTCTTCCTCCTCCTCCTCATGGGACCATGAGGGCTCAGCTCTGTGCTGGGCTTTGGCGTGGGAACATGAGAGGACTCGCAGGCTATTGCCATCCACCTTCACCAGATCTTCTGCCTCCATCTATTTTTAGGCTAAGCAGAGCCATGAAATGAGGTAACACTGCCCTGGCCTGAGGGAGAGCCTTCGTGTGCTGAGGAAGACTACGTGTCAGTGGAACGCAGACTGGTTGGAGACAGCCTGTCCTGGGAGGACACACGCATCACCCTCCCTCCCTGCACACACCAACAGGCTTTGGGGTGAACTTCTGACCTGTCCACCTTGAGGTGAGGTGGGTCTGTCAGCCTGATCCGGAGGCCATTATGGAAATCCATTATCAAAGGGATGATCAAATGAGGCATTACCAAATGAGCCTACTCAGGGAACCCAAACAAGCTCCTCCATTAGCTGTCTGAGCACGCAAGATCCCCGCCGCCGGCAAAATCGATCCCTTCCCTTTGCTGAGAACATCTCCAGGCCTTACCTGATCTGGGCATTCAGCCCGAAGAAGGGGTGGGAGGTGACCCTGGCGTCGGGCTGCACGCTGCAGTGATCCAACAGCGGCATCAGAACTGCAACGCAAAGGCAGAGAACTCGTCTGGACCTGTTGGTGAGGGGCAGCGTGGGGTGGGGTCACCCCTGCAGAGTCACCCCCCTCCTCGGGGCCAGCACCCCCCAGGGCACCAACAAGGACACAAGGAGGGGGTGAGGACACTGCTGGTCCCTGTGCTCACACAGGTGTTATTTCAGTCATCCCGACGAGCAGCCTAAAAGATGTTTCCAGCCTCCACAAACTGAATCCCTGTTGGAGAGCTGGTTCTTCCTGCTGCACACACCCTCCCCTGGGCCCGAGGGCTGTGTGCTCCTTTCATGGACAGCAGCACCCACAGGATGAAAGGGAGAGTGATGGGCACCCACGGGGAGAGCTAATCCAAAACAGAGCTGTGCCTCGGAGGGAGAGCCAAGGAGACTGGCTCGTCCTTGCTCCGGGCAGCCCCGAGGAGGTGAGACATCTCCCTGCCCCGAGATTCCAGCTCTCACCCTCCCCCAGCCTGCTCACCCCTGACCATCGCTGGTGGAGGAGCTCTGGAGAGGGAGGACAGAACCATGGAATCTCAGAATTGTAAGGTTGGAAAAGCCTCTAAGACCACTGAGCCCAACCATTCCCCCAGCACTGCCAAGGCCATCCCTAACCCACGTCCCCAAGTGCCACATCCACATGGCTTCTAAATCCCTCCAAGGATGGGGACTCCACCACTGTCCTGGGCAGACTGGGCCAGGGCTGGACAGCCCTTCTGGGGAAGGAATTGTTCCCAATATCCAGCCTTGAGGCTGTTCCCTCTCCTCCTGTCCCTGTTCCCTGGGAGCAGAGCCCAACACCCCCCGGCTGCCCCCTCCTGTCAGGGACTTGTGCAGAGCCACAAGGTCCCCCCTGAGCCTCCTTTGCTCCAGGCTGAGCCCCCTCAGCTGCTCCTGCTGCTCCAGCCCCTTCCCCAGCTCCGTTCCCTTCCCTGGACACGCTCCAGCCCCTCAGTGTCTGTGTTGGGGTGAGGGGCCCAGAACTGCCCCCAGGGTGGACCCCCACCACACTGGGCACAGGCACCACCGCCGTTCTGCCCGGCCGCGCCCGCTCTGACTCAGGGCTCCCTCCTCAAAGGCCCTTCGCAAATTCCTGCCTCTGCGTCCGCCTGCCGGGAATCCAGCCCTGGCTCTCACAGAGGACAGTGACAAAGCCCGCGGGGATGGCCTTACCGCTGGGGACAGACTCACCGCTTGGGAACATGATGAGCGCGAGCTGGATGAGCCGGGCCGCTCGCTCCCGGGCCTGGCTCCGCTCCAGCTCCGGGCGCTCTTCCTGCTGGCTCAGGAAGAAATAGGCCAGTGGCACCGAGAAGGCAAAATTGGGCAGCTGGGACAGATTCCGGTGACTCTGCAGGATCGGGGAGAGCGTTACCGAGAAATGATGCTGTGCAGCAGAGCTGGGCTGCGCGGGGTCGGGGCTCTGCCTGCCGGGGTTAAGTGAGTTCCCAGAAACTGGCTCGCTGCCCCCACGGCTGAGTGAGCAATTTTGAGTTCTTACAACTGTTTGCAGGATCCAAGGATTACAGGAACCAACAGCCCAGCCTTTATGGATCGTTCCAATGCCGCTGGGATGTCGGCTTGGCTGTGAGATCCCCTCCAAAGGACTCACCCGGTGGGGAGCACCCCAGGCACCCATCCCCTCGCCTGCTGGCCGCTCACCTCCCACTCCTGGAAGAGGCGGGTCAGGAAGGTGTATTCCCTGGCCCGGAGGGACAGGAAGTCGATCAGCAGCAGCACGCAGAGAGGGTCATTCTCGGGATCAAGGCTTAGGAGCAGGGGGAGAAAACAAACTCAGTGTCACAACAGCTGAGAGAGCTGCCCTGATTTCTGGGACAAACGGCCTCTCCCAGTGACATCCAGTGACTCAGCAAGCAGCGAGAACAGGAACGCAGTCGCTCCCGCGTGACCAGCGGGGTGACAGCGGTGCTCTGTGTCCCTGTAGAGGGGACAGTCGCCTGCCACCACCCAGGAGGAGGATCAGTGGCCGCAAACTGAGGGGGCCGAAGCCGCTGTCACACTTTGCTCTGCGGAGCCTCCAAGCTCAGGCTGCACTTCAGCGGTCACAGGCCACCCAGGGCCCCTCCTCACCCATCACCTCTCCAAGGGCACCAAGCCCAGGAGCAGCAGGACCCCTCCGGGGTGACTGTCCCCCCAAACCCAGACACTCCACCCTCGCTGGAGGGACCTACCTCAGGATGAGCTTGCAGAACTCCAGAGCTGTGCGGGGACAGCCCCTCTTCTCCAGGAACATCAGGTGCTTGAAGAGAGCCAGGAAGAAAGCCCTGCATGGGGAACAGCAGCAGGACTTAGAGGCCAGGTGTGGAAAGAAGCCACTCAAAAAAGGGGACACAGTCACCACCAGCTCCTCACCCCCAAGCATCACATCCTGGTGTGGCACAGGGTGCCACAGACCCCCCCATGCTCTCATCTCTTGTTTTTGTTACCTTTTTGTGCAAGAACAGGGACAGCAAACTCATGACCTGCTCTGGAGACCAGGACCAAGACAAGTAAATCCCCCAAGTCCACATCCTGCCTTGTCCCAGCGGTGTGGGGACGGTGACACGGAGCGGGGAGGCCCAACACCTGAACTGGTGACACAGGTCACCGATGGCACAAAGTGTGTCAGCCAGAGGGACTGAAATGTGAGCACCCTTCAGGTACAGCAGTTTGGGAGAGATGCCTTGGGTCAGCTGACTGGAAAATTCCCAGAATAAAGTCACCTTTCCCAGCAGCTGCAGAGCTGGAGTTACATAAAGACCCAGGCTGGGAGGAGTGTGAGTGCTGGGGACGATGGCTGGAAACACGCAGCAAGGATTTTTGTGACCGTTTTGGGCTAAGGGGTACTAATGGCACGAGAAGGATATGACAGGGAGGGACAGTTCCTACTGCAGGAAGACATCCCTTGGGAAAAGGGACGCTTTGTGCAGAAGCTTCCACGCACGAGCTGCCTGTGCTGCAGCACCATCCCAGGAGCCCCCGGCAGAAAGGGACACTCAGGGTGTCCCTGGATGAGCAGCAGTGGTGAATCCGGGTGGCTGTGGCCAAAGAGGGCCACCATTTACTCCAGCTGAGCCTCCCCATTCCCCAGCCCTGCTCACCTGTTCTCTGGGCGCCGGTAGTCCAGCCTGCAGGCCCCGCTGGTGAGGCTGAACACGGGGTGGAAGGCGCATTCCAGGCTGTAGAGCGCCCGCTCTGGGGACAGCAAGGACAGTGTCGGGGACAGGACAGGGACACTGCCCCAGCACAGCACTGCCCGGCACTCGGTTTAGCCCAAAACACGGGAAATCAGCTCATTCCCAGCCCAGCGAGGCACAAAGTTACTTCACACCACGTGGTGGCAACAGGTAGCAGGGCAGTGAGCACTTCCACATCAGACCTCACTCTGGGTGGGAAAAGGAACCATTCTGGGATTGAGGTTGGTCCAGCTGCCTCTGCCACAACTCCGCTCACACGCATAAGCCAAGCTCCCACCCTCCCTCCACTGCCCTGTGCCAGGGCCTCCCCACACCCTGCCAGGGAAGGATTTCACACCGACACATCTGCTCCTCACCTCGCTCTTACCTATGAGATCCCGGGCCATCTCCTGGTCCTCCTGCATGCGGCACACGTCGCTGAGCTGCAGGAGGGAGTCCACGTGGTAGGGGTTCATCTGGAGCAGCAGCTGCACGAGAGCATTGCAAAGATTCTGTGTCATCACCGGTGTCCCAGGAATTCGGTCACTGACCCAGGTACCTCCCAGCACCCAGCTCTGCCCCACCACGGCCGGGATGGGAGCCCTCAATGGCAGCCTCCCGTGGGCAGCTCCCTCCCAGCTTTTCCTCCCAGCAGAGGCCATGCCAAGGCCTTTGCTCATCTTCACTGTCCTCCTCCAGATCTCTCCCAGCTCCTCCATTTCCTTGGAAAGGAGAGAACAAGATGCAGGCACTGTTACAGTTCGGGGTTTTTTATCTACCCCTCAACAGTTCTGAGCATTTGATCAGGGTTTTGCACCCTCTGGATACTGAGAGGACGTTTGGACACATCTATTACAAATCCAGGAATCAGCAATGGTAATGGATAATAATAATAAATAAATATTTAGTTTCAGGCTCCAGAAGAGAAGTTTAATCTAAAAACTTTCTCCATTCACTATTAGAAATAGGCTACTTTTCCCAAGTACCTAAACCTCAGTTCAGTAAAACATGCTGAAGCCACTACAAATCTTCTCACAGTTTAGTTTGGGGACCGTTTTCTTTCTCCCAAAACTGAAAAAACAAAGCTTCCAAAGCTCCAGAAGTTTCCATCTGCAGGGTGGGGACCCGTGGGACCACCTACAGCACAAAGACTGCATGTTCCAGGCTGGCCCAGCACAGCCTGGAGCCACTTGCCTGATGCTTAACCTCTTCCTTAAGGGGTAAGACTCTTAAGTTCCTTTCTAGTCCACTTTTTGGGGGGACGTGGAGCTCTCAGGGTCACTGTGATGGGAAAAAACCAAGAAAAGGTCACCAAGACCCTTTTAGCCTACCAGCAAGTGCAGAAAAAACACTCACTGAACAAGAGACTCCCCGAAAGTAATGTTTTATGTGCTGAAACCACGGCAACAAGGCAGAGCTGGGCTCAGGCTACGGCAGGACTGTGGTGACCATGGACAAACTGCCTGGTATTGGCAAACCCATCTGTCAGATTTTACCCTTAATGGAAAAGTGGAAGACTTCAAGCTGTGCGAATGTCCTCAAGTTTAGCCAGACCCCCTAAGAGGATCAGAGCATCCAGATTAAAATACCATGGAAAGCCTGTCCTGTGTGGGACCGAGCCTGAGCTGTCCCTGGGACACTCACTGCTACACAGGAATTACCTCGGCTCGCTTAATCCAAATCCCTCAATCCAGGCAGAACTGCTGAGCTGGAGAGAGCCCCGCGGCCCTGAGCCGAGGGTGGGAAAGCAGAAGGAAGTAAACTTTATTTAGGAGACAATGGGCTCTTTAAGGAACACCTCCAGGGCATTTATCCCAGCTCATGTGGCCAGGCCTTTCAGAGAAACATCCCTCAGTTATGGTTTCGTTGGGTGCAGAGCAATTTTGCTGTTGCTTATCACCCCAAACTATAAATGTTACCATACAGCTTAATGAGCTCGGACATGCATGAAGGACTCCCAACACAAAAGCCTGTTTTGCTGAAATACCAAGAAAAGACACATTTTTCATCCTTGCAGGAGTTTATAAATAGAACAGCTGTTAGTTTGGATTCCCAGTTCATTATGGGTTTATACAATATTCCTCCTTTCCCAGCTAAGAGCTGAGACAAGGGAGCTTTATTCCCACCCTTCCAGCCAAACGGACAGTTCCTGTGGGTTCCTCTCTCAAAAGGTGACCTGGCACGTGCTTGGCACAGCCACCAAGGCTCGGTCACCGGCCCCCAGACCTCCTCTGCACCAAGGAGGTCACTGATCAACAAGGTGACAGCACAGCTCAGCACTCAGCGCTGCCTCGCCCCACACAGAGGGACACAGGGCTCTACTGTCCAAACGAGACTGGAAATAAATCATCCAAGGCTCTGCAGAGGGATCTGGACAGGCTGGATCAAGAGGATGAGGCCAGTGGGATGAGGGTGAACACGGTGAAGTGCTGGGTCCTGCTCGTGGGTCACACCAACCCCATGAATGCTACAGGCTTGGGGGCAAAGTGGCTGGAAAAGGACCTGGGGGGGCAGGTGACAGTGGGTGGACACGAGCCCAGGTGGGCAGGAAGGCCACTGGCACCTGGCCTGTGTCAGCAATGGCGTGGCCACAGGACCAGGGCAGTGCTCGTCCCCTGTGCTGGCACTGCTGGGGCACTTCCAGTCCTGGGGGCAGTTCTGGGCCCCTCACCCCAACACAGACACTGAGGGGCTGGAGCAGGTCCAGGGAAGGGAACGGAGCTAGAGAAGGAGCTGGAGCAGCAGGAGCGGCTGAGGGGGCTCAGCCTGGAGAAAAGGAGGCTCAGGGGGGACCTTGTGGCTCTGCACAAGTCCCTGACAGGAGGGGGCAGCCAGGGGAAATCGGGCTCTGCTCTCAGGGAACAGGGACAGGAGGAGAGGAAACAGCTTCAAGCTGTGGCAGAGGAGATTCAGGGTGAATATTGGGAACAATTCCTTCCCCAGAAGTGTTGTCCAGCCCTGGCCCAGTCTGCCCAGGACAGTGGTGGAGTCCCCATCCTTGGAGGGATTTAGAAGCCGTGTGGATGTGGCACTTGGGGACATGGGGTAGGGGTGGCCTCGGCAGTGCTGGGGGAACAGCTGCCTTAGAGGCTTTTCCAACCAAACGATTCCACTGGAATGCACCAGCCCAGCTTCCCAGGGAAAGGGGCTGCAGGAACACAGGAGGGAACAGCACGACCAACCCAACGTACCACGATGTTGTTGGGGTCCATGGACTCCACAGCGTCCAGGAACTTGAACTGCACCTGCTGGTACTCACGGTGGTGCTCGAAGGTGAAGTGCTGCACCCCCCTCCGGGTGTCCAGCAGCTGCATGGTGATACCTGGAGGGTGCAGGGGAGACCTGGGTACCCCAAGAGAACCTCCTCTGCTCTCTCACAGCATTGAAAGCTCACTCACATCACTGGCTCCAGAGCCACACGTGGTTTTGGAAACTCCCAGAGAATTTCACTCTTTTTCCCCCCTCTCATGAGTCAAATCCACCCAGAAAGCCCAGGCTGCTCACTCTCCCCAGGGATACTTCTCATTATCCAGCACTTCTGCTGCTAAGATGGGAAGCACCCAAGCCCTGCTACTTCCAAAAGAGGGGAAAACAAACCCAAATCATAAGGTACAACTCCCCAGAGCTCTCTGTTGAGGCAGGAGATGTATTTCCACCAGCTGAGGAGCAGTTCCCATTTAGATTCCGTGCCCTGAGCAGCATCCATGTCACATGGGCCAAGGGTTAGGAGGGCAGGAGGGGGCGGGAGGCAGCCCCAAAAGCCTCACCTGTCTTGCTGTAGCGTGGCCAGGTGTTCTTGGGAGCCGTCAGCCACATGCTGCGGACGTACTGCCGCTGCCTCTGCCTCGGCCTGCGGAGGGGAACACACAGGTCACAGCTTCTCTGCACTGACAGGAGGAGGAGGAGGGATGAAACCGTGTTAAAGGGAAAAATGAGATCCAATTTCTTCCCCAGAGAGAGCCACACAGAGCTGTGCCCAGAGCTCTACGTTCGCCTTCAAGACACAACGTACCTCAAAGCTCAGGCTTTGCCTTACGTGCACCACCTAGGCCAGCCAGTGCCTCCAGCACCTCCACTTCCAGAGCTTCTCTCCCTGTTTGTACCCCTGCCAAACTCTCAGCTGCCTCTGTGCTTCAAACAGCTTCCCAGGTCCAGTTAGGAGAGCCCCACATCCCTCTGACTCATCCCTCTCCCCAGCAGGGCCTTCAAATGCCAACCGGATTAGTTTAAGCCGTACTCAAAAATGCACAATTTATTGGTTCAGGAGCAGTTCAGGATCAAGGCTACTCTGAGGGAGTCATGTCTCCTCAGAAAGGGATCACAGACCATCCTGAGTTGGAAAAGACCCACAAGGATTGTCAGTCCAACTCCTGGCCTTGCACAGTTGCAAGAGACTGCAGTTTCTCCCTCAAGCACCACAGACTCTCCATCCTTCTGCCTGCACTGCTCCAAGCTCAGACCATTCCTGGTTTTCCAACAAGCTCATGGAAGTGGGCATTTTGTGGATGACAGCGAGCACAGTGCAGTGGATAAATGCAGAGATGTCACACCCAGGGAGCAACAGGTTCCCTGGGCCCCTGGAAGCAAGTGCATGAGGCACCCTGAGAGCATTCAGGGTCCACTTTCTGTCCAGAGGCTCTGGAACGGCAAGGGACAAATGGTGGAGAAAAACCCAAAATCTCTGTGTCTGCACTCTGTGAACTTGAGTGAAAGGACTTTGAAGGGTGGTTTGGAAGTAAATGAGAGGGGAAAGAAGCAAAGGAAAAAGCAAATGCCAGCGAAAGCCTGGAGAAGTCTTTCCCCACCTTGTACATATCACAGAAATATTCCTCTGTCCCAATAAGCAGCTACCAAGTGAGGAACACACCCTGAGCCTGGGATTACCCGCCCAGGTGTGGCACTGGGGACTCCATGAGCCCTGCCAAGGGCAGCACAGACACACCTCCTCGGATTTGGAAAGGGTTTAATATCAAATTCTGGACTAACCTCTGGTCCCCAAGCACAGCACGAGCCCCGAAGTATCTCTTCAACTCATTCTCTGGATTCAAGTTTCTGAGAAGGTGAAAAGAAGAAAGAAAAGCTCCATCAGTTAAACACAGTGCCACACTCAAGTCTCTCCATCAACAGCCAGCACCCCAAAGTGCCTCTGGAAACCCCCAAACTGTCACACACTCCCCACTGCTCAGACACAGCATGGAGAAAGGAGACTAAAACTGGCCAGAACGGGCAGGGAAAGCCCTGCTCCATCAGAGAGGCTTTCTTCCTGCTCTGCTCCAGAGCTGGGGAATACTGCTGCTGCCCTCTCCAGGGCAGCTGGAGCCTCAGCTGGGATGATCCCGGGAGAAGCCTGGGCTCGGGAGCGCAAGTGAATCCCATGTGAAGCTTTACACACCAGGGCTATTGGCACCTCTGCAGAGGTTCTCCCACAGAGGATCTGAGGCTGGAAGGTCCCTCTGGAGACTAATCTGGTCCTGCCACCACTGCAAGCAGGCCTGGCAGCAGAGAATCCCCGTCAGAACCAAACACAGCTTCCAGAGGAGCGGTCAGGAGCAGGGATGCGCACAACCATCCCAACCCTTTCAAGCAAGGTGAGGAGTTCCTGGCCAGACCACACTGGGAAGCTCCCAACTCCCTTCCTCGGGGAGCACACGTCCTGTCACACCAAGGCCAGAGCCAGGTGGCAGCCAGCAGTACCTGTGCTCCACGTAGAGCAGAGGCCGGCTGTCAGCGATGATCCCGCCCTGGCTCTGCGGGGCCAGCCCGGGGTCCTCGATCCTCTCCAAAAGGCTGTCGATGTCTTCCAGGTCGTTGTCTTCCTTAAGAGAGGCAAAGCCAAGGCATTCATTACAGGCTGAGTCACAGCAGCCTGCAGGTCACCCAGCAGAGATCACACCCAGCTGACTCCAGCTCATCCCGGTCCCTGGGCGATGGGCTGTGTCTCTTCAGAGAATCCCAGAATGGT
>VZTA01024711.1:105076-139024 GCA_013398855.1 Mohoua ochrocephala | reverse complement strand
AAAATAAATACAAGTATTTATTTCGGTCGTTGGGGAAAAGCTTCNTTTTGGTCATTGAGGAACAGCTTTCCAGAACAGAAAATATCCATTTTGGTAGTGCAGATCCCATTTTGACAATATCGGGTTCTTTTGGGTTTGGGAATCCCGCCCATACAAGACATCTGAAAATTGGTATTTTGCAATTCGATATTTTGATATTTGAAATTGGGTCATTTAGATACTTTCGAACTTAATATTCTGGCTTTTTGAAATGGAATTATTTTGGTATTTTGGAACTTAGTATTCTGGTGTTTTGAAACTGGGTTACTTTGGTACCTCTGAACTTGGCGTTCTGGTAATTTAAAACTGGGTGACTTTGGTATTTTGGAACTTGATATTCTGGTATTTTAAAACTGAGATTTTTGAAACCTGGTTTTCTGGTATTTTGAAATTTGGGGTTCTATTATTTTGAAACTTAAGTTATTCTGGTATTTTAGAACCTAGTTTTTTGTAGGCTGTTTTTTTGGTATTTTGTAACACGACCTTTTAGTATTTTTGTAACCTCGGGGTTCGGTTTTTTGTAATCTGTGCTCGGCAGGGACCCGGGGCATCCTAGTCGAGTGTCTTGGCTTCATTTGCTGTCTCCCCCTACAGTTAACGAAGCAGGGCTGAGAAGTTTAGCAATTAGTGAGCCTTCAGCCCCGATAAGAGTCTGAGTAACTGAGAGGCAGAGAGTCTGCCTAGTGATTGCTGTTGAAGGATGTTATGGAGACCGTCCACTTACAGTTCTGGCTGCTGTGCTGGGTTTAACTTTTCCTTTGCGTGGGAAACAAATCAGCAGCAGACAGTAGCATGTGAAGTGATTCTCCTGCTGGCACAGATGGGACTGTGGGGCAGTAACACCCGTGGTGATTTAAAGTCCAAAGATAATCTGCTGCTTTCTTGCTTGCAAGCCCTAAAATGGTTTGCAGGAAGGAGGTGAGAACCTGAGCCATCTGGTTTGTGAGGGATGTTGGATACTGTACAGCTGGTTTGGGTTTTATATATTTGATTTCTTCAGAGCTTATAAGTAGAGGGGACAGGCCACTGTAACTGGTGTGAGCTGCTGCTGTACTGGTGACCGGGCACAGGTGTCTGTGTAAAAGGCTCTTTTCTCCCAGATAACACAAGTCCCAAAATGCCTGTTGAGGTTTTTTTTCCTCCTCTTTAGCGTTTCTCAGGCAACATGGAGGCTCTCCATCCCCACTGGACCGGCTGGGGGCCTGTGCTGGATAAGGAAGTGAGGTCTCCCCTAAACCTTCCCATGCTCAGCTGCAGGAGTGAGCAAGACCTGGTGATGAATGAGAGGATGACATGATCCAGGATGGTAGTGGGGGCTGGTCTTGGGAGCACAAAAGAGATCTGCTGGTGGAAGGGCCGCAAGAGAGTGGAGGAACCAGGGACTGACAGTGAGAATCGATGCCTGGGGTCAGCCAAGAAGGCCAGGAGGCAGGGAAGTGGGGATCAGCCAAGCAGGAAGACAGCCAATCCTCTTTGATGCCGAGAGGACTTTTTAAGCACCCAAGACTGCTGTGGGTGTGGAGCTGCCTGGAGCAGCCTGTGGCATCCAAAAGAGAAGGGATGTGGAGCAGGATGGTCTGGGTAGCTCAGGGTGCAGGGGCAACCCCCCAGCCTGGCCCTGTTGCTGCCCACACCCAGGGGAGCAGCTGGGCTGCCCCAGCTGGAGGTTGTGAAAGGCTCTCCAAGCAATCGTGTGGGTTGTCTTCCTTTGATTCATCAGCTGTAATTCCTCCTGGAGACATGCTTTTCTCATGGCTTCCCTCCTGTAAGTCAGCTGTTCCTGTTCGGGAGCTGACCTCCGGACAGCCTTGCCTGGGTTCACTTTCAGGGAATGCAGCCTTTCCTTCTACCCAGGTACTCCGAGTGCACAAAACACTCTCAGCTCCCTCTTCCCTGACCCTGTTCTTTGTGTTCCCAGGGTGAGAGGTTGCCCCTGATGAGTTTATTTGGCTCCCTGATCTCTTTACTTTTCTCACCGTTTCTAAGAAGACGGGCACAACGAGACAAAACCGTCAGCCCCTTGTATTTTGTGCGGGGGGATAAGCCTGAGCTGTTGCTGGATTACACAAACCCCTGGTATTGCCATCATTTGATGGGACTCTTGAGTTTCCTGTTCCTAGTTCGGTGGTATTTTGCCCTGACCAGAGCTGAGCACAAACTGGGGCTGGTTTGTGTTGCCAAAATCCCGAGTTGTCAGAAATGTGCTGCATCGACATGAAATGCAGCTTTTGGGGTCTGACAAGGGGTTTCTTTTCACGTGAAACAAGTAAAGGAGTTTTCTCTGATGCCCGAGTGCTGAGGCAGAGGGGGAAAAACCAGGGAGCTGCTGATAGACTCATGGGCAAATAAAACTCAAGTGGGCTGATGGCTCTCAGCAAACTCTTGGACCTTTTCTTGAGGGATGGAACTTTTCAGGCTGATTCAGAGCTGCTGTTCTCCCCACAGTACCCCACCTGGGCACCCTGCGGGCAAGGCCAGTTGCTCTGAGCCGCCTGGCTCAGTTCTCCATCTTGTCTACGCTTGTTTCCCTTCCCTGCACACTCATTCTTTCTTTCTCCTCTTGGCTCCCTCCCTTCTGGACTTCAGCAGAGGGATCTGGGATTTGCAGCCTGCCCCTTCCCACTCCTCAGACCTCCTTCCTGGCAATGCTGTTTGAGGAGTCCTTGTGCCTTGGCCGAGAGGGACATCTAGTGGGGTTGGAGCTCAGGGACCTGGGGTTTGTCTGTATTTCTCGCATTTTTATTTATTTGTAATCCTTATGAAGGAGCAGGAAGTGAGGTTTCACATGGTCCTGGTGGCAAGGTGGACCTTTGGCGGGCCGGTTCATGGGATGTTTCTCTCTTTGTACTCGGGCATAGGGAAGTGACTGTGGAATGGGGCTTCTGTGGGAAGAAAGGTGCTACGGCGGGTGACACTGTGCTCGGTAAAACAAAACCTGTCTGAACACACGTCTCTGTGTTAGATTTGGTTGCACAGGGTTCATGCTTCTGTTTGGAAAATCATCTCCTGTCCTCTTCTTGCTTGGCCGTGATCCCGCCGGTTGCGGCAGGATCCCCAAACTGCACGTGGGCGCAAGGGAGAGACAGTAGACACTGGATCTGGTGTTCAGGTGATGGAAGGGCCCACTGCAGTTCCCCCGGGTGCAGGTGCTGGGGCCCAACTGCTGGGCTCATTAGCTGTTTCATCCCTTTGCATCCTGTCATCCCAGGCACCTTCTGGGGACCATCATCCATGTTTAGGGAAGCTTTTAGTGGGCCACGTGTCTGGGGAGCTTAACTGCAAACTGTGGGACACTGTGGAATGAAAACATTTGTACTTTTATCTCCTCAGTGCTGCAAAAGTGCTGCTGATGCTCCCTGGGCAAGAGAATGACCACAGTAAATGCTTCTTTTCGTATTGCCGTAGCACTGTGTAAGCACAGATCTCGGAACGTTCCTTAACTCTGCAGAGAGGGCTGAGGCACAGACCATCCTCCTATGAGCCCTTACAGCTGTCTTTTGTGAGGATTTCTCCCCAGACACTGCATGTTTCTCCACCACAGTGGAGCTGCTGTGCATGGCAGTAGTGAAGCGTTTTAAGGGGAGAGGCTCAGCCTTCCCCCTTAGCACTGGGGGTCTGTGCTGCAGGTTTCTGTCTCAGGAACACTTGCACAGAAGCTCAGGAAGAACCACACAGCCACGGTATTAGAAAATATCCCAGTTTATTGAAGCATCTCAGTTCTGAGAGTTTTACAAAACAATGTATTTACAGGCGAGGAAGGGACTAACTCAGCTGGAGTGTGCTTTGCTGGGGCAGGAACAGGCTACAGAGGAGAAAGGAAGAAAATCAGCACATTCACAAGTCACATTTTTCTTTACAAAAGTAAGACAGGTGTAAGGCTGGTGTGCACAGCTGACTGGTGTTGTCCTTGTGGGGAGCACTCCAGGAAGGATTCAGTGCAGCCCTTGTGCTCTTCACAGCGACTCCAGGCACCTGGGGCTCAGCAGGAGCTGCATCAGCTCAGCTCAGTGTGATGTTAAGGCACAGTGTGGTGTGACGCCAGTGGCTCTGGGTCTCCGTGTGTGCCAGCAGCTCTGCCTGTGGCTTCCCTCACGGTGCGGGATGGTGTTTGAGCCCTGCCCGTGGCTTTCTTTGGGGTGAGCGACGGTGTTTCAGCCCAACATCTCTCTTTCAGGCCCCCAGCCCTGGACTTGGCCATGCCAGAAGCAGAGTTGGACAGAGGACAGAAGGAGGAAACCACGGTGCGGGACAAGGGAGAGATCCCAAAGGGAATCCCCTCAAAACCATGGTAAGACCTCCCTTCAACCCCCCTATGGCTGAACACCAGAGAAGGGGGTATGGACGGCCGTTTGAAAACAAATGCACGACATCATAGAATATATGCTGAAACCTTGTTTTTGAACCTGTCCAATAAAGTTTGCCTCTAAACACAAAGTGTTTGTCTTTTTTTTTTTTAGTTTGATTTTTTTTTTAAAGTTTATTACTATATGTAATCTTGAATGGTGGCTCATTCAAGTCATTCATGGGAGCTGCACTAGCTTACCCACCACGGGAAACTTCTCCAAACACGTGGGGTTTCTAAGACTAAGGGCTAAACCAAACCATCAGCTCTGGCTGCACATGGAGCCCCAGGCACTCGCAGCGAGGTAGAGGGAGGGTTGAAGTTCACAGTAGAGGCTGTGCATGGCTGGCACTGCCAAGTGTCTCCAGCCAGCGCTGTCCAAGAGGTGTCCAGGCAGGGATCTATCCCTAGAGGCCTGTGTGCTCCTGGATCCAGTCTCGCAGGCTCGTGAGCCGGCTGTACACCCCAGGTTTGTTCCTCTGGGCGCAGCCATCGCCCCAGCTCACCACGCCGGCCAGGAACATCCGACTGCTGGGCTCCACGCTGACCAGGGGCCCCCCGGAGTCTCCCTGCACAGAACCACACGGGAGCATAAGCGCCAACGCCATACATCACCCTCGTGCACAGTGTTGAAGTCAATCACAAAAACTGAGCAAGAAATAATCGATCAGTAAATCCCCATCTCAGAAACTATTCTAAGTCTGCTGTCAATTACAATTTTTTGGCCATTCCCTGAAACAAATATTTAAGTGTGGCAAGAAGAGCCACAGTGCCAGAACAAAGAGCTATAAAACGCCAGTCAAGCAGCCTGGCTTGCTAACTAAGGCTCTGAATAAGAGCCCAGAAGCTGGACTGGGGTTGTATGTCCTACCTAGTGAGATGGAGCCTAAGTCCTGTGGTTTTGGGCTGTAGTTTTTGAGTCTAAGTCGTGCATCGACACAACTTGCTGCTGGTGCCCGTTGTAATCTGTCCATTGTCTGAAGCCAGGAGGATTCCCATAGATTTGGTTTATGTTAAAAATGTAAATATAAGTGGAAGTGCCAGAATGAGCAGGGCTGAGCAAAGGCCTGTCTCCTTGCCTAATAGCCAATAACTGGCACTAAACCCAGGTGCCGTCTTACCTGACAGGCGTCCACGCCGCCGGTCAGGATCCCCACGCACATCATGCGCGGTGTCAGCTGGTCTGTCAGCAGCTGGTTACACACAGTCTGGTTGATGAGCCGGATCTCTGCCTTCTGCAGGATGGAGGCTCCCGTGCCTGCCAAGATGGAGGAGCAGCTTAAGTAAAAATACACATTTTTAAGCGGCCCCCGTTTTTCCCCCCTCAAGAAACACAGAAATCATAGACTTGTAGAATTCCAGAATGGTTTGGATTTGAAGAGAACTAAAGCCTGTCTCGTTCCACCCCCCCGTCATGGGTAGGGGCACTTTCCACTAGACCAGGTTGCTCCGAGCCCTGTCCAACATGGCCTGGAATGCTTCCAGGGATGTGGCAGCCACAGCTTCTCTGGGCAGCCCGTGTAAAATACGTCAATGCAGCCCCAAATCGCACGCCAGCACTCACCTCCTTCCGCAGTCGCTCCCCATCCGGTCACCCACAGGTCCTTGCCCACTGGGAAGTTGTGGGTGGCATCGGGCAGGCAGATGGGCTGGACGACGGCCGTGAAGGTGACGGGGCTCTGCAGCTCCAGCACAGCGATGTCATAGTCGTAGGTGTAGTCATTGAAGAAGGGGTGGGAGATGATGCGCTTGATTTTGCGGGTTTGCACATTGGGGCTGCTGCGGTCACCTTGGTCGGTCAGCCCCAGGTAGGCTGTCCACAGGCTGGGGTCCGAGTACCTGCATGGGGGACACGAAACACAGGGTGAGACCCCATCTCAGAGACAGCACCGCTCGCTGCCTTAAACAGGTTCCTTGAGGAACGCCTCTCAGAGTTGGTGTTGGAATATTGTGTGTGCATTTGCCACAACGTAAGAATAATATTAAACTGTTAGCGAGCTTCCACAGGAAAGCAGTGAAGATGGTGAAGGGCCTTGAGGGGAAGACGCATAAGGAGCAGCTGAGGGCACTTGGTTTGTTCAGCCTGGAGAGGAGGAGACTGAGGGGAGTCCTCATTGCAGCCACAACTTCCTTGTGACGGAAAGAGAGGAGGGGCAGACTTTGATATCTGTTCTGTGGTATCCAGTGACAGGAGCAGAGGGAATAGCCTGAAGTTGTGTCAGGGGAGGTTTAAATTGGATATCAGGGAAAAGCTCTTTTCCCCAGAGGGTGGTCAGGTACTGGAGCAGACTCCCCAGGGCAGTGGTCACAGCACCAGGCCTGACCAAGCTCAAGAAGCACTTGGACAATACTCTGGGGCACGTGGTGTGACTCTTGGGGATGGTGCTGTGCAGGGCCAGGAGCTGGATTCGATGATCCTTGAGAGTTGCTTCCGACTCAGTTTATTCTGTGATCCTGTGAAATGCCTGGAAGCACAGGGATGTGAGGCCGGTACCTGATGCCTTGCAGTGGCAGGAAGCAGTGTGCCGCCGACACCAGCCAGCTCTCCGAGACCAGCGAGGCCCCACAGATGTGGCCCTGGCCCTTGACGTGCAGGCTGACCTGCCACGGCCACTCTCCCACGTCCGAGTTCTGCCCGCCGACGATCCGCGACTTCCTGACGTAGGAGCGGAGCCCGCAGTCTAGGGCAGAGAAGGAGAAAGGGCGCTCGGTTTCTCCTGTTCCCATCCCACGCCTCCCCTCTGTTCCTCCGGGACATCTGACAGCACAAGTGCCTCGTTACTCGTGTCAGGAAAGGCCGATGCTCTCTGCACCGATGCTAAACTAGCTACAACATTTACTGGCCAACTCTGTAAAGGGGAGATACACCCCAGTATTACCCATCTAAGCCCTCCTGAGCAACACACATGCTCCACAGGCCACTAAAGAACATGGTTTGGATATTTCCAGACCAAGCTCCTGCACAGAAACACCCAGGGGCTCTCTTTGCCACACTGGGGTGTTTCTCTGAGAGGCCCAGTCCAGAATCCCATGTCCCCCCCATTCCTCAGACACTTACTGCAGTTGTCCTCGTCAGAGTGGTCCTCGCAGTCCTGCTCCCCGTCACACTCGGGGTTCTGTTTGCTGATGCAGCGGCCACTGCGGCACTTGTACGTGTACTCCTTGCAAGGGACTGCGGTCTGGCCGGCTGCACGCGGGATGGAGGCACAGGGGTTAGCCCCGGTTCTGGGGAGGTCACACCACCTTCACCTCTTCCACCCACCCCCAGGGCACTGCCACCCCATGCAAACAACACACACGCGGGTGCCCAGCCCCGAGGAAATCCATCGGAGATCGACGGTAGT
This sequence comes from Mohoua ochrocephala, assembly GCA_013398855.1. NCBI lineage: Eukaryota > Metazoa > Chordata > Aves > Passeriformes > Acanthizidae > Mohoua > Mohoua ochrocephala. The sequence goes on along the minus strand of VZTA01024711.1, from coordinate 131,299 downwards.
CACCCTGCAGCCCACCCTCACCTGTGCTGCAGCCGCCCTCGTCGCTCCCGTCCCCACAGTCGTCCTTGCCGTCACATTTCTGTGTGTTGGGGACGCACTTCCCGTTGTTGCACTTGAAGCTGTCGGCCGCACAGCCTGGGGACAGAGAGCAGCTCCTGAGGGCTGGGCACGAATCCTGCAGCACCTCAGCACCCGGCTGTGCCCAGCTCCCCTCCCCAAGTAAAGTCTCTGCAGCTCCAGCATCCTGTGTCCCCCATCTCTTCTTCTCCAAACTGCACACCACCACTCAGTTATTCCGCCCTTTCTTTTCCTACGCCTCTGCTCATCCTTCTTTCCTCTGAGCTCTCATTCGGGGCTCAAGGAAGCTGCACCAGGTGAGCCCTTGCCATGCCTGCTCATTTCCAGCACAGCACTTGCTTCCTCCATCCCACGAGCCTCTGTCACCCCCTGTGCGCCTGCTCGAGCCCTCGGCCCTTTGTGCCTGCGGGGTGAGTCACTCACTGCATTGCAGCTCATCGCTGTTGTCGCCGCAGTCATTCACGTTGTCACAGACCCAGAACTTGGGCTTGCACCAGCCATTCTGGCACCTGAACTGCTGCTCGGTACAGGCTGGAAGAGCGGAGTAAGAATCACAGGATCATTTGGGTTGGAAAAGACCTCCAAGACCGTTGAGTCCAACCTGAGACCAACCACCGCCTTGTCAACCAGACCAGAGCACTGTGTGCCGTGTCCAGTCATTCCCTGGACACCTCCAGGGATGGTGACTCCCCTAGGCAGGCTGTTCCGATGCTAGAAATTAGGGGAGAGGCCTGCAAAGGCACCTGTGGAGTCACCAGCAACCCGCCCACCATGGCAGCTCTCCCAGTGGGTGTGCAAGCCATTGGGAACCCCAGCAATCAGCTCGGGACTGTGCACGTGTACATTCATACATGACACACTCAGTACATCCACAGTATTTCCACTTTTCTGGAGAACAAAGCCATTTGGAGCTGTTGTGTCTGAGGCAGTGGAGGCCGAAGCTGACATCACAACAGCAGGACAGCCAGAGGCAATACTGAAGCAAAGCAATTGCTGCAGGCAGTAGGAAAGCACCTGAGAAACCGGGATCGCAGGCTGGCAGCACGCTCTTCCCCAGAAAACTGCCCCTCCCCCGGGAACAAGATCCCAAACCAGGGGATCCCATCCTCTCTAATACACTGCAGACCCCGGACAGTAACGTTAACCGTAGGACAGCTCCGCTAATCCAAGGGGAAAACTTGTTGCACGAGGAAACAACTCCCGTGTGTCCCATGGGTTTTCCAGATGAGCGCTGCAAAGCCCGCCCGGTTGGGTAACGAAACGTGTCCCTCCACACCACCCAGCTCGGCCAAAGCCACAACCAGCAGGATTACACAGAAAAACACATTCCCAGCTGGGAGGAACTGGAAAGGGAGGGCGATGCCACTGGGAGAGGGCTAGATTAGTGGGAACCCACAGCTCCTGTGCTGAGAAGGGATCCCAAATTGATTGCGCACTGAGTCTCGCTCCAGCCTGGAGGAAGGCGGCGGCGCTGGTTCCAGACGGCACTCGGTCACATTACCCAGAACAAGCCTAGCCACCCCGGGGCAACATGGCCTTTCCCACAGTGTGCCAAAGGGAAACCAAGGCTGGACTTACTGCAGGACCTCTCATCGCTGCCGTCCACGCAGTCCAGCCACCCGTCGCAGCGCATGCTCCTGTCGATGCAGCGGCCGGTATTGCAAGTGAACTTGCCAGGGCAGGCTGAGAGGGGGAAAGGGACAAAACCACACATGAGCCCTCCTGGCGTCCCCTCTGCATCCCTTCTGCAGAGTTCCCTATGCCTGCTTACAGCAGAACGCAGCAGGAAGACCAGGAGGTTTGCAGGAAAGCAAGACATGCTGCTATCCCCGTGGAAAAGGCCGCGTCCTGGTTTACAGGGCAGTGTAAGCACAGAGGAGGGACAGCTCCAGATCTCAGGGAAATCAAGTTCCCCACCGCAGCCCCAGGGTTTCAACTCACGGTCACTGGAGTCATAGGACAGGAACTCTGCAGAGAAGCCCGTGTCTGTGTAGGACTGGTCCGAGTGGAACCGGACCTTGATTTTGTTGGTGGTACTGGCCACCACAAACTGGGAGCGCTCCCCACAGTACCTGCAGGGAGAGAGCAAAGGGGAATTGAAGGGCTGTAGGTCAGCACCAAGAAAACCTCCTTCTATCCCTGACCTCCCTCCCCACCCCGGGAGCTGAGGGGCAAGAGAGCAGGAAGCAGGTCTGATCCCAGCACAGGCTGCTGGGCCTCAGGGTGCCAATTCTATGCTGCCGCTGGCAGAAGGTTTGGGCCAGTTGCAAATACTAGCTTGTGACCTTAGGAATGACTGGGATCAAGTTCTTCCACATCCCTGCCTGCCCCATGATGTGTCTGATCTCGGATACGCTGGACTCACGCAGGATCCCATCTCACCACGGGCAGGTGGGATCCCGTACGTGATCACGAACAGCACTGCAGGAACTCAGGGCTGCAGAGGCAGGTGCTGACTTTGAAACCCTCTCTCTGAGGCAGGGTCAGCTCCCCTGCCCGAAACATTGCGAAACAAGATTAATCGCCTGCCAAGTTTTCTGTCTGGCCCAGCTCATATCAGGCTGGGGAATGCATCAGGAAATGCATCACGGGATACGAGTGCCCTGAGAACGGAGATCTGCTCATTCAAGCAAACCCGCCCCAGATGTTCCTGCCTTCCCACACATGAGCTGTGTGCTGTGATGCTCCACGGCATTTGGGGGGGGTTCGGCTTCAGCACACCACAACCCAGGGTCTTATCCCCAGAACCGAGCGTGGGGCTCCCCTCTCACCACAGGGCAGTCCTGGACACCCTCCTGCCTCCTCCCAGCCCCGACAGCACCAGCACACTTGTTCCCACAGCAGATTAAGGAAAGCGCAAGGTTCCGTGTAACTAAACAAAGCCCTTCCATGGGTTTGGCCACCCGACCCCCACCTCGTGCCGTTGATCTGCACGTAGTCCTTGGTGCAGGAGCTGACTGGGATCCCGGGCTCCAGCACAAAGAACATGTTGAAACGCACCTTCACATTTTTTATAGAGGGAACCTGTGAAAGGAAGCAGAGTCAGTGGGATGTTGTTTTCTGGAGCAAGGAAAAGGGAATAGTTTCACAGGAAGAGGGCTGTGCTTGGGGGGAGGACAGAAGATAACTGAAAAGGGGAGGTCAGTTTTCCAGCAGGAAAAGAGACGGCTTCATAAAAGTCACTGAGTCACCCTGGCCCCAGAATCCCCAGTGGAACAGGCACACAGAGGGGTGGAAGCCAGACCTCTGGTCACCAGCCAGTAACGGGCCTGTCCCAAAGCCCACACTCTCATCCTTCTTGTGTGAAGTGACAGGATTTTTCATGGGCTCCTGTGGGGTTCAGGCCTCTCGCAACCTCTTCTGCCTTTGCCTCCAGCTCCTAGAGGCTCCCTCAGTCATGTCAGACTCGAAGCCTCTGGGCCCCAGCTGCTGCGAGCTCCCTTGCACCATGTCCTGCCTGACCAGGGTCATTTGACAGACTTATTAAGGGAAAGAGAGGGCCCAATCTCACCTCAATGTTCCAGACGCAGTCCGTGTCTGGGGGATAGTGCGCCGGGTAATAGGGAGTTGTGAAGGTGCCACGGTCTCCCTTCAGGGTGCCACCACAGGCTAAACAGAAGCAGGAAGGAAATAACAGGTTAGAGATTTAGATGTGGTTTTTCCAAGCCTCGGCTGGCTGTCACGTGAGGAAGGAGAGGCAGAGGCAACAGCCTCTAACAAGGTCAAGTCACTCTCTGGAGAGAGCAGCTCTGCTCCAAGGCTCGAGAGAATCCAGGAGATCAATTAGGTGCTTCCTGTACACATCGATCTGCATGTCTAATCCAACATAATTCTTATTTTGGCCTCCTCAGGGGACATCATTACAGCAGCCAAGAACACTGAAGGCAAGGCGAGCGCCAAGAGGTAGGCGACCCGCTTCCAGGTGCTCCAGCCCTGGAAACATCCCTGACAAACTGACCTCAGCCACAGCCACCTCCTTGTTCAGCTGCCCATGGCAGGGAGAGGTGGGGAAACAGGCCAAGGCCTCTGCTCACCTTTCATCTTCGGGAGCTGGAAGAACTCAGCCTTAAAGCCAGGGAATCGCCCCTCTTTGTTGGTAACCAACGTGACTAGCATGACGTTCTGGGAGGACAGGAAGGTCAGGTTGTAGGACGGGGCATAATTCCCACAAAGCCTAGGAAGCAAAGGACAGAATCCATGAGGCACTTCTGCACAGGGGGCCTCAAGCAGCACAGCTCAGCTCTGAGCAGGGACAGGAGCAGGACACCTCTCAGGATCACCCTGGACTCGGTGCCGTACAGGAACACCCACCTAACCAAGGCGTGGGGCTCCGCGGGGCTGAGAGAGTCGTACACCTTGATGTAGTCGCTGTCATCTCTGCATGGCTCCAGCTCCAGGGTCTTGAAGGTGAGGCTGATGCTGGAGCTGGCATTTGCCCTCAATGCCCAGTAGCAGAGGGCATTGTTGGGGTACGGGCTGTTGGGGAAGCCCGGCGTGGTGAAACTGGTGACCTCCCCTTCTTTGGCGTGGAGGGAGAACATGCAGCTGTCTGCCCGGAGAGTAGGGAACAGTTAACAAGGCAAACGAGCCTTGCCTGGCCTTTCCCTGGGATGCAGAGAATAACTCCTGCAGGCTATCCCAGGGCAGATGGCTCTTCCTGGATAACAGCAAGGCCTGTGTCACAGTCTGTCCAACCCCAAACCGGCTCCAGGGAGCACACTGGGGTCTGCCTTGCATGCAGAGCACCTCTCTCCAGACCCTTCCCCATCCTGCAAGAGAAACACCACCCTAAAGAGGCCACTGAGATGGAAGAAGAACTGTACTTACGGTCCCGGGCAGAGTGAGCTATGCTGGGGTCCACAGCTGCAGGAGAAAACAGAGCTGGCGTCACCCTTTGGGCTATGGAAAATCCCTGGGCACAAAGCCGAGGTTGTCCCTCGGACCGTCATCGATCTGGCCTTGCTTGCGGAGTCTCTCCCCGCAAACTGGCAGGGGAGGCTGCTCCTGCCTGGCCTCTCTGAACTGAGGGACCAAACTTTTCCTCTGCAGAGGGAGAACTCATCCCTGTCCCTCCTCCCAGGGCTCAGAGAACACAGAGCATTCCAGCAGAGGGGAGCAGGTCCGTGCAGCCTCCTTCAGGCTGTACATCCCATTAAGCTGCGCTGTGACATCGAGGTCCTTACACCACCCTCGGGACTGGCTTTCCCAAGGGAGGGCTGTGACCAGCATCTTCTACCTCCAGAGAAATGTCCCACCCAGTCCCACGCAGAGGGGACAGCGGAGCCAATACTCACGGAAAGCGATGAACGACTCCACCTTCAGCATGGGGTTTCTCAGGCGGGGGTTCCACCTCTGCACCAGGCTCTGCTTGTCAGCCATCGCCCTGTCCAGGCTCTCCTCCCGGTACTTGGGCACAAGGAATTCTGACCAATAGTAGGCAATGACACTGCCTTCGCTGTGGGAAGGGCAATTGTGGCGTGAGGGCAAGGACAGACACGGGAGGACTCGAGCACCGCTAGAAGAAGGGGCCAGACTACTCGATGAGCCATTTTCGGAGCCTGGCCACGGGGAAGGGAGGCTTTCAATGACAAGTTCAGCAAACAGCAAAGGCCCCTGCCAGCCCGGAGAGCCCCTCCCAGTGCTGCCAGGCACCACCCACTGCAGTTCACTGCACCACACATTGATTTTCCCAAGACAGCTGGCAGAAAACAAAACGCATTTTCAGGTCACTTTTTACTGCTCACCCTTTCCTGTGTCACTCAGGGTGACTACTGGGGTTCTTCCATCCCAGCATCCCGGGAATGAGAGTAAATGGCTGTGTGATATCCCGGCATCCCAGATGGGGCTTGGGCAGTGCCTAACACTCACCTGAAGGCAGTGATCACCGTCTCTTTGTGGTAGGGACCAATATCGGCGTGATTCCTGTAGATCTCCTCCACCTGAAAGGGTTAAAAAGGAGTGCTCAGCATGTCTAGAAGTGAGGAAAAGGGAAAGGCTAAAGACAGACAGAGCTTCAAGCCTGCTAAGGAAAACCAGGGCACATACCTGGCATCCCTGGGTGCAGGAATCTGCAGAGCCAAAGAAAGAAAGAAGGAGAGTTGAGAGCCCCAGAAGAGCCCAGAGCTGCCCATCACAGCCTGCTCTGACTCGGCTCGCCCCACTCTTCCCTGGGGGAAGTGAATCCCCAAGTCTGAGGGAAGAGGCAAGACCAGCCACAGCTTCAGCCTCCTTCAGACACCCTTCTGCCTCAGTTCCCGGCCCTGACTCATCCAGCGATCCTGGGACGTGCCCTGGCAGCTCCTATGGCACAGGGAGATGCCGTGGCACCGGGCTGGAGCTGGGATGTCGAGATCCAGCTCCGAGGAAGGTCCCTGCTCCCAGCCAGTGTGTCACAGCGAGCAGGGAAAGCTCCAAGGAATCTTACGTGACATATCCCCGTGGCCGTGGCGCAAGAAGAAAATTCCTTGCTTGCAGAAGGAGGGAGGCAAGAAACCTCTTACCGTGCTCTTCACCTTCTTGGCCAGCATACTGAACTCTGGAGAGCTTGAGTTCTCATAGGCATCCAGGAATTCCCAGTTCAGAACCCGCAAGTGGCCATTGAAAACCTTCTGGACGGGTGTGTTCCTGTCTGGAAGGGAACAGTTCAGGGTCAGGAAGGGCAGTAAGGGCTGGGACCGTGTCACAGCAGATCTCCAGTGACAGCAGTCGGGGCGGGGGGGTGGAAATGGTGTCTACAGAGCTTGAGAGGGCACACGCGAGCAACGCCGGGTAATAAAGCTTTTCCATGTGGATGGATACATTCCCAGGGTGTCACCCTACATGTCACCACCCACTAGATGTCACACTCACATTTGAAGTGCCAAAACAGGAGGCCAGCGGTGAGGGAGACAAGCAGAAAAACAATGATCAGGACGGTGATGACCACCCGCCGCTTTGGGCCGCGCTTCTCCATCTTCTTGGAGTTCATGGCAGGGAGGAACTCCACCCCTTCGTCCAGGTTGTTCATGTCCTGGGAGAGGAGGGAAGGCAGGACAGTGGGAAGGCCGTTCCCAAAGCCTGGCTTGGGGAGCTCCAGCCACAGAGCAGCCCAAAGGTGGTTCGGGGACAAGGAATGCGGCAGCACTGAGGGCAAACCTCAGCGTCGGCAGCTCCACAGCCACGACAGGACAAACCCTGAAGGCTTCTTCTTTGCTTTTCTGCACACACCTAATTCCTTTTTGGGCCTAATATAAGGTCACGAGCTCAAGCAAACTCAGGGGCATCCCGTGACCACGGCAGGTCACAAGCCCACAAGCTCCAAGATCTGCCTCAGCAGATGAAACTGCAGAGAAAAATTCACCCCCACGAAGTGCTCGCTGTGTGCAGGTGTGTCACCCACAGCTCGTGGGGCACAGCATGCTATAAATAGCATTTCTCTAAAAGAAGAGATCAAGCTGCTTCCTCCTCCCTTTACATTTTCACAGCTCTCTGCCATGCCTCCTGGGCCACCAGCACTCCTGTGTTTCTGCTTGGAATCTCCCATCCAGCACAAACACCCGTTAAAAGAAATAAACCAAAAAACTAAGATGAACACACAAGACATCCCCACAGCCCATGAGCAGCCATGCTCTTGGGACAAGACGTGGAAGAACAGATCCGAAAGGAACGAGGAATGACACAGCTCTCGCTGTCATCACCACCCCATAATGGGCTGGGTGAGGAAGCGGAAGATCTGTTGAAGCATCGAGCTCTGTATCAGCTGTAAAACCTGAGTTCCGTATCAGCTCTAAAACCATTGGTGCCCCAGGGTTTCACTTTCTCCCACCTTCTGTTCCTCCATCCTTGCCCTGCTCGTGTATCTGCACCTCTGGCCCGGGGAGGGGGGGAGGGATTGGAACAGCTGCAGACCCAGAGGTTTTCAGAGGATCCCACACAGCATCTTTGGTACTGCTGGACATTGTGGGGGCCCGGATCTGCACCTACCCTCCTCCACTGGCACTTCCTCTCCTCCCACCACTGGCAGTGGCGTGGCCCGAGCTCGCCACGTCTTCTGCTGCCGATCTGTGCCTCCCTTGGGCAGGAAGGGCTCTGTGCCCGCTGCAAAGGCCCAGAACAGGAGGATCCCTCACCTTTCTGCTCACCACCTTCCCATTTTCTCCTTAGCAGGCATTCGGCAGCTCCCTGGGCTCTGGATGACAGCATGGACACCACGGCACAAAGTGCCGACTCGCACAGATCCGCGGCATTTCCACGTGCCCCGCGCTCCAGAAGGGTAACGCTGTCCCCACAAACAGAGGGTCAGACTCTGCCTGTCCTCTCTCAGCCCAGGGCTCACACAAACCTACTCCAACAGCTCAGGTTAATTTGATGCAAATGCCACAAGCCCCTAAAAGTCAGGAAGAACATGGACAAGGGAGATGTGGCTTGATAGGACACGGGGGAATGGCTTTGAAATGAAAGATAGCAGGGTTAGATGGGATACTGGAAAGAAATTTTTCCCTGTGAGGGTGGTGAGGCCTTGGAACAGGTTGTCCGAAGAAGCTGTGGCTGCCCCATCCTTGGCAGTGTTTAAGGCCAGGTTGGACGGGGCTTGGAGCAGCCTGGGATAGTGGAAGATGCCCCTGCCATGGCAGGGGTGGGACTGGATGGGCTTTAAGGTCCCTTCCAACCCAAACCACTCTGGGATTCTATGAAAAACGACTAGCAAAGAGGATCCTGCTAACAGAGGCACCTCTGAGTCTGCTGTGCAGACATAAGGAATGAGCCATCCTCACTGCATTTCCTCACTGCACTTCCAGCAGGCGCTTCATCTTATCTTTCCTCAGCCTCGCCTGGCAAGAAAGCCCAGCTCCCACCTGAACCATTCCCCCACTTCTTTTGCCCTTTTCTTCACCCAATGCCTGTGCTCTCCTCCCACCCTCCGCACCCCATCGCGGCCTCTCCTCCTTGTGGTATTTGCCTGGAGCCCTTCACAACAGAAAGGGAAGTGGCAGGCACCTTACTCCGAGTTTTTGTCAAGGACTCTGTAAGTTTAATCCTCTGCAAACATCTGAAGACCACCAAGACCAGAGCAATCCACCAGTTTTCACACCAGCTGCTCTCAGAATCCTCTCAGTTTATCATCTGGCAGTTCAGGGAAGGGGACTTCGTTCATTTTTGAGTTTTACTGGCTAAGGCTAGGCAGAAAGAACTGTTTCCGTGCCCAAAATCCAGCCACCTCCAAATTAAACAGACCTAGCAGGGCTGCAGAGGACAATGCCGTGGGGAAATGCTCTGAATCCCGTTTGGCTTCTGATCATACAGGAAAAGCTTGAAAATATAACCCAAGGAAACTTTGAAACAGATGACACACAAAATAAAGCTTCCATACATAGAGACATCCTAAATCGAGAAACTCTGCAATCAAAGTCAAGACTTTGACACACTGTCTTCCAAACATCCATCTGGCTCCCACCAGTTTTCCAATCACGTAATAACACCCCCCCCCCCAAAAAACCTGGTAAAGAGAAGAAACTGGCCACAAAACTTGCAAACACATCCTCTCTCCCTTCAAAGGGCTGCTCACAATGCTGAGCCTTCTCAGGACTTCCAAGACACTGCTGCTGTTGGCAGAAAGCAAAATATTTAACTCTCTGTTAACACCTGCAGGAGCCTGTGGCAAGAAGACAGTCTCAGGGGCTTAAATGATCTATCGGTTTCTCCAGACTTCCTGGAGCCAGCGAGGAAGAACTGCAAAGAAAACCAATTTTCCACAAGAAAACCCTTCAGCTGAGGGGACTTTCAGCCCTCTGCAGAATTCCTACGCTTCAGTTTCACCAAACTGCCAGAAAAAAATCAGGCTCAGCAGCAAGCAGGAGCTCCTGCTGTACAACACTGCACAACAATGTGGCTGATGCATTGTAACATCTCCTTTGAGCTACAGACTGTGTCTTTGCAGAGAGAAAACTCTTCCAGGGAGAAGATCATCACTGTGATTAAATCAGAAGGCAAACAGAGCTCCCCTCTGCCTCCAGCACACGAGGGCACACGCGCTGCTCCTGAGAGCAAGGAAATTAGGCAGGAAGACTCACCATCTGATCTTTCTTTAGGCAATTTCTCTGCTTTTCTTGGGAAAAAAAAAAAAAAAAGGACGAAAAGTGTAAACTGTGAGAGTTTACACCATGCCTTTGTCGGTTTGTTCTTGGTCCAAAGCTGAGCCAGCAGCAACACGGGAGAAATGACAGGAGTGTGGGGACTTCTGGGAAGGTTACTTTTGTTTTTCCTCCCGGAGGAGGTGCACGAGCAGCCACTGACACTGTTACTTGCCAGAAGTTACCCTGTGACTACAGGCAAGATAGGAGACAGGATCCAAAGAGGTTTCCCTCCCTCCCCGCCCTCTGTGTTGTATTCCAGCTCTCGTCCTCTCCCATTCCCATACCTTATGGACGCCATTATGTTCCTCAGCCAGCACAGACACTTGCGTGAAGAGCCCTCACCCATCACAGCCTGGGTAAGCAACAACCATTCCTGCAAACTCTCTTCCCAATACCCAGTGGAGGATCTGAAGCATCCCCCAAGCACTGCTGGAATGATGAATCAGGCCGTGAGGAAGGTCTCAGACGAGGCCCCATGTCCCGAACTCTAAGAGGCTGAAACCTCTCTGCCCACACTTAGCACAAAAAACACCCGCCTGACCTTAGGACCAGACTTGCCTGCGCCCCGCGAGCGCAGCTCAGCCTCTGCCCCTCTCGCTTCCTGTGCTCTACATCCCCTTCACTCCCAACACTCGGAAGGAAAAATACCCCGTCACCATCCTCCGAGCTAGACGGAAACCAGACGAAATCACATGCAAGACAGGCTCAAAGATCACAGTTAAATCAAGAAAAAGACAACTGCAATGTTAACCTCCTTTAGTTGATGGCTGCTGCACATTTCCCTCGTGTGCTCTGAACAGCGTCAGCCGTAAACTAGAGCGGAGCTGAACACGTCCTACTCTCACCTTGTCCATGGCTCCTCCAGAAACCGTCTCTAGCCCAAAGTGACTCAAGGTATGACTGTCTCTTCTCGAGGAAACTGCTCCAATAAACATTATTAACAGAAAACCTCCCTTGATATTCTCTCTGACTTAGTCACTGGAGCAGTTACTTCCTCCTGCTCCTCCTCACTCAGTCCTTGCCGGTACGGCCAGGCTCCCCACGCAGGGTCCGAGGGATCTGGTCGCAGCATCGGCTGTAGCAGCAAAACCAATCCAGGCAAAGGTTCGGACAGACACTGCCCCAGTTCTCCCATGCCTCAGTTTCCCCCGGAGTACCGACTCCACGAGGAAACTTGGAAAAGAATCCATCCACAGATGGATTTATAGAGCTCTTGGAGGGCTCCTGCTCCTCTGTGCAGAGTCTGAGCTCAGTCCTGGGAAGAGCAGACCTCCCATTCCTCCTCTGTAAGCCACACGATGTATTTTTAGACAGCGACTGTGCTCTGTCCAACTGGACAAACCAGATGCAGAAGTGACTAATTCTGTCAGCAGGAAATGCAGCCGGCACACGGGGGTGGTGGGAACCAGCCCTGCACTGGAGATCTTACAGGAAAGCAGAAGAGATCCTCCTGCAGTGGGGGATCGAGGAAAGGCTGGGATATGCCACGGAGTATGGCTCTCCAGCATGATGTGTGCAAAGCAAGGGTCCCTCTGGGATCAGCATTCCCCATAGAGGCTGATTTCTGCCTTGTTTGGCGGTCCCACCAAGACGGTGATGTATCCCAGGCACCAAACCCCTCACTGTTTCCCCCTCCTCCAAAACAGCTGCTCCATCTCTCTCTCAGTGTCTTCATCTGTTCACAGAACCCTGACCCACAGAAGAACTGGGCTCCTGGCCATGAGTTTCACCTGTCCCTTATGACCACCAGGTAATTTGTTCGTCCAGCACCAGACATGAGATTCACCTACTTCCCTTGACTTTCCCAACTCCAGACTCTGCTGGTCTGCCACAGGACTGCTCAGGGCCAAAGCTGCCCAGATCATACAAGGTAAGAGCAGGTGTGCAACCAAATCAAATCTCACAGCAAAAAACCGCCACTGTCTGATACCAATGTACACGACCAAGAAAAGGAACCCGTAACATTCCAGGCTGGAGGAGGCCTGGGGAGGTTGGAGATGAAGCACAGTCATCAGACTGCATGGTTAGAGACTCTTGAAGGTAATTACACCTTACAGATCCCAGCCTGTGTATCCAAGAGGCAATTCCCACCTCCCCTTTTTCAGCCACACCTGCCTCGGGTGGTGTTCAATAAAAACTAAAACAAATACCACATGAGAAACGAGAGGAATGAAACCTGCCGACTCATCCAGCAGCTCAGGACACAGCCAGCAAGCCGGCTCAGAGCTCAGGAGACCGCCGGGGTGGGCTTGTGTGGCAAAAAGAGCCAGAAAAGTAATATTTTCAAATCCAGAACTCCTGGATCACATTGAAAGCCAACACCAGCTTTGTGGTGCCGGCATGAGGGGAAACAGCCTGTTTCCCACCAGAAAAAGTAAAACAAATGTGAACAGCATGTGCAACTCACTTCACCCAAGTAGCTCAAGTACAGCTACACCACCCTTAAATCAACTCCTGCATCAACTCTTGCTGCGAACCCCAACAACTCCTCTGGGAAAAGATCTGATAAGAATCATCTCCTCACTTCTCTTCTTACGCTTGATAAGAAACACATGGAAACAGCGCGCATGGGAGCAAAGCTTACGTGCGGCGTATTCGTGCTGTGTTGCCCCACCACGGGCAGCAAAGCACTGAAGAAACTTTGCCAGTGCACTATTTTTCATCTTCAGTTCTGTATTAAGGGCAATGAAGCTATAAAATGATGACATCAGAACTAAAAAGGGAATATGGGGCAAGAGCTCAAGGACAGAGTCCTCCAGACTGTGTATCTTCCCGGCACAGAGGGCAGGTGCAATAGTGAAAGACACAGGTCACACACACCTATTTCACACACCAAGTCTGAGCTTAACCCTCTACAGCATTTGATTGTCTTGTGACCACCCTGAGTCATATGAGAAACCAAATTCCTCCAGGTTTATTACAGAAGAAACTCATGTTACTGTTTGCAGAGATAGCACAGGCTTGGCTTGCTGCCCCATCCAGGCTGATCGGTGCAGCTCTGTCCTGCATCACAGCACCTCAGAAAAAGCCACCACGCTTCTGTGTGTCTGTGGTAGCAGAGAATTTTACACTTAAGTCTTAGCAACTCTTGGGGAGAAGCTGGGAGTAAAGGTACCCTACAGCCCTGATCTGTGTAGCTATGAGCCATGAAATTCCTCCTTACAACACACCGATGTCCCAAGAGCAGCAGAGAAACATGCCACAGATGCAAACAGCTCGTTTAAAATCACTCGTATGTCTTTCCTGGTACAGACAGCACTGTCTGGGAAACAAAACTGCCTCCAGCAGCTTAACCAAAGCAGCCGAGCTCCAGACCTTGACCTCCACAATCCTGGTGACATTTCACTCATTCCTACAGTTCTGAGGTGGATCTGGACCATGAGTCTCCAATATTTGAAGCCAACAGCAAGGAAAACACCAGCACCTCCAACCAGAAAAGCCTCTGTCTGCCAAACCCATGCCTGTTTGGCTGCTCCCTCCCCGCCCCGGCCCACGGCCCGGATATCGCAGGGCATTATTTCCCAGTCTGTCCCGGTGGCCTTTGGATGGAAATGATACATTCTACCCCGGGCAAGGGGAGAACCTTTGCTCCGATACCTTCCCCACAGCCAGGCCCTCAAAACACTCTCGCTGCTCCCTCAAGGGTTTTACAGAGTGATCTTTCGTTTGCTGAGCAAAGGTCTGGCCTCGGCCCTTTTCTCATCGTGTCTTCCTTATCCCTGTTTGCTTTTGGCACCAACAGCAGCCAAACTGGCCTGAGCAGCAGCTCACCCGCCAGCCACTACCCCAGGGAAACGCTCTGCACCTTTCCAAGGAAGAGCAGCAGCTTCTCCTCAGCCCAAGGACTGCTGAAGCTCCTTTGCAGGTACAGGAGGAGACACAAGACATTGCAAAACCACTCATTTCCTCCACTGTCATGTTTATAAAGGGCCAAGTCCAACAACAGTCCACAGGGGACAAACTCCTTGTGCTGTTTCCTGCCAGAAGGGCAGGTACTGTCTTCAGGGAAGCTGTTCTGGATCAGATCAGCCCCTCTTGAACTGACACAGAGGGAAAACTGATCCAGAACCAGGGAAGGGACTCGCTCGAGCCCTCAGCCCTGCGTAAAGACAAATCAAAGACAAAGCTACCTTCTGCCAGGAGAACAAGCCAGGCAGGGAAGATCATGTCACGCAAGTGTCACCCCAACCTGGCCGGGAACAAGCAGCTTGAGCTGAACTGCTTCAGTGAGAGCATCTCCTTCCCACTCCCAGCCCTGGCACACAGCGGACAGAGGGGCTGGAGGCAAGGGAAACTTTTCTTGCTGCAGGCCAGCTTTTTGATCAGTGCCAGAACCAGCAGCTCTTTTGTTGCTGCCAGATAGTAACTACTAAAGCCAGGCCTCGGAGACAGACACCACACAGCCTGCAGGTGGGGTGGGAAATGCTTCTGTCCTGCTTTAACCCAAACCCCTGCGTTTGGAACAGCTCCGTGGCACGGAACAGGCTTCGGAGGTGCAACCCAAGCTCGGCCATCCCTGCCCAACCCTCAGCCAGGAAGATCTACACAAGAAGCTCACTCAGGTCTCACAGCACACTGATAATGCAGCGGTTAATTAATGAAGCCCCACAGCCCTCGGTTAAAATTGGCCCTTCCGACGCTTGAACAGGTTTAATTGGATCTGTTGCTAAACAACCCAGAGCCAGGCTCTGTACACAGCTCACCTGCACGGAGTTTACCTTTACTCACAATCCCAGTGCCCTCGGCTTAAGCTGAAACCAAAATCCCCGGAGCAATAGCAGCACCGACACCGAGGGGATCCAAAGCCGGCACAGGCGGGTCGAGATTTCCACTTCCCCAAAGCTGGTTGGTTTGGTTTTGTTTTTTTTCTTCCTGCTCTGCTGAGCTCAGAAACGTCCCCCAAGCAGGTTTTCCTGACCTTACCCAAAGGTGAGCTGGAACCCCCCTCCTTCCTGCAGGATCCAGAACCACCTTGAACCCGCCAGGCTCGAAGGAACCAGAGCAAGCGGAGGAGGAGGCGGCAGCCCGACAAAAGGCTGGCAGGAGTTCTGGGAGCTCCCCGGGCCCAGGTGTGCTCTCACCTGCAGCTGGGCGCTGTACCGCACGCCGGCCCCGTTGGCCGGGGGGCCGCGCTCCATGGCCAGGGCAGTGCCGCGGCTCAGGCCGCCATGGCGCGGTGGCTCCGGCCCGGGCACCGTGCCCAGCTCCTCCTTCCCGTGCTCCTGGCAGGTGCGGGCAGCCGGAAACACCCCGCGGGTGCTGTGCCGCTCCCGTGTCCAGCTGCGGCTCCCGCCTCTCCTGCGCCACAGAAATAAGGGAAAACACCGTGCCCGAAAAGCTGCGCCCAAAAGCCCCGCATGAGCTCTGCGTCATCCGAGAGACCCTTCAGCCACAAGCTTTGCTTTAGGAAATGAAACCAGAAAAATCTGTCTTTTACCAAGAGAAGCCGCCTTGCAGTCGGTAGGAAGGCTGGCTGGCATGCAGAGATGCACAGTTCCCCTAAGGAAAAGCTTCCCCTAAGGACCGTGTATCCACGGTCTCATCCCTCCTCGGGTGATAACATTATCATGCTATGAAACCCCGCTGCAAAGAGGGCACTCTCAGCACGCACAGATAGCTTAGCCCAGGGACAAGCCTCATGCTCCCAAAAACATTTGGTACACTCAGAAGCAAAATATTCCCTTTTCCCAGCCTGAAACCTGCCTTCAGCCAGGCTACTGCACTATAGGAATGAGCTTTCTCTTGGCTAACAGAGACCGGATGCAAAGCGAACAACACAGCAATGCTGCAGAAAACTGCACGCGCACCCAAATGCGGCGCTCGGGGGATGCTCACAGAGCAACAGCCCCTGGGGACTGTGTGGTTTAATATTAAGCAGAGAGGGAAAGGAGGGACTGGGATTCTGAGAACACTCTACTGCAGGTTTGAAAGAATTTGTAGCACTGAAAGCTGCATTCAGTCTTACTTCACCATTTACCCCTTCTTGAAAAGATGATTCAGACACACACTCTCCAATATTTAGGTTTCTCATATTCAAGAGCAAGTCAGGATTAAAATAGCTGGATCAAACTCAGTTTTTCATGGAAAGGTTCTTCCTCTCTCCATCTTACATGTGACAGTCTATATGAATATGTGATATGCCCACCAAAAGTTGAACTGCTGATCCAAACCTTTTTACACCAACTGCATCCAGCCCTGAAACTGAATTTATTCAACACTTGAGCACCTAAAATTTCCCAGAACTTTGGTTCTGGGGCAATCCCAGTTGCTGATCACAGGCCGGAAATCTCTTGCCGAGTCTCCTTTGTTTTCCCTTGCTCTAAATTGTCTCCTGCGGCGCAGAAGTTTTGCAGGCTTTTTGCAGGTGTTTTTGGGGGGAAAAAATAGAGACGGGGTGAGGCCTCTGATCCTGCTGTTGTGAAAAACACAACATAACTTCTGTGCTCTTGTAGAAACGCATCAGCCACCACCTTCCCTGCCCCCTCAGCAGCTGCCGGAATTCCACCCACCGCGGGACACGACACAGCAGGAAGCACCCCTGGAGTTCAAGTGACTTCCCTTGAAAAGGTGCCGTGTTAGTCAGGCTGCTGATGTCAGGAGCTCTCGGCCCTCCCGCTGATGCCCAGCCCTGCCCAGCGCTGTTTTTACAGCCACTCCCTTACCTGCCTGGCTGCAGCCTGTCTTAACACCCCCGTGAAACAGCATATTTTGGGTACAAAGCAGCTGGTCCCAGCTGAACCATTACTCCTGCATTCTACGCATTCTTCCTGTTTGGCGCATCCACTGATCTCCTCCAGGCTGGTGCCAGGCAAACACCCGCGCTCAGGGATGTGGACGATGAGGGCAAAAGGCGAAGATCCACAACCCCTGGTTCGACGCAGAGCTGTGAATGCTCACTGCTTCCTGCCATTCAAGCCACTGACATTTTACAAACTAATTCATGAGCCCTCTTTGAACAAGGGGACACGATCGCCGTGGGGAAAACCAGCAAGCAATACACGTACTAAATGTAAATATTACATGGCTGGGAGGCAGTTGGTTCGAGGCCCCCAATACCAGGATTCACGTTTCTCTGTTGCTGGAGCCCAGGGATTTGCTTCGTGTCTGTGCTGCAGCCATTACCGAGTCACCGTGGTGGGAGCAGGTCCCGTCCTGGGCACTGCGCGGCCCCAAAACATTCAATAACAATTCCCAACCTGTCTGCCACGTGCTTTTTTTGGTGAGAGACTTCCATGTGCCCCTCCAGTCTGACTGAAGGATGCTGAGCCCAGCCGAGGCACTGTGAAAACGCAGTAAAGCATAAAGTTCAAGGCACTCACCCACATGCACTGGCAGCAGTCAGCCGCAAAGCCTCTGCTGGTTGCCGCTGGGACCAGTTTATCCAATAAAAGCTGTCACGTTCTCCTCTTCGCGTTGTCTCAGTGTAGCCTCAACAGCATCCTGAGAGCAGAGCCGAGGTTTGGGAGGACGGAGAGCCCTGAAGTCTGAGAACCAAGTCCGGCTTGGTCAGAATCTGTGCGAGTTGCAAGAGCTAAATCGCCCTGAGCTCGAACCCCAGACAAGGATCAGCTGCAGGAGCAGCAAACACTGTCTGGGCAGGCAGGATCCTTCCGCATCAGCTCCCAGCCCTGGGAATGCCATGCACGCGAAAGAAGGGAAGAACTGCTTACATAAGGAATGAAGGCCGGCTGCCTGCGGGGAAAAGTCTTCTGGTGGAGGCAGTTCCCAGGAATTCTAGCGAAGGAGCACCATCCATCCACACCAGCGACGGGCCGGATTCAGCCAGGGACAAAGGCTGTTCCTTCCTGTAGTGTGGCTCAAGGATTTTGCTCTCAGCGCGACTCCCAAATTCAAATTTCACCGACAGTGCCCTCCCACCCAGATTCCTGCCAGGCAACCCAGAAACCACCCCATCTCAAACACTCAACCCGGTCCGGCAACTTCCAAAGCATTACAAAAGATTGGGAGAGAGATAAAGCTCACAGGGTGTCCTGTTACTTTGCATTCCAAAGAGTAAATAAAAGGCTGATTCAGTGGGAGGAGAGGAAAACGTCATCCAGCAGCGCTGTGCTTTCTCCCTGAACAGGCAGCCCCCAGAGCAAAGGCTGGGACCGCTGGGGATGGGCACAGTCATCTTGGGCTGATCCAGCCTCTCCATCTGCAGTGCAAGGGAATAATTACTGACTGTGGAGAATGGGAGCTGTAAAAATGTAGTGAGTTGCCCTCAATTGGCCACACGCTGCTTTGGGGCAGAACAGGGAGGTGGCACTCCCCTTCCCAAAGCTGTTCAAGGATTACTGGGTCATTTGGATGGGAACTTCTCCTTTGATCTCAAATGCTTGTCTCGAGAGCTCGGGAACGAGAGCCCTGCTCCCAAAACATGATTTTGGCAGAGATCAAAAGTAGCTTTGCCCTCCTGAGATAACGAAAGCTGGCCAGAACCGAGGGCTCTAGTGCCCTGCTCCATCCCAGGGATGACATGGGCGTGAGAGCAGGCAAAGGATGTGACAGCGCACAACAAGCACCTCAGCCCTCCAACACACCCCAGACGGCTCCGAGACTCGCTTCCAAAATCCAGGGGGGGTCATTTCCCGTGCCTCTGCTTCTGGTGCCAGTCACCTGGCAGTCACGGGGCTCCCAAAGGAATACAAAACACTAGGAAACACTAGGATGTAAGCTTGCTGCCAGGACCATAGAGACAGCCAGGTCTCCCTCTTGAGCTCTTCAATAGCTCGTGAAAGCAGAGAACCTCTTTTGTGAGCTCTGAATCAGCAGCAGCAGTAGTGTTTGCCAGCCAAATTGTAAATGCAAGAGTGGACGGGCCTGACCGCCTGGTTTCTGGCACCGTGTGTTTTGAAACCACTGGGCACGCCCAAGGCTCCAAGTCAGGTAAGGTCTGTCTTCCAACAAGCTGCAAATGTGTAAACTGAGGCCTTGACATAGCTTAGGGCAGAGAGATGCAGACAATGCGCTGGAATTCCCCATTTCTTTTTGGTTTATTACAAACAGGCAGAGCTGCCCCAGTTCACCTGCCTTGCCTCCTTATTTTCCACAAGTTCAGACTTTGTGTCGGTGTTTACAACCAAAGACAAAGCATGCGGCTTGGACTTTTCACTAGTTCCCCTTGTTTCCCTCACTTTGTTGGTGCACAGGACCAGGAATGTGGTACATAGGGAGGGGTTTTGCTGTTTCATGGTCCAGCTCCTGCTGTCTTTCAGACAACGAACTTGCCTGATGTTCCAGCTGTCCTAGGGTATGGTGACACCGCACATGCTGTTGGTGTGCCCACCTAAAGCAGGAAAACAGGGTGTGAACTCCCCCGCAGATCTCAGTCTGGCAGAGGCGAGAATCAATCCGTGCTCTCCTGGATGGCGCTAGAACTCCCTGCTGGCTGGATCATGCTTGCAGACCTGCTCTAGTCCATCTTCCAGCCCAACAGCAGCAACTCTGGGTATAATATTTGTCTGGAAACTCCCCTCCTCTCGCAACAATCTATTCTAGCATTAAGGTGTCTTTTGAGTTTTCATAACATCTGAACTACGTCTCTCTGCATGAAAAATTGGTGAACTGAGCAATTCTCTGAAGTTCAAATATTTGTTGCTGACTCCCAAGGGCTGAAGGACGGCCCTCGGATTCCTTCCACCAGATGGCAGGGAGATGTTGGGAAACCTGCCTCACCTTGCAACCCATCTCAACTCCTGAGAGAAGAGAGCGCTTCCCTTGGAGGATCTATGAACTGGGACCACTGTTCCCGCCCATTTGTTGTTCTCTATGATGCTTGACTTAGAGCATAAAAAAGCAGGAAAAACATAAGCAGGGATTAAGTCCAATCCTAATGCAAACTGTGTAATTCTTGACAAAACTGTTAAAATCCAGGTGCATGGACACAGTCAGTGTTCCCACTGGAAGGACTGCCTGGGTTTGCTAACTGAGCAGAAAACTGTGCCCTTTCACCCTCCCCACATCTCTTTGACTCACCTCCACAACACGAGTTGAAAAATAAGAATGCAGTAAATCCTATCAACCAGCCTAACTCAGCTTTGTAATTATAATTACAAAGGACTCATCCCTCTGACTGGGGTTCTCCTGGTCACAACTGTCTAAAAACAAAGACTAAACTTTCCTGTTGCCCTTCAAAGGAATAGGGTGCACATTTTCTGCCAAGCAAGTATACATAGGGCTTTTCGGGAAATACTCAGCTTT
The DNA here is from genome assembly GCA_013398855.1 of Mohoua ochrocephala. NCBI lineage: Eukaryota > Metazoa > Chordata > Aves > Passeriformes > Acanthizidae > Mohoua > Mohoua ochrocephala. Next base: position 110,906 of record VZTA01024711.1, on the reverse strand, counting down.
GCACATTAACACCTTCCCTCCTCCCAGCTGTCCTAGCACAGGCTGGAACAACAGCCCAGCTAATTTTAGGATTTTCGGTAAAGTACAAAGGCTGCATATGACATTGCAATGATAAAAGTGACAGGACAGACAACAGCGTTTGCACCAGCACCAGCTTTGAAACCCTTTCACAGCCATTTCAGGGGCCATCCTAAGATGGAAGTCACTCTCAGCACAGGAACACTGAGAGAGGCAAAAGCTCAGCTTACCAAGGTACTGATTGTCATTAAGGTACTCAGGACATCCCAGCCATGAAGCAGAACTTACTTCCTTACACAAACAAAGCAGTGCAAAGGGAGGTCAGTAACTCGTAAAGCTGCAGTAACTCGAGGGCTTGTGACTGTCTCATACCCATAATTTCACTGTATAACTGAGTACACAAGAACAATTCTCACCACAGGCTGACTTACAAGCACTTTGCTTAAGCAGTTTAAAAGTCCTCAGTGCAAATTCCTTTTTTTTTTCCCCGAGTAATCAAGCATATTTTTCTATATATAGAAGCATATTTCTGTATGCGTGTCTTGTAAATACCAAGCAGCCATTGCTTCCCCAATCACAAACTGAAAAATTTTCCATTGTTGCCATAAATTGCTTCAGAATGACAAATAATAGCGTTAAAGCCACTTACCAAGTTCCAAACAATGCCAGCACCTTTGCAGGTCCCTGTTAATTCTTCAAGCAGTATCAGCACGCAGGGAGAACACCGTGACCTCCAGCAGGTTTGCTCTTCTATTTTCCAGCCCGTGATGGCCTTGCTGAGGGTCAGCACGGCCACTTATTGATGCTCCTCTGGGATTTGGTTGGCACCTTCTAAGTGTCATTGCGAAACCACCTGGTCCTGGAGCTCTGAAGGACCAGCACGTTTCTGCTTCAAGGATCTTGGCGACTTATTTTGCTCCAGGTGTTGCAAACCAGAGGACAGCGAGGAAAAGTAACGTTGAGAGATATGGGTGCAAGGCTCACCAAATTGGTTTGGCGAACACCTCCAGACATAAAGAAACAAATTAGTTCTTAAAATAATGACCTCTGATTGAGTTTCAGTTTTCAGGCCTCAGTGCAGGATGCCGTGTACAAGATTAGTCCAGGCCCAAATGAACTAATCCACATTGAATGGGTCACTTGACATAACCTGCGTCATCCCTAAATTAAATCATTAATAGCCCAAATTTGCACTACTCATGCAGAATTCCTGTAATAGTCCACAAGACCAAAAGCCTCTATCCAGAGGGTGACTCACCCTACAGGAACAGGAGGGAGGTCAAATGAATTGCCCTCTGGAGGGATCAGCAGCTGCAAATGCAGTCCTGGGGTGAGAAATTCAGATTTATCTATTGAGAAATTCCAAGCACAAGTTAAGAAAGATGATTCCAGCCTACCACCTCTGGATCTACACACGTCTGGTCTCTCCACATGACTAGGATCCAATAAATCTCAGATTGAGATGAGTCAGTTGCAAAGGGGGTAACTACAGAATTAAACCATTTTTCTATCAGAGCCAGTTTCCAGCATGGACCCAGCAGCACATTCTCCCTTCCCCACAGCTCTGCAACAAACGGCTGTGTTTAGTGTTTCGGCTGTGGGGCAGTCTAAATTCCAGACTGCCATCCTACAAGATGAACGGCACCCAGCCAGAAGGGTCCTGAGCTCAGGCACCACGTACCCAACTTGTGGCAGGCACAAGAATCGGCTCTATCGCGACGTGGTTCAGGTTTGCCATGTGACAAAAAAGTAACAGGGTTTTTGCATTTACTAAAAACAATGCCAGTGTTTTCAAAGGTAGTTGGAAAACGAAGATCAACTGTTAAAACACATCCAATTAATGATTCTTTTGAAAGGAACACCTGAGGCAACCTCAAGGTGCGTTCACTGGATTATGAACACATCCTACTGAGGTATATAAATACGGATTTCCCCCATGATTTAAATAAAACAAAGCAGTTGTTAAAATAGAGGTTAGAAAGGTTTTAAATGGCCTGTGGCTGTTTGTGTAGCATGCTCAGTTTTTGTAAGCAGGTTTTACACTATATTCTCCTGGTGGAAATAAACTCCTAATACACAGTTTTTAGGAGATAAACAAGGCTCTTTGATAACTAGTGAGCATCTCATTGTGGCAAAAACGTGCTGTATGTAATTTTTTAATTAAAAAAGGTAATGGCAAAAATTCGTCAGGCTGAGTGCCCCTTTAGTTTCAGGCTGGACAGGTGGAAAATGGCTAATGTCAGTATGAATACTTTCTCCAGGCCCTCTCCCCCTGCATGCAGCCCTTGCAGCTCTTACTGGCTAATGTCAGTATGAATACTTTCTCCAGGCCCTCTCCCCCTGCATGCAGCCCTTGCAGCTCTTACTGCAGGACTCATCCAGAACAGCTTTCAGGCTGCAGAACGAGAGGATGCGGGAGCATGCACCACCTGGAACACAGTCTAGTTTACAGATACCCTCCGCCATTCTCAGCACACCCCACAAAACCACTGGAGCCCCTCTCCGCCCTTCTGCCTCGTGTGTAGAAGTTACTTATTAAAAGCGAGGGCTCTTGACTCGCAGTAGCTTAGGGGTTATTTTTCAACCAGAGTGGAACAGCTCATCAGACAGGTGGCAGCTGAACCACAACAGGCTGTACTTTGTTCTTGAAAGCTGGGAGTAAACACGTCCTACCCAAGCCAGCACGTGGCCATTCAAAATCAGAAGCCCATCCAGTGCCTGATGCTCTTTTCCCCAAAAATCAGACTTCAAACTAAAAGAGAAGGGACCTAAGAGAAGCGGCCAGGATGCAAAGGTTGTTCAAAAGCAGTTCACGGCGATCAACAGCAAGACTCTTGAAATCAGCGGCAACCACCGGAGACACACTAAACTTGTGGGATTAGATGCAGGTTTCTTGTTTTGTTAAGCTCAATACTGCCAAAGCCTCCTGTGTCCAGCAAGAAATTCACAAGGATTGACAGAAATTCAAGGGGCTTCACAATGTAACCATCTTCCAGAACTTGATTGTAGGTTAATTATTAATTTATTAATTATGAACAGAACATAGCAGGATTATCTTGATTATGTTTTGAATTTAGAGGCTCTTTCACATAACAGTAGCAGGAAGTTGCTTGTTGCCTCCTTAATTTCTTCTTTTAACTTCACAACGAAAAGGACTTCGGAATGTCCTCACCTCCCTCCCAAACCACAACCTTTCTGCTGGCTCCTGACTGATAAATGTACGAAACATGACAAAGCAGGACAGAAAACCTTTATCACTCCAAATTGTTCCTGAAGCATATAAACCATAATTCAAGCACTTGCTTTCAAATGCTGAACTGATGTGTCCTGCTAACTCAGTATTTACATCCAGCCACTTCTTTTCTTATTGGAATACCTTTGTTTTCCTTCAAAGCTGCTCTGAAGTGGGTTAGATACAGTACAGAATGATCCACAACCCCAGCCTGAGGCCCAGCAAAAGAGTAACACACAGAGCTCCAACCTCAACAGTCTTGAACTGTACAATTTGGTTCTTTAAATGTATTATATTCTATAATATATAACTTGGAGCAAACCACATCCTTAAAAAAAAAAGCCCACAAAAAAAAGCCAGTTTTCTTGGTTTAAAAAGAACCATCTTACCAAGAAGATGGACAGGCAAGCCCTTGGCAAGCTGGACAATGATGGTACACAAAACACGCTGTAGAGAACTGAAAGGAGATGGTAGAGATCTGTAAGGCTTTCTATACTTTTATTCTTCTCCTGGTCCAACGCATCTTTTGATCGCATTCAGCTTCAATGTCATGTCAGAACAGTCACAGATTCATCTCCAGTATGTGCAAAATCCAAAACTATTTACATAGACAGATAAAACTGCAAAAGTAAAACCAAAACTAACGGCCAGGGTTGCAGGTTAAAGTATTTCTTCAGAACCCAAGAGACAACAGTTTTGAGTGTATTTGAAAACATACTCCAACCTTTTAAACCAAAGTACAGTTTGTTTCCATGGATAAAAAGGTTTATTTGTTGAGAAAAACTAAAAGAGGATCTCTCTGGTGAACATCAACTTTTTTGTTTCCACTACAGTCCCATTTGCTGACAGACTTGTTCACACTATGACTTTCTGCATCTTCTCTCCCTCTCCGCCATGGTCACTCACTCTGTTACAGCAAAAAGACACCTTGACTCTCACCCTGTCTTTGACAGCAACCTGACATGGATGCGAGTTACAGTGACTCCGGTGTCAAGGACACCATCCTGAGTCATTAGGTAACAGTAGTGACAGCCAGACTCCAGTACAAGGAGACATCTTCTCCATGACTTTGAAAAGCCACCGAATAATCCCTTCCAAGCAACTTTCCCTGCTTAATGAAGGTCCAGGATAACTGCTTTGTCTACAACCCAAAATGCACAGAAGCTGTGTTTGCCAAAAGTCCTTTGGATGGAAAGAGAACAAAGAACAGGAAGACATTTCTTAAATTATCAATGCCACAGAACCTGGAATTTACACATCTGGATTGAAACATTCTGTTTTGCAGGTACAGCATGCTTTTTTCTGTGGAATTTCTACCCAGACATCGCAGTGCTGACCCCGGAGAAGCAAGGGCAGAACCCAGTCCAATCCCAAACCATGGCTGGGGTTAGGCAGTCTCAGGTGGTTGGTTGGATGGAGGATGACAACGGGCTCAGGAAGCTCTCAGAAAGTGATCCATTTTCAAACCAGTGTTCACAGCTGATCCTGGGTCTGTTTTGGAGACGGAGCTGTTGTCACAACCACAGTGGACACCGCTTTAGTAGAGCCAGAGACTGTTCCCTGCTGGAGATGGGAGGCTGGAACTGTTTGAATTCGCACCTGTGTGAAACGGCAAGAAAAAGCTTGTCTCAAGAACAACCTGGTGACAAAATGACTGCACCTGCATTGTGCTCTGGTAAAGTACCTGCTTCTGCTGCCAACAGAAACTCAGTTACAGGAACAAGACCAAGCACCAAAACCACTCCCAGAACAGAATCTGTCACAAGAAGGTCGTTCCATCCACTGCCCATGTGGGATGGTGACAGGAGATTTCCAGATTAGAGAGGAAGGCCTGAAAACTAGTTTGAATAAAAACCTATTATGTCAGCTGCTTTTACACATTTTCAGAAGAAGGACTTGGATCCATTGGATACCTCACTTCTACAGACTTGTTACTATCAGCTTCAATGCAGATTAATTATTTGGAATTATGGAACACTAAGTTTCCAGACAAAAAGACGGATATGCAAAGCAGTTATGTGATTTCTTCAAGAAAAAGTGACCCGTGGAAGCCAAAGTACAACGCGCTACAAAGACTGCCGAGTGTACAGAAAAATCCTGTCAGGACTTTTGGTTTTACATTCATTATACTGGCAGTGCTTCAAAAACATTTAAAAACTTTATTTGGACGGAGAGAAAGTAAAGGTGATGATGGATTCCGTGTGCTTAATGCAGACACTACAAGCAAGCCTGTCCTTTTTCTGCAACCCCACGTATCCAGTGTAAAGTCCTCATGGAGATGTTAAGTCATAAAAAAGCAAATAGAATGATCGTTCTAGGTGCTCTTACCTGCGTGGCTTGGCCTTGCTGCTGCAGCTGCTGTAGTTGCTGTGCAGTCAGAAAACTCACGGGCTTGTTCCCAGTGATCAGTTTAGTCCCTGCTGGCATTGTAGTCAGAATGATATTTCTGCCTAATCCACTGATGCTAAGGAAAAATAATTGTTGAAAGGTTAGTAAACAGCACAGCAGGCTCGATCTTTCCAACTCCAAGCCATTCTTCAATTGCTAGATTACAGTTCTACCACACGTACTAACCATTTT
>VZTA01024711.1:43815-105052 GCA_013398855.1 Mohoua ochrocephala | reverse complement strand
CCCCCCCCCCCCAAAACTGGAAAATACACTAGTGACAAATTTATGTTATTATTTATAACTGATAAAGAATTAATTTAGCTGCACATCACTGGGTTAGCCTGATCAGACCTGAACAGTTCTCAATGCAGCAAACAGCTGAGCACTTGAAATATTAACTAAGGGAGACACTATCAGAATTTATGGAAGAATAAACGAAAAGACTTCAATATCCAAATGCCAGAGGAATTCTCACTAAGGCGGTTAACTTCTCTTGCATGGAGAGATGGCTTCAGATTACAGATATTTTTCAGCGTGTTAATTCTTGCTCAAATACACAGAACTAATTGAACATCTGGTATCAAGGCACAGAATGTTTTTTCTTCTAGAAAGAAAGTGTATCTTCTAGAAAGAAAGTGTATCTAGCGTCTCTATTTTGAGATGCTAGAACCTGCGTCTCAAAATAAAGAAATAAAAATTACAATCTCATTGCAGACACCATATCCACTCAGTTTCTTGCAGCTGATGGACCTGTTAACAGACTGCAATCCTATTCCAGCCTCTGCTTGCTTGCTCCCCAGGAACCCACTGAGCACAGACCTTCCTCAGCCAATTTCTAAAGCAGAGCTACAAGATGCAAAGCACTCACTTGGCGCCGAGGTTGCCCTTGATGATGGGGGCAGTGACCACGCTCTTGCCCTTCACTGGCTGGCTGATCACTGACAGGGGCACCGTGATCCGTGCTGGAAGTTTGCCCTGGGGAACAGGAAGAACACGTGAGGAGCCATGGGGAGCTCAGAAGAGAAGCTGCACGCCAACACTGGCTGCTTTGTGGGAGTCCTGGGAGCAGAAACCAGCAGCAGCTCTGCTGATGAAATCTGTGCTCCAAGTTCAGGCTCCTTAAAATTCACCTCCCTCGCATTCACTACACAGCCACCTGAACCCTGAAAATCCACATCATCTTTGCACCACAGGATCCATGACTTTTATCCTCAGGAAACTACCATAGTGTCAGTTAGCTTATGTAACCACAATACAGTTTATGGTGCCTTCAGATTTGGGCATTAAAATAGCATTAAAGGGGAAAATCAGTAAAAAAGTTAATACACTTTTCTATGACACCATTCCAAGGGAAATTATTCCCAAAGTGTGGGGCAAAACACAGAGCTGCATGAGGCAGGACTTCAGTTTATTTCATTCACTTGCGAGAGGAAATAAGGGAAGTATCTGACTTTTGTGGGGGCATTTAGCTGCAATTTGAACACCATGAAATGAGTTGCAGACCCATACCCAGAATACAAGTTGTGGCTGCCCCATCCCTGGAAGTGTTCAAGGCCAGGCTGGATGAGGCTTGGAGCAACCTGATCTAGTGGAAGGTGTCCCCGCCCATGGCAGGAGGTGGGACTGAATGAGCTTTAATGTCCTTCACAACCTAAATCATTGCATGACTCTGCCATATTAATTTGAGTCTCTGTGGATGCAAAGAGCAGTTTTCAGCCATAAAACATCAGTGTATTTTGGCACCCCTCCTTCCTTCCCCACCCCCAGTGAGAGCTCAGCATTACTCACTGCCTGGGACGTAGATACCACTGTGGTGCTGACGGGCACCTGCCGCACAGCCGTGGCTCCTGTGCCGATGGTTATGGGGGTCCCCGCAGTTCCTGAGGCCACAGCAACTGCTTTGGACACTGTGGCACTCACGGTGGGTAAGGAGGTGTGGGCCGTGCCAGCAACGCTCACCGCCGAGGACGACGGCACCTGCTTAGCGTGAGTGGCTACAGTGATCGTCTGCCCGGCTTTGGGGGGTATCACCCCCAGCCCCTGCACAATTCTGATTGTGGCGGCTGGCTTGGCCTCCGTGGATGCCACTGTGGTTATGGCTTTGCTCTTCTGATCTGCCACGGTCATGCCCAGGGCAGGCATCAGGCGGAAAGCGGAGCTTGTCGGCTCTGCAGTCTTTAAGTCAGGAGTCACTTTAACCACGGTGCCTCCAGCTGGGCTGGAAGAGGCAGGAGAGGCCGTGCTGGTCTTGGCTGGAGACTCAGCGGTCTGGACAGGGTTGGATGTCACGTGCAAAGTCGCGGAGATGCCTTTCCCACCAGCGCTGCTTCCTGCAGCTGCTGTGAAGAGGTCCTGAGTCAGTTTGACAGTAGTGACTTGAGACTTGGCCAGGGTGGCCATCATGTCCGGGGTGATGCGCAGCACCGTCTGTCCCTTTGCGTCCGTGGTGATGGAGGACGGGGGCAGGTGCAACACGTCCTTCCCTTGGATCCGAAAATTGGTCGCTGTGAGTGGGATGCCACTTCCAGCCTGGGTCTTCATGCCAAGTTGTCCTGTAATAGCCACCTGGGAGAGATCAGAGAAATGGTTTTGTCAAACCAGGACAAGGTCCAAGGCACACTCAAAGCAGAACTTCCCAACAGGATGATGTTTGCTCCCACTAGAATGCAAGTGGAATGAGACCAGCACTCAGTACACTACTGAAAATGGTTCTGGTTGTGCATCAGATGGCATTCCCAATCCCATCTGAAACAGGAAATACTGTGGGGCTGGTTTCTTTTCCAAACAAAATGAAAGAGAGATCACTCACTAAAGAACCTGCACCAACACATCTTTCACCTGTATGTGAAAACGGGGCTCAAACACGCAAAACCAGCCCCACTTCAATCTGCACAGTCCATCAACTCACAGAGCGTTACAGCTCACAAGTGTTCACATCTGCACAACAAACAGGAAACAACCAGGTTGAGGAGCCCAGTTCCTCGTCTCTCCCTCCCTCTCACCTGCTTGATGATGTTCTGGCCAGCCATGTTCTGAATGACAGTGGTGGAGGAGGTGCTGGCAGCAGAACTGCCTGGAGAGCTGGTCACTGGCTTCACAGCAGGGCTGGGCACTGCAGGCAGCCCCGTCACAGTGATACTTGCCTGGCTGGCCATGGAGCTTCCTGCTCTTGGCACCTGCACAGGGCTACTTTGAGCTTTTACAGGCAGAGTCATCACAGCCTACAGAAGAGAGGAGGAGGACTATGAGCAGACTACCGTAGCAGGAGCAGTCTAGTGATTCTTCTTCTTCGTATTGTGCCTCAGCTTGCAAGTTCAGAGGAGTTCACAAGAATTCCCTAGCAAGGATTCCAACTGCTTGGAATTGCAGTGAGGTGGGTGTCAGTCTCTTCTTCCAGACAAGAGAAGAGGAATTGGCCTCAAGTTGGCACCAGGGAGGTTAACTTGGATATTAGGAAAATTTTTTTCACAGAAAGGGTTGTAAAACATTGGAACAGACTTCCCAGGGCAGTGGTAGAGTCACCATCCCTGGAAGTGTTCAAAAAATCGTGTGGATGATGCCCTTGAGGATATGGTTTAGTAGTGAACATGGTGGTGCTGCTGTGTTCATGGCTGGACTTGATGATCTTGACAGTCTTTTCCAAGCTTAACGATTCTGTGATTCTAAGTTCTATGGACTTTTTATGTAATGCGTATTTTCATGATGAAAAACAGAGCACTGAACAGTATCGCGTATGTAAAACTGTTTCTGTGCTCTTGCCTGCGGTTCGTGCACGCTCCAAGTGAGCACAGAATGCCTGTGCATCACACCAAAACACCGCAAGTCAGATCAGACATCAGAGCTACGCAACTCACCTGAGGGAGCACTTTGGTTTGTGTGGCTGTAGCTGGAACACGGATTTGAGGCACTGTTGTGGGCTGCTGCTGCTGCTGCTGCTGCTGCTGCTGCTGGGCGACCACTGGGGCTTGCTGGGACATGGCTGGGAGGCTGGATTGGGCAGTGACCACGCGGACCTGTGGCAGGCCCGAGGAGCCGCTGTGACTGACCACACGCGGGGTGGGCGCTGGCCCTGGCTGCGCCTGTGAGCTCTGCGCTGGGGACAGCAATGTCCCCAGCTGGGGCATGGTGGGGGAGGACACCAGGAGAACGCTGCGGAAAAGACAGAGCCAGTAGGTCAGCAAAGATGTAGGAAATTCACACAATCACAGAACCACTGAGGTTGGAAAAGATCTCTGAGATCAAGTCCAACCTGTGACCGATCCCCACCTTGTCACTCAGCCCAGAGCACTGAGTGCCATGTCCAGTTGTTCCTTGGACACCTCCGGGGATGGGGGCTCCACCACCTCCCTGGGCAACCTCTTTCAATGTCTAATCATGCTTTCTGTGAAGAAATTCCTCCTGATGGCAAACCTGAACCTCCCCTGGGCACAGCTTGAGACTATGCCCTCTTGTCCTGTTGCTGTTTCCTGGGTGAAGAGTCCAACTCCCACCAGCCTCCAACCTCATTTCAGGGAGTTGTAGAGAGTGATAAGGTCACCCCTGAGCCTCCTCTCGTCCAGGCTAAATAACCCCAACTCCCTCCTTTACTGAATTATAGAAAATACTGAAAAACAGCCAGCTGCATTCCCAAGTGACATAGGGGAACAGAAGCAGTACCTCTGGCTGGGTTTTGTTGGCTCTGACCCAGCGCCAGATACACTCTTGCTGACCGCAGGCACCGGTGGGGGAGAGATGGGCGTTGCTGGCAGCGCGGGTGCAGTTGGTGTCATGGGAGTCACAGGAGTTGGTGGCATGCTGGAGTCACTGAGGCTCAGCTGACTAGGCTCTGCTGTGCTGGTGGGGAGGGCTTTCACAGCACCCTCCTTGCTACTCGACTTCTACAAAGAAACCACATCCAGCATCACAAAAACTGGGGTTGATTGCTGCACCCTGCAGCAGGCCGAGCACTTTAACCTGATCTCTGTATGGTGGTGAACGAGGCCCCGGTGCTAAATCCTGAAATCAAACATGACTGACTGCCTGCCTTTCCCCAGCTGCAGCCATGGATGAATGGGTGTGTTTGGCTGCTCCTGCTCTCAGGGGAAAGTGCACCTCAGCTGTGACAAACATTCAGAACATGCAGATTTCCACCTTGGTTAATATGTGCCAACAGCCAAGTACTTCAGGCATATTTAATATCAGACATCCAAACCCTGACAGTTTCAGCACAGCAAGGGGGAGAACAGACATGTTTCCACACGCTCTGTTACAAATTAACCTCAAAACTAGATCTGAAAGACTATCCCTTTGATAGGGAGCAAAAACAAATTCCATTGATCTTTCTGCTGAGAGGATAGCAGTGGAAGCTGGGTGGAGGAAAAGGTCCCTCTCTCTCTCTCTTCATTTTGTGCACCGACATTCATATACATCATGAATTGCTAACTCAAACGTGGTAATTTTCATCACCTGCCATGGATGCAGAATTTATGGATTAAATTAAGACTAATCTCCTTCTCAATCCCAAAAGCAGCTGTGCAACCCTGAGCAAAGAAATCTACCATTTTAGCTGGAGGCTTTGGCTTCTGAAGAGCTTTCTTGGCCTTTGCTGCAGCAGCCTGAGCGTGATGGATCCGTTCTGCAAGGACAAATTAACGGTTAGAGCTCCTGAACACAAGTAAACTGATTTAAGGAAGAAGCTAAGTGAGAGCTGCAGATTCTCCTTCAGACAAGGAATTAAATACACACGGTCATGTAACAGCGCAAAGAAAAACGTCTAGTAAAATTAGCCAAAAAGGCTGAAAATAAGACGCATAAGGACATACGTCTGCAGTTCTTGCATGTGGGATGGTATTTTTCAAGCAAATGCTTCAAAGTGACACACTGCTCTCGAAGACTGGGTTTAAGTGCTGAAGGACTAACATGAGCAAACCGACTAGAAAAAAAAAGCTAGACTGACAAATTAACGTTCATTATCCATCTTTATACACATTTTTAATTCTTAAGATACCACCAACCCGGGCTTACCAAACTCTTCCTCGCTCCTGTCCCGGTGCAGGTAGATCCACAACTTCCGCCCAATATCGTATTTCACACAGGGATCTTTCTCATAATGCAGTCGGTCCAGAGCACCACTAACAACAGTGTTAACCTGAAGTTCAGAATTCACAGATTACAAGAAATCCCTCGCTGGACTAGCCAAAAATGATGAATAGAAAAGTCATCCTATTTGGTATAAAACCTGAGTAAGCTGTGGGCAATCTCCATCTGAGTGAGACCTGAGAGCAGATGTTGCAGCCCGGGATGCTGTTTGCCACCTTGGATTAAATGGAGCTTCCACCAAAGCTCTGAAAATTGACTGTTTCTCAATCTAAAATGCGAGCAGCTCTACGATAAGTGTTACTTTTGTGGCTTTTCTAGCTGGTTTTTCATCATCCAAAGTTGGTGCAGGCTTGCAGCAGCTCACCATAGTAGTACACAGCCGTCTTTTTCTCATCACAGCAGCATGAAAACTATTGGACCTTTGCCACTGAATACTGCCTGGGTCCGTGCATGAGAGATTTTATGAGAATCTGAGGCCAGAACATGACATCCAACTTACCTGAGCACTGGTGACATCTGGAGCTAGGAACTGGGAATCTTTGAGCAGCTCGCAGATTTCAGCTCGAGTTCCCTCTCCATTAGGAAGGCGAGCAGCAGCATCACGAACTGAAACACAAAACCAGAGCTTAAACTTCCAGCTGTAACTGGGCAGTTGTACTCAGGTACTCCAGCAGATACATTTTGGGACGGCTCTATCACCCGTGCTCTCACAGTGCCTACCTCGTCACTAAAGTCTAGCCCCTAAAATCCCCAAAAATATGAGAGAGAGGTTATAAAGGATCATTTGAAAGTACATCAACTGTGCCAGCTTTGTGCTGAGAGTGATGAACTTGGGGAACAGCATTCATCCTCAATGTAGATTCCTAAAGTCATTGTTTGAGGGCTCAGAGGAATGTTTTTCTTCTTTAAAAAAGTTTTTTTGACCATGGCCTTACCAAGGGACAAAATGGTGACGTATGCTGGTCTGTCCGAGCGCAGGAGAGAATGTTCCCGGGCTTTGTTTAAGGAGGTTTCCTTGTCAAACACCCCCTTCACAGGACCAACAACCGACTCGAAGCCGTGCATCCGGAAGGTGAAGGCTTTGTGGGGCTGGCTGTAACGGTAACGCTCCTGGAGGTGGACACAAGGGTACTGACTTTACCAGGAAAGAGCAAAGCCTTATGTTATATTACAACGTAAGTTGTTTTCATTCTCTAAAGAAAGCCTTTTTAAACGAAAGGCTCAAATACTGCTGTATAAACTTATTTTGGATCAAGAAAATCACAAACTACTTCATGCAAGATACAACGCTCCACCTAAGCCAGGTACGCGGGCGCAGTACATTCACTGTCAAGCAGCTGCATAGACTAGAGAGGTGCCAGAAATATGACAGAGATACACCTTCTGTCCCCTTCCCCTTCCTCCCTTTATCTGGCTAAAGAGAGATTTCCAAAATTTAACTTATATATTCTGTCCTGCAGACAGCACATGGAAGAGAAGGGAGAAGAATCCCCATCATGTGTTTTCCCTCTAATTCCCACTGGCATCTACTACAGACAAGATAACTAAGTGGATGGGTGCACTTATTGACACTTATTTTCTGCTTGCACACATGCACGCCCAAAAAATAGAGACAAGTCATCCTCTGATGGTGGGGGATGGCAAAGGAGACAGGGGGGTTGGCACTACCAACTGACACTACCAATTTCGTTAATTTTATCCAATTAATTTTTACCAAATTAATTTTACCCACTGGAAATACTGATGGTTTTGAAACAAGCGGCTAGGCTATGTCATTAGCAAGTTTTATGCAAAGCCAAGATACCGACTTCAAGGCAGAAGCAACATATCAATTCTTCACATTAACTACATTTGTGTAGAGTATAAAACCGCCATCCCACACAAATCCTCCTGGGTTTAGCGGCCAACTGTTTCAGCATGTGCTTTTAAAATTAAGATTCTCTTCTTACCTGCTCTTGAAACACCCGTTTCTCCTCTCCAGTGCTAGGCCGGACTACATAGTCAGTCCTTCTGAAACAAAGGGCACCATCAGTTCTGAGCACAGCAAGCCCACAACAGTCCCAAAGGATTAATCCCCTCATCCTTCTGCAAATTCTTCTAAACAAATTCTGAAAGCATTTATGGTAACAAAAGTAAGCCCTGCAGAGATCTTAAAATATGCTCTGTGCACTACCTGAAGGCAAGCAAGGACTGTAAACAATCTCATTATCAAAACCTAAGTTAGATTGCAGCTTTACTCTGGTAATGTATGCCAACTTGGATAAAATCAGTCGACTTTATGAAGTCCAGTTACTGCATTTATAGAATCAGACTATCAAATTTTCTCCTGCCCTGTGATGTAAAATTGTTTTATTTTAAGATCCAGAGGCACAAGGCCCAAACCTCACAGCTTCAGTAGCACTACAGAGGCTTTCGAGCAGTGTTACACACTTACACTCTGGGCAGTGGCATGGCATCTGAGCTGTCTTCATTCTCCTGTTGAGAAAGAGAGAAATGTCAGCGTTGGGTAGAACACAGTCAGGTTTTGCGCTCCTAGAAGGTGATTTTTGTCTGACTCACTTTGAAAAAAGTCTGATCTTTGGTCTCCAACCAGAGATGAAACAGTGCTGCCAATTCCTTCTCATGATCTTGGTAACTACCTAGTAAAAAATCAGGAAAATGTAAAAATAGAAGTATTTTAATTGTTAGGAAGCCAGCTGCTTGTAATTCCCAGTCCTCTCCTGTTCCCTTCCCTCCTTGGTGCATCACCAGTCACAGATGCTCAAACCGCAATATTTGAACACCTCCAGGCTTGGGAAATACTAAATCCCAGTGATTCCCCTGTGCTGATACAAAGGAGGGTGCTTCAACTCCTAGCACAGAAGGCAAGATGGTATTTGGGACGCAGTCACCAAAGTCACAGTTCCCACTCTCCAAAGAAATCCCACTTACTGAATCCATGAGCAGAAGCACACGCCTACATAACCTCCACCAAAAACTGTGAAAGGGATCAGAGGAAAAGCTTCCTGACTCCAAATCTCTGCCAGTTTAAGCCTGCAAATATGACCACTAGAATCACCATAGTTAAGAATGAAAAATTCTGTGTAGTAACTAAAGGAATGAACATAAACACAAAACATCTGTAATTCAGTCAGTATGAGCCTGAGCACATTGATCATCAATTTGCTCTTTGGTTCCCACTCTTAAAAATTAGAATAGTATCATTTTACTCCACGGAGAAGCTTAATTCATTTGCAATTGTAATAATCACTAATTACTCCGGATCATCAGAAGGTATGCTCTACAGAAGGGAAAATATGAAGGTGTTCAGACAAATTTGAAGGCTGACAAACATGCTTAAGTCAGCAACAGACAGAAATACAGCCCAGTGCCTTTGCTCACTTATGCTCTGTCTGCTGCTGATACTGACGTCTTGTGAACACCTCGAATCCAAAACACGCATTAGCTCAGCGAAAAGAAAAGAAAAGAAAAGGCCTAACCATGGAATTAACAGCTCTGTTTGCGTTTCTCTCCAGGCTGCGGCAAGATGAAAAGTAAAGTCCTGGAGAAAACGACAAACCTTTACTATGATACACCTTGTCATAGAAGAACACAAGGTACTCACCAAGCAATTTCCACTGCTGAGTTTTTTCCTTGAATTCAACAAAAGGTGAGAAGCTGGAAGGAGCATCTACAATGACAAATGTGCATGTCAGGGACATTATACAATTGTCCAACCTCAAAAGCCTACTGTGGTAATGCAAACTGTCAAGGTAAAGACTCACCGTGACAGATAGAGCCTTTTAAATGATTATATAAGTGCATCTCTAAATTTATCCTTGCCCAAAGGGAAGGTGAGCATCTCAGAGTATAAGGGCAAGCACAAGGAAAGAACAGAACAAGATAATGAGCCTTCCAACAACAGGCTGTCAGCTGAGAGCCTGTTCCTGCTGTTCACCATGTTCGGACCATTTATTTAGTGCACTGGGATGAGAAAATTGCCAGTTGAGAACTTTATCTTCGAGCCGAAGAGGAAAAAGAAATATGAGGCCCCAGGGACTGTTATTGTACAGTGAATATTCGTGGGCTTGTGGGAAGAGAACTTGGGATTTGCAGTATTCACCAGCATTATGGGCAATATGCCGCATGGCCACCACAATCTACTCGGTCTCTGCCTTCAAAACTTCCCACTAAGCAAATAGGAACCACAGAATAATTTCGATTGAAAGGAATTTAGTTTGAAACTCAGCTGGCCCAAGCCCAAGGTCCAAGCTGGGCCAACCTCACGTTTCAGCGGATTGCTCGGGCTTCATCTAGTTTATTTTTTATTATCTCCAAAGACAACTACGACGACTTCACACTGCGGGGGAAGAGACTAATCCCTTCCTGCTTCAGACACCCTGCCCGAAGCCACGATCCGAACACGAGAAACTGTCTGTCTAGAGGCAATTTCACGGACATTTTCACATCCTTGGGAATCATGCTGGGTCTTATCTACTATCCACATGCAAAACGAGTCGACCACAACCAAGACATGTCAGCCAAACAGCCTATCACAGAAACACTGCCAGCAATACAAGGATTTATTGTGGCGATGAATGAAAAGTTGGTTTGAGTCTAATACAAATATATACCAGCACAGACTAGAACAGAGGAACAAGCACCATTAGTATTTTTAACGTCTCTTCTTACCTCTGCTGTCGCCTGCCAAATACTGCAAGGCAGGTAAAACCAATTCAGACCAGTTAGGGGCAAAGGAGAACCAGTTATTTAGCGCACTGGCATGAGAAGATTGCCAATCGAGAACTTTATCTTCAAGCTGAAGAGGAAAAAGAATTATCTTATTAATGATCTCACACTTCAAACTATGACTGTCTTCACGGAAAACAAACCGGCTAAACATATGCAGGGGACAAAAAGGTTTTTATGTACGTAAAATCATCACCTGACTTTTTCAAATAACCGCAATATGGTATGTCAGACAACAGCACCAAAGAAGGGGAAAACGCTTCCCCGTCTCTGCCCTTAATATATAAAATATATCTAACCATGATCTATAGAATGGGTATGGAAGATTACAGAGTCAACTGACTAAACTCATGAAACAGGTTAAAACCAGAATGTGGTAGCACTCCCACAGGGTTTAATTATTATAACTTACAGCAGAGTAAGTCTGCAGAAAAATCACTATTACAGAGCTATAAGAAGCTCCTCTATTCTTTAATTTTGCTTCCTGCAAAGATTCCTAGATAAGTGGGTGGTTCCTTACCACAGAGAGAGTAGCAGGTCCTTCCAGAAACAGTATCTCCAAAAGAAGGAAAAAAAAGCTGGATGATATTTCATTTATTTCAAGGCATGGCTTCATATCTTCAAGAGGTCTTCAAATGAAAGAGAACACAAGCAGAGTAACTTCTCTGAGTAAATATTCACCTCCATACACAAAGATTAACACCACGCATTTCACACATCCCAAACTGCACAAAAACACAGCCTGCAACAATCCCACAAAAATTTGAGCTGAAACACGTTGCTTTTTCCATCCATGCAAGGTGTTCAGGGCCCTCTGAAGCACTTACTCCTCTTTGACGGACGACAGAGGGAGGGGGGAGAGATCCTGAGACACTGATGGGAGTCCATCTGAATTGCCAAGAGAGTCAGCCAAATCTTCCACCTCGGATTTAATAACCTTCAGCTTCTTTTTTTTCTTATCTTCCTTCTCCTTCACCTTTTTCTTGAGGGTCGCGAGGTCAAAGAAGGCTTTAGGTATGATAAAAGTTAAAAAGAATAATGAGACAGCTTCTTACTGTACTTTAATGAGCCATAAACTATTTAAGCGTACATCTAGAAATGTATGTTGCGCGCACTCATTCACACCTCAATCATTCCACCTTCCTGCTGCTGTCATAAATCTTCACTTTTCCCCTCAACAGAAAACCTCTAGTTTTTAAACCAACATATATGAAATGAAAAAGGCAAAGGATCCACTGACCTGCTAAGGAACCTTTCCTGCCAGCATTCACTCGAGTCATGATGTCCTCAAGGGTCAGATCTGTCGTGACTAGATCAGGGTGATCCTAAACAGGACGATGGGACAGAAATTAAATCGAGAAAGGACAAAGTGTTAAGACAGCAACAAGGCGAAGAAGTAGCCAAGTACTAGAATGCACCAAACTCAACCAGGATCAGCTTATTAAATTATTTGCTGCGATAAAAGTTGGGAAGTCTTCTAACCCTGAAATCTAAAATTTCATCTCCCCAAAACAAGTAACTAAAATTACAAAATCCTTCTATCCAGATAAACACGGCCAGGAGCTGCATCTATATACTGACAATTGAACCCAGGTTACAACAAAGGGCTGACGGGTGGGTGCACACAAAAAATAGCAATCATTTTGTCACCCAGAAGTGCCCTGATCTTTATGGCAAAGAGATAAAAACATCAAAGATAAAACGTGGTCCCACCCTCCAAGACTTTTTGACATCTTACAGGCTGACGTTTTCGTTTCTCATGGTGCTTCTTCAACATCATCTTCAAATCACTTTCCCCAAGTTCTATCTTGTCTGCAATGAAAAGAATTATTTGCAGAGTTTCCCACTCTTGTTACCTTCCACGCTTCTTAGAATGCCATTTTCTATCCATTTACACTTCCAGCAATCTCCAAATGTCAATAACTAATTTCTCCATATATGAATTTCATTCATTCATTCATTCATTCATTCATTCATTTCAATGCTTCATCAGACTTCACTGCCGATGCAAGCATGGAAGAGAAAAGAAGCCAGAACCAGCTTGAAGGGTTTGCAGACTTGATTACAGTCGCTTTAGGAGGGATTCTCAAGTATTTTGAACTGGACTATGCTAATGCTTCAACCACTAAAGGCAAAATACTACAGAGAGATCAGTAGTATTACAGAAACTATGACTCTTGTTGGTCTTGCAAGAAGAAAAAGATTAAATAAACTGGGAAAAGAGCCAACTGTTGTGGAGACTGCAAAAATGAAGCACTACAAGATTTCCCATCAAACAACAGATTTTCAAGGTAATTTCTTGCAGGGTCTCAAGGTAATTCTCCCCCCTCTAATCCATATTGATCCCTCATTTGGTTCTCACCTGCAGTTTTCATGTCCAAGGTTGACAATGTGGGGATCACTCTCAGGGGAACTGGTGGACTTGAACAACGTGCTGGAGAACTTGGAGGCCAAGAGATTAGATCTAAAACAGAGATATAAATTTACTCCTGCAAGACCCATCACCAATCTATGTAATTATTATCCTGTGCTCATTAGATCCCAGCCAGTGGAAGTAGAGCCCAGAATCCAATCTTTTGTCAAAGGCTCCCTCCCTGCATCAAAAATATGTCTTTTTCCATTCACACCTGGAGTCTTTAGTTCAGCCCAGGGCATTACCTTCTTCATCAGAAGACAAGGTAGTGTCTCCACACTCCTCTTTCACTTCCCTCAGGATCTTCAAGTAGCGCCGATGTGTCCGTCTGTCTCGTTCTTCCGAGTCATACGATGGTGGGAAATGCTTTCTCCTTAGGGTCATGTCAGGGCCTCCTTTCCTGGCTAATTCCAGCAAGTGCTGAGAGGAGAGATTCATGTGACATTAGCTGTGTCAGCTACAGTGCTCTAAGCCAGGACAGGTAAGCCCAGCACAGATACTTCCAGCAAGGTTACCATGCGGTGCCATCAGCACCACAGATCTGTACAAGAGACCGCTTAGGAAGGATCAGTATCTGACACACAGAAGATTTTAAACCAAGCATTTTAGACCATCATTTAAAGGGGAGGGAAAAAAAAACAACCCCACAGGTGAAATTTCTGCACCTTCTTCTGCACACATAATAATATCTGTCATTTTACGTGGACTGTGGAGAAGAACTTAAATCGTCGGTGTGAGATGTAGTTTCCACGCGAACATGTAACAATGACATGGAATACTGTCTCTTTTGAAAAAAAACATTTTACCTCTCATGGCTACAGAGGAAATAACTTCCTATATATTCCATACTGTTGTCCGGTGAAGTTGTGGATGCCCCATCCCTGGAAGTGTTCAAGGCCAGGAGCAACCTGGTCTAGTGAAAGGTGTCCTTGCCCACGGCAGGGGATTGGAATGAGATGAGCTTCAAGGTTTCTTCCAACCCAAACCATTCTGGGATTCTCTATTTCCCGTAACACTGTAGGGCATTTTATAAAGACAGACTTCCTTCTTCATCCCTACTTGCCATATGTTTCAATGTCTGAGTGTGATGCGAGATAAATGAGCAACAAACACATTTCAGTTGGCAACAATTTGCTCATAGAAGTATCCACAGAGGAAGACTTTACCAGGGATTTGCAGGCATGAGAATCAGAGGTTTGGATCCACATATTCTCTATCTGTATTTAGCAACTGTACTTGTTTCAGAAATGATAAACAAACGAAGGCAGAATGACTTGTTAACAAAATAGCAAGTTGTAAAGGGGCAAATGCAGGAAGTGGGGACAAGGTGGACATGAAAAAAAGACAGTACACACAAGCGAGAGCTATGAGAGTTACACAACCTGAAATCTGCAAATATAACAACGGGTCTGGTGTTCTCTCCGGGCCACTGGAAAAACCAGAAACATTACTCATTCAGTTCATTAAAGGAAAGGCCTCGGAGAACTGTGACTGCACCAAGACACTTCTTATAAAGACAAGCTATTCATCCCAGAGCACACTCACATTGCGGGAAGCGAGGATCTGCTTAAGCAGCCTGTAGAAGTACTGCTGCTGGGCACTCAGGTAGCGCTTGTACTGTGACTTGTAACAGAGCTGCCGGTACTTCACCACCTCAGGATTGAAGTGTCCATCTGTTAACAAAGACATAACACACACCTGGGTTTTCAGCTGCTAGCTGAGAACTTGCCCCAAACCCGCAGGAGAGCTCATGAGGCTGACTGACCCCGGAAGAGTTTCTGGGCAATGTGCAGCGGGTTCCCAAACCGAAAGTTCTCCCCCCTGAACAGCGCCGAGATGAGCTTGTTCTGGTGCTCTCGGTTGTTCTCAGGGAAGTGAGGCAGGAATTTTTTTAGGTGCTCTTGCTGCTCATCTGTCAGGACGTCCTGCCATGTTGACAAGCTGACAACCTCAAAGAAGATCTCAGGCTAAAGAAAGCAAGAAACAACAGTGAAGAAAATGCAGCAAGGTCCTTGACCGTTTTGTAAGCCCTGATGCTTTTTAAGTAACACCAGTCATGAGACAGCGTTTCACAAAACACAGGAAACAAAAGAGCATAAAAAGGAAAGGTGAGGACATTGATATTACTAACAACAAGAAAATAAATTCAAAGCTTGTAACAATCTTCTTAAAGGCAATTTTAAAATAATAAGAATATAACAGAATTGATTTAAAAGGTATCTTCCTGAGATTAATCAAAGACCGCCATGACACCTTTTCCAAGGCGGTCAGAAACACCTCCCCTTTTCGGTTTGCTCTGTAAGCCCCAAAAAGGGAGTTAAACGTGTCGTTTATATAGAGCTTATGATAAGGTGAAGTGTCTCAGCACTACTCACATCCTCCAGGAGATCCTCGGGCAGACTGACCCTGGTGGTGCCCAGCATGCAGTCCTCCATGATCCGCGTGCAACCGCCCTCCAGCTCCAGGGGGTCTGTGAGCATGTGATCCAGGGAATCCATCCTCCACCCCTCTTGCTCCTGGACAAGGACAGCAAAACCCTCAACAAACGAAAATCCCAAACCCAGATACATCCATCCTGATGTGAGGAGTGACGGAGGAGCCACCTCTGATGGGTGGTTGTTTAAATGGAAGCTATGGAGTTGGCCTGCAATATCTATATGCATATATAGCAAACTTATTTTTTTATATATATATATATATATACACACACACACACACGTACATATATATATATGTATATACACACGTATGCACACACATATATCTCTAAAACCCCTACACACACACACATATATAAAACACGTATATAGAAACATCTACTCTTCAATTACAACACAGGTCATGCCAATGGAAAAATCCTTTTCCAGACAAGTAGACTGGGAAGTACAGCTGACCCATCTCACTTTGCTTCCCACCTGCAGGAACTGTTTTCAATACTGCTAAACACCAGGAAAGACTACATTTAAATCCTGAAGGCGGTTTTAAGGTGCAGAACCGAAGGTCAGGTCTAAGGTGGGGTTTGTCTCAGGCTGAACGTGTGGCAGGGCCAGGAGACCCGTCCCCTCCGGCGCGGCACAGGCGGGCCGCTCTGGGCTGCGAGGAAACGCATGAAACACGCGAAATAAAGAACAGAGCAATAAAAAACCGCTAAGAACCGGGTGGGAGAGCAAAGAAAACAGAGAAAACAGGTTTATTTCATACCCCTCACGCGGCCCGGTCGAAGGCGGAAGGCAGCGGCGCTGCCGCGCCTGCGCGAACGCCCCGCCCCACCACGCATGCGCGCGGCCCCGAGTCGCGACAGAGCCCATCGGGACAGGCCACGATCGCACGGTGGCCTGCAAGAGGACAAGTTTGTGAGTTCCCCTAAAAATGCGGTATTTGCGATGAGATGCTGAAGTCACATATCAGTCATAGATTTATAGGGTTCGACTGCAGTCTTGTTCAGTGGATTAGTCCTTGGGGTGCTGTGCTAATATTACTGTTAAGTGTTGAAAGGCTGAATATTTTAAATTTTAATGCAGCACATTTTCGTACAGCAAACAGAGGTTCCTCTTGGGTCTCCCACGCCTCTACCCACTGCCAGCGCCCTCCAAGGGCTCACATTTACAGTTTACGGAATAACACTCCTTTAATAAAATCTTGACCGGTTGAGGTTCAGGATTGCTGGTGACAGTACCTGACAGCAAAGATGTGTTCAAAGCAATGGACAGACAAGCTCTAATCCCTGACAAAACCTGGCTCACGATAAATCACAGAGTGCAGGTCTTACCCACTGAGTGAGAGACACATTCATCGCAGAAGTTATGATGGACTCTTCCCTAACTACTTCTCCCTGTTTTTAACTCATGTTTATACTATTTCTTTATGTTTAGGTGGAGCTTGAGTGACTTGAGACACACATCCTAGTGAGTGATGATGGTCATACCTTGGGAGTGGATATTTCAGGGTAGTACCTGAGATAACCCTGGGTTGGCGACATGAGTTACTCCTGGAGGGATTTTGTCATGGTTGCTGATCCAGCGGACATTATCCTTTATCTCTCTCAGTCTTCAGATGCTGTGCAGCTGATCAGCTAAAAAGTACTACCTTTTAAATTTAAAAATAATTTAAAAAATTCCCTACTCTGCAGGGGTTTCAACAGAGACACAGGGGCTCCACTCCACTCCACCCTCCATTTACCCTCCCTTGGACTGTGTTGCGGGAGGTTGGAAATTCTGTCTTCCATCCAGAGAGTAGCAAATATATTTTTCCCTGTAACTTCGATACTGTTATAATCCCATTTATCCACACCCCACTTCATTCACCCTCCACTGAACACCGCACCCCAATGAACAGACTGGTCATCGCAAGTGATTTAAAAAAAAAAAAAAAAGAGAGAAAAAGATTTATTTATTATTTTCAGGTTTGTTTGGTTTGTGGTTTGTTTTTTTGTGGTTTTTTTTTGTTTTTGTTTTGTTTTTTTTTTTACACCTGCCAGGTTGCACGAGACTCTGAACACAACAACAGTCACCAAATGTACAATAAACATACACAGTTAAATAAGAGATGGGGCCCGAGCAGTCCAAGAGGTGCAAGATCAGGGTGCGTGGGCTGGGATCGTTTTCTTTTACCTCCAGGAAAATACAGAATCTGACTCAAAACGCCTCCAAGGGACAGCATCTCCAAACAAAACACAGACCTTGCAGGCAACCGAGAGGACTCTGGCTTTACACTTCTATGGGACACGACTTAGAGAGATCTTTGGGTTGCTCTGGTTTAAAAATAATACATCCTATACCTTCTGCGCTGCAGAAATGGAGTCAAAAATCCATGCAATCTTTGCCATCTATGCAATCACTGTAGTTCCTTATTTTGGAAGGAAAATTTGTGGTACGTCCATTTCCAGGCATGCTTCCTTCACAAGGCATTCATTCAACTTGGGACACTTGGAATTCCTTCACCTGGAGCCAGGCCGATAGCCCAAGCCTGCTGCTGCTGTGGGGCAGAGAAACTTTGATGAGGAAGATTTGAGTTCAGAAAGGCTGTTTTGAAATGGTTTTATGCTTTAAAGAGTTTTCAGTTTTAAATAACTGGTACAACTGTCCTCATTCATGAACCGTTCTAACAAAGGTGAAGAGAGCAAAATAGTTTCTAAAGCCCATGTCTGCAACATCATTGATGGGAACATATTTGATGTTCATCTATTGTCAAACTTTTAAGACTTTAAGAGTTGCTCCCGCAGGGCAGTATCCCAGTATTCCCAGTCTCCCATTTCCAAGTCTGCTATTTTCCTACTACTTGTAGCATTTGTGGCTTGTTTATTAAATCAGCAGCAGCCTGAAGAAAGCCAAGACAAAATTCTCCCTGCTCTCTTCCCACACCAACAACATTGCGAGGCCCAACATCGTAATTCCAAAGTCCTCAGCAACGTGAATTCAGGTTACTTACTGGGCATTGTGGTTGCTTGCCCACGCTGCCACAGCGGCTGGGCTGCCAAATCCACAGAATTTAAAGTCACTCGTCGTTGCACTTGACCAAGCGGGAGCTCTGGTCCACGTTAATTCCACCCGGCTCATTAATGCCGGTATGGTGCTACAGCAAGAGAAGAGAAATCCCAGGAACAAAGTAATCCACATTTTGGCAAGTCACTTCAAAGCTACCTCAGAACAGTTCTGAGCTGGCCAGTATTTGCCAACTGATTTATCTCAATACTATTTCCATGCCACATTAACAGATACGTTAATTACCAAAGCAATACCTGCTACAAGGCTTTGCCCACAAGGAACCAGCTTTGCTCTTGTGCAGCCTGAGCGTGGAGTTCTCTCATGTCAAAGAGCTTTAACTCCATAAAACCTGATACTGCAATGCGTAGTGCTTACTCACATAGGTAATCCACACCTGAATCCATGGGAATACCTATGGAAGAGTGCCACATTCACGCTCAGTGCGGTACAAGAGAAAACAAATCAAAAAAACCTTTCGAGTTCTTCTGTCTCAAGGGCCTCCAAGACACAACACCCTTCTTTGCTTTTGTTTTATAAATAAATGTATCCTGTTATGCACAGACGTTCTGGGATGAGTTTTCCAGCAGTGAATAGAAATTCAGACATACACGTACACGGTATATCCCATCAGGGGTCAATGGAGTTCTAGTCATATTCTTGCAACCACCAGAATGCCTTAACCAACCGAGATGACCTGTGAAGGAGAACCGTGTAAGGAAAAACATACTACACGGCCTTAAAAGATAAACCTTCTCTTTCCCTTTCTCCTGGTCCCTAAATGCAACTGTACGTAGACCAGGTCCATCACATCAGGCAACCCTCACGGCTGGCTTTCTGTGTCCCATAAACAGTGGTCCACTAAGCATGTTTCCTGTGTGTTTCCTGAGTCCAGGGCTGGTTGTTTTATGGAACTGTCCAAAGGAATTACAGTTAACGAGGTTATTTGGAAAAAAACCCCACAAAGCAACCAACTCTCCATCCAGTCTTGAAGAGGAGAAATATGTTTACTTTGAGGTGGCCACAGAGATAACGATCCTGTCCCTTCAGAGGAGTGCTCTGTATCGTCATTTTCTCCTGGAACAACTACCTTAGATCACAGCAGAAGCTGCTGTGAAGGTTTAGCTGAGCCTTTTTTTTTCCTGTTTGCAGGCATAACAGCAATTTTCCCTGCAAACACTGGAGGGAAAAGAGGTAACAGTGGCTCTGTACTACCCTTAGGTGCTCCTAGGATTTCAGTCTGTTTGTTCCAAACAACATGGGTTTAAGACTGTACTTGTCCTGTTTTCTGGAACTGCTGGGTAAAATGGGGCAGGGCAGACAGCACGTAAACAGTTCTGGAGGGCTGGAAAAATAATAATTTAATGGACTGCTTCGGCACATCTTCACAGCTTCATTGTTCAATCCATCCCCATAGAGGGACACCAGGAGCCACCGCTTGGCTGCTGCTGCTCCTTTCTCCAGGCAGTCTGCTCACATGAAGGAGGGGCATTCCCCATCACCTTGGCTGCTAGAAGCCACAGGAAGCAATTCTGCCACAGGAGGCAGTTCTGCCATGTTCTGGCAATTTACATGATGTTCTCCTGTTTAACGGTTCCTGTTAAAAATATACATACAACAATCTGCCAGGAAGCCTTCAGTTAGGCAAGCTTTTTCCCATACAGTTGAAATAAAATTGTTTGCTGGACACACTTCCAAAAAGGAAAAATAAGGTCAGCAGACATGCCAAAAATAAAGTCCAGGCAAGCAGAGGTTTCACTTCTCTTGTCCTTTTTCTTAAAAGCTGCATAAAAAGCATCCCAGAAGGTTTTTGAGGGTACTTCATGGTCACTGGGAATTAAACCCTCTTAAAGCATTAACAAGAGCTCCAAGATTTTAGTGGTAGGTAAGTGAGCATACACATTAAAACATACAGAGCCCCAGGGTACCCCCACATCTGAGCTGTCGGGGAGGTGACAAGGACAAGCAAATGGGACCACGAGGCTCCTTCACTCGTGCTCTGCTGAGAAAGTCCTGGGTTTGGAGATGTGCACTTCGCTCCCGCCGCTCCCATTGGTGGTGGTTGTGATGATGTACTGGGTTGTTTGCTGCTGGCTGCTCGTCGGCGATTCCAAGGGATCCGTGTGGGCTGCGGGCTGGGAAACGCCCACCTGGACCTCGCTGGAGAGTGAAGAGTTTTGTTTGCCATCCAGATCAGGCTGACCTTCAGATATCACGTAGTGAGTCTGCATGGGGAATACAGAAAATAATTAATCACCACCGTATCTTCGGTAACTTCTCGGCAGACATTTTGGTGTAAACACGAAGCTCTATTTCATTTAAATGTATTCGAGAGCAACATAACGCCTGTCTTCCGATTTGAAGGACATTGGACTTACTTGGCATTTGGTTAATTTACAAATGGTTAAACTCATTACACAATTAGACCATCACTACAGATTAAAATAGCAATTTTTAATTCAACTATTCTGAAAGGTTTCTTCCTGTATTCCCCATGTTCTAGCAGAAGTTGCACTCCCAGTGACCAATACCAACGCAGGCTAATGACCTGCCTCCTTATGCTGGACTGCTTACAACAAATAGCAGGAACTCTTCTTATTGTCTAGGTCTTACGGATAACAGAAAGCTACTGAAATGTTTCCAGAAGCTGTTCTGAAATTTAGTTTAATGCCTACTGCTTAATCACAAATATTTTTAAGACTAAGCAGTACCACTAAATAATACGTTGTCCTGCAAATGTGATTAAGTGAAGACTTTAAACTGGAAGGAGTCATACATACAAGGGCCAAACAGCACGAGCCTTGTAAATGGTTACATGCAGACTATACTGTGCAGTCTGCACCTCTTTAGGTACCTCCACTCTGTGCCCCAGTCATGATTTTGGCATTCCTTAAACCTTCAAGCCGAAGAGCTTTATGCCTGACAATATTCTGGATGAAAAAAAGGCCATGATGGTTTTCCTTACCTGAGTAACTGCTTTCACTTGCCCTGTGTTGACAGTGGTGACCGGAGTACCCACAGCAGTCTCTGTGATCACGTACTGCCCTTGGGGGATGGTCATCATCTGAATCTCTGATGCTAAAAAAATGCAAATTGGATAATCAAGACCTCCAGTCAAACTCAAAGACAACCTTCAAAGATCACGTCTTATGTCTTCTTATTGAAGATTTAAAGTCTGAAACAGTGGGTGTCGAATAGAAATTCAGGTGATACAGGGCCTTGTAGAACCCTACAGGCCTCAGCAGAATTATGCCAGTTAACACCAGCTGGATATTTGGCAATTCATGCAGAGAAAGCACATACTGTTCTCACTCAAATCATCACAGAATTACCAACCAGAACTGCATGGACTTGAGAAATCATCTTCATGTCATGCTCCTTTTCCATACAATTCTTTCAAGCATGCATCCAAATTTGAACAAGTAGCTATCCAACACATGGATTCTTGCTGAGTGCAGGTTCCTTGGAATAAAGGAGCCCAGTGTGCCTGCACAGACCATGTACTGGATCAGTATGGACGACAGTGGAAGAGCTGGTACAACCATTTGCATTTGTCTGAAACTTTTATCTTCTTGATATTGATGAATATTAACCACAAAGCTGAATGAGCTCTGAAAACACTGTCCCATTTGGTATCTGGAGACATGGGGCATGCGTTAGTCACACACGCTTGCCGGACAAATAGTTAAAGCTACTGCTGGCACTTACAGTAGCTCCGAAATGAGTTCCAGTTGCTGGGGAGATACGTGTGCTGGACTGAGGAGCCTTGCTGCTGCTGGAGGGCTTGGTTTGGCGTTGATGTAGTTGTCTGTATCTGTGAGGGGCTGAGTTCCTGCTGAGGTTGTTGTGAGGAGGGACTCAAAGGCTGACCCCCAACCTACAGGAAAAAAAAAAGGTGCAAGTGTTCTTAGTGTAGTAAGGATCGCACAGCTCTGTGCTGTCACAAATACAACCTTCTCATTAAGGGAAGGCACAGGGCGGGTTCCAGAGCGTACTGAGCACAAGAACTCTCCTCCCTCTCCTCCAACTTGCTTCACTCTATAGTCAATAAGCACAGACCAGGAAACTGAAATGGAGATACTGTTGCTTGCCAAAGTGAGTCTACGGCAGAGACCCGAGATTAGAGGCTAAATTCTACCCGACAGCATGAAGAGCTGCACTTCAAATATTTGAGGAATGCCAGTTTCCATTTACGTCTTCCAAGTGACAAACTTCATTTAAGCTGCAAATGTGTCTGTTTCCAATCATTTCTCTCTCCTTTGTACATACTGTCGGGAGAAAAAAACCCCACACCAAAAAACCCACACAACAAATACCCAAACAAACCCACAACAAAACACCCCCATACACCCTGAGACATCTGGGCAACTGCTCGATGATCTCAATGTGAGAGTCATTTCACACGTGGTCCTTTAAATGACAAAGAAAACACTATCCCCTGCATCAGCACACGCAGTATGCTGGCTGAGCACCAGGTAGGGAAAGCATTTCCTGAAGAGGAGAGGGAAATACCTGTGATGATGACTGAGTTGCTGGTGATGGCTCTGTGACCTGGATGTGCTGCACCTGGATGGCATGTTGGGTGTATGTCTGGGGGTCATGGAGCTGCCCAACATCCACTGTGGAGTGCTGGGACTGGTGAGGTGAGGTAGCCTGGGGAAAAAAATTAAGCGGAGGTGTATACCTCAAATTCTTTACAAAAGCAGCCATGTAAACCTCTTCTGGGACACAAGGTCTGGAATAATGAGGTAGGAACCTTAGTGGAGCACACCTGTTGAACCTTGTTGAGTTTCTTTGCACCCTGGGAGATAAAGCACATTTAACAGACATAATGGCACAGAGATGGTTTTGTCTCAGTGATACCAATGGAAAGGACTTGCCTAACGTCATACAAGCTGCTGGTGGCAGTGGCTGGACTAACACCAAAGGGTACAAAAGCCAGGATTAGCGTTAACCACTTCTCTGTAAGCATCTTTCTGTACAACGTATACATACTCGAGATCTGCATATCCAATTCTGTAGTTTGACACAGCTCTGCATCAAGACAAGTGCTGAGAGGTTTTTAAAGGTTTTTTTCAGCAACACTTGCTAATGATATCAATTGCAGTAATTGAATTACAAGTCTTGGATATTTATAAAAGTAAGATCTTCCTAATATTACCTGCAGGCATCAGTGTTCATGCTCTTGTATCATTACAACAGCCACAGTCACTATCAACTGGGGCCATTGTTTAGGCCTTTATTAATCAAATTCATAACCTGATTTGTTATGAGGGGCCAGAGAGAAAAAACACGGAATTTCGGATTAAAATATGAACACGTGGTCCTTTCAGCTTCCTCCAGTGGGTAACAGATTTAAAGACTACAGTGATTTCTTACAGCTGCCTGAGGTATTTTCCTCGGACCAGTTACTCTAGTTACGCTCTGGTTTCATTTTTAGGAGGCTGTTAAGCATCAAGAGAATGAATATTCTAATAGATGCTGTGAAGGGAACAAGCAACCGCTCTCTGTACTCCCAAATTTTGGCTCTGCCTCACCGAAGACAAGGAAGTACAAATCAGTCTTGAACTGCAGAAAATGGGTCACCCACTGACCCACTTTTCCAGTTGCTGGAAAACATTCCTAGAGCAGACTTGAGCAAGGGTGCCCAGATGGGTAGAACTAAGTCAGGACTGTGCCGATGTGTCTCCAGCAAGCTGACCAAGGCTGGCAGGACTATTTATGCCCAGTTACAAGTGCTTATGAAGGGAACCCTATGCCTTATCAGTTGATTTCTCTGTAAAAAGTAGATGCAGCAGCACTTTTTGTAACTACTCCTTACCACATTTCTGCATGCTAGAGCCCCAAGAACACACAGGCTTGGTAGGGAAGGGGTCAAAAGCACAGCAAGATCCCCACTAGGTCACTCACCTGGGCCACTTGAACAACCTGCAGCTGTATGTGCTGAGGCTGCTGCAAGCCCGTTGTGGATTGAGACACAGGGATGTACTGGATGCGTTGGTAATCTCCCTGGGGAGTCCGGTAGTCTGTGGTGAGGGTCTGGGATATCTCCGTCATTGCTTGGGTCAGTAAATCCGTTGTCTGAGCAGGGAGCGAGAGAGAGATACAGATCATCATCATATTGATGTACTTCTTCAGGGCTGCAGTTCTTTTATCCACACTTACAGTGGGTCTGGTCATTTATTTACAAGAGCTTAATGTGTATACAGGTTGGGGTCCTAAGTAATCACCAGGGATCTTCCACTAGAATTGCTCTCTTCTGTCTAAATCCTAGTCAGGACCATTAAGGGCTAACTTAACATATCAGAATAAAAATAATTATTTTCATCTTGTGACATACCAGTATTCTATTAAACAACGGAAGTCCCGTATTTGTGAAGAGTTGACTTGGTTTCCAAGTCAAAAACTGGTTCATGGACATATTCCACCTTTCTTCCTCTCCTGTCAGAGTGACAACTGTATTTTGAATGTGTAAAGACATTTAATATGTAACTTAATCAGGTTTATGAAGCCAACAGCATCCTGATTGAACTTCCCCACTTTCAAGCAAAACAGTCTTTGTTATCCAGTTAGTCTTTAGATAGGAAGTTTTAAACTGGGATCAATAAGACTTTTAAAACTACACAGTGTCCCAGAACACTGAACGGCACATTTTCTAGTCTCAGCTTTCACTTCTGTGGCAGCCGATGTATTAACGGTAGAGAGATCAGCCCCTGGAGATTCATATTGCTCAGTGCTGCGCTGTCCAAAGGATTACAAAAAGATCTGACTCCCCGAACAAAGTCTGATCCAGTCCCCAGTCACTGTTAGACTTGTCCTCTTGATGCCAGGAACCGCATCTCTCACTTCGGGAGAACGGTCCCAGTGAAAATCCACGAGATGCGTATCCCTGAGTTCATTAAGTACATTATGTGGAGTCATAGGTCTGAATGAAAGAAGGGAATGGATTTGGGTATAAAAGACAAATCCTTAAAGCTCCAGAAAGAAATGAACAGCTCCAGGCGGTGCAAAACTGGACCGCGCAGACTCAAAACCAGAAGTGATCTCAAATAATGTCCTAACGCAGGCTTTAAAGTGACGTCTGCCAAAAAAACCAGGGTTACTAATACCAGAAGGCTCCTGTTCTGTGTGTTGCCCTGCACTGCCCTTGTGTGCCTCCAGCCCTTACCACAACAGTTTCTCCGGTCGTGCTGTCGGTGGTGAGAACAGCCGGCGTGGAACTGATGACGGCCGTCGCCAGTGGCGCGTGGATCGTGTTCGGAAGCTGAGCAAACTCTGGGTGCTTCTTGCGGATGTGCTGCACCATCTTCGTCTGCAGAGAGAAGCAAAGGAAGGTTGGAAGGATGGTCAGTAACTCTGCTCAGGGCCACGTGAAATCCAACAGCCTGGCCCAACGCAGCTTTTAGGCTTCCCTCGGTAAAGCAGCATCAAGACTCACACGATGAGATCCTCCGGTCAACAAGACGAAAACAAGGATCACAAAGCTGCTGCTGATTAGAGCTGACACTGAAGCATTGTCCTCAACAGCTTTATACCCCAACATAGCCAAGTGTTTTATGACTTTTTCCAAAGGTCATCTTTTCTGCGTTTTGTTTCCCCGCTCATCTCCCCTGTAACTATCAGGGAGCAGTTTCCAAGCCCTTCCATTCATGATCGTGCTCTGATAACTTTTCAGCACAAACCCTCTATTCAGGGAATCTTTTGGCCCTAAAACAACCAGGCTGTGCCTGCACTGTCAGCGCACAGCATGAAACCAGCACTCTGACTGAGAAGAAGAGAGCTCCGCTTGTGGACAGACAGGTAACAGAGGCCATGGTGAAACAGCATCCCCAGGGAGAGGCTGTCTGAGGCCAGAACCCCCCATACCTTACTGCTGTATTGCTTGGAGCAGTGAGGGCAGCACACTGGAGGGGTGGCGATGGTGCCTGTCAGCTGGGTGTGGGTGCTCAGCATGGGATCTGGCTCTCCTGGGCCCGCAGGACGCAGTTTCCGGATGCTTGGAGGTAGCTCAGCACCAGGATGGTTTTTCAGAATGTGTGCTTTGCGTTTGCTGGCACTCTTGTACACCTGCAGGGCAAGGATTTGGAATTCAAATGGTGCAATCCTGGTGTCTGCACAGGAAACAGCTACCAGTTATCTTGATCTGGAAGGTCTGCATGTTGCTTTAGAGAATACATTTAGTTAAATCCCCAAACGATTACAACAAAAGGCATGAACATACACCTTCCGGTGTTTCATCAACCCCTAAAAGAAACTGACTCCTTGTGTAGCACAGGGAAGCCTTTTGAGAACATATTGTATGCCACAACCAAACACCAAAGCAGGACAAGGAGGTAAGAGGAAAACCTTTTTGCCATAGTTGAAGATCAAATGCCCAAGGTTAATTTGTCACGAGGGTTGATGTCTCTACTTGACAGGAAGCATCAAATTGTTTTAGTTCAGTGATCTTTTAGTTCTTTTTAGGCACATAAACAAACAAATACTATCTAATAATTAAAACTATTTTCTCTCTCCTCAAACAAAAAGGAAGGAGGCATCACAGAAAAGACATACTGAGGATAAGGACAGTCAAAATACACTCCCTGGTAAATAAGGGCCCCCAGGCATAAAAGACAAAGGAGAATAAGAGCAAGAACCCAAAGGCACTGCAGAAGCAGCTTCAGGCTCCACTGAACACTGGGAATTACTGGCACATGACCTAGTAAGCAGCTTACAATAAAAGGGGTTAGAGACCAACTTTTAGAAGTGATTCAGAAACCAAAAGAACTTAGTGGCCAGGAATTATACCCAGACAGGATACTTAGTCCTAGGCTAACACAAGACTAAGGGTCAGCGACTGTCTGCTGGATCACGGTATTCAAGTTTTCCAATGCCAAACACAGCAGAAAGGGGAAAACTGCAGTTTTCAATTAGCGTTCCGCTGCCTTGGCCTAAGTGCATTTTGTATTCCTTTTTTTTTTGGACAGTACTGCAGGAATGTTGCTGGCAAGCACCTCAGAAAAGCTACAAACCCTGCCAGAAATTTCTATGCAGAGACAAATTGGTTGCATCCAGGACTGGGACTGAGCTATCCTCCAAGAGGTGACTTCCCACACACCTTATCGCAGTATTGACAGAAGTAATCTCTGTTGGGTTTTATGATGGGCAACGTGAGCTCTGGCACCTCTTCTATTTTCATGTCTGGATGTCTCTTTGATAAATGATTCACCTTAGGAGAAAGAAACAGAGAACAAGAACATATTACAGCTGGAAGCCAAACAACTGGTGCTTCTCCCAGACATGGATAACAGCCAAACCAAAACTGAACGATGCGAGCCAGCAGCACCAGAAGCATTTGCTGCTGCAAGGGTTATTGTGCACTTGCATTTAACAGCTGAAGGTAAATGTGGCCTTGCTAGATCTCATTTCCAGTTTCCCTAGCCAAAATTAGATAGGAAGGGGTAGAATAGTTTGCCAGAACCGTCTTGAAGCTGATATCTGAGCGTGAGGTAGTGTAAAGGGCCTCTGCCCAGGTAACAACCCCCATGAAACCTTTACAATCAATCTGTTGCTGCAGAACAGCCTTTACCCAGAGTCAGTGACAAGACATGGCCAGGAGAGGCCCTCGAGAAGGGGGAGAAACAAAAGACAGGAAAAGACAGTCAGGAAAACTGAGGCAGTAAGGCTGAGCAAGGCCGTATTTTCATCTCACGTCCTGTTAAATACAGTACACATCAGTCAGCATTACTTAATGTTGAAATATGGTACTGACAACCAGACATACAGCGCAGGCAGTGAAATGTGCAAACTTGCAAGAGGTAAGACACATAGGTTTAAAAAAAGATGCATCACCTCAACTCAGCTACAAAATTTGCCAAAATTTATTTCGCAGCATCCTGGCTGGATAAGACCAGACTGCACGGGGCTTGGAGCAACCTGGTCTAGTGGAAAGTGTCTCTGCCCATGGCGGGGGGGCGGGGGGGGTGTCCCTTCCAGCCCAAACCCTTTCGTGATCCTCGTGTTCCAACGCTGGAATTCCATCTTTATGCCTTACCTATTCATCAGAATAGAGTAGAGAGGCTGAAAGAGCACCCAGGCACTCACCAACATGCCCCTGCGGCGGAAACCCATCATGCAGAGGCGGCACTTGAACATGAAGCTCTCGTAGTCGGTGGACGCGATCCGGGGCTTGAAGGTTTTGGAACGGCTGATCCGATCAGCCTTCTTGGCCTCCCTCTCTGGGTTGTGCATCCTCTGCATGTGCTCTCGCAGCTTGTCCTTCCTCTGGGAAGGAGCAATTGGGGAGAAAAATGTCAGCAAAATCACAGAAACTGCCTTACTACCTGTTATGTGTAAGAGCCACAGTTTGAGTTATTCAGGGTTCTCTCTCCAGCTTTTCCTCTTAGAAAAACGTGTTCCTTCACCCGGAAGTATCCAGTCCCTCCGTGTCCCATCACAAACTCTGTGACAGGGAGCAGGCTGCTGCCACCACAGTCTACCTGGCTCACAGTCTACTCCATCTGTTCTGGTGGGATTTGGAAAG
The DNA here is from genome assembly GCA_013398855.1 of Mohoua ochrocephala. NCBI lineage: Eukaryota > Metazoa > Chordata > Aves > Passeriformes > Acanthizidae > Mohoua > Mohoua ochrocephala. The sequence goes on along the minus strand of VZTA01024711.1, from coordinate 76,074 downwards.
GCATCTGGATGACATGTGCTGACAAGACGGATGCCATGGACACAGGCATCTTGGCCAGGAATATTATTAAGCCACTGGCATCAGCAGGAAATTTCTTAACTGAACTGATATGAGCAATGTAACCCAAACACCTGGCAATGGAGGTGTATGATGTCCCAATTCTTAATGAGCAGATAGAAAGTTCCTTTGCTATTAAATTATTAGGAATAAGATCTGTTGGAAATAAGATGCTGAGGTGACCTTGTCCTTCAGAAATGGACGTCATAGCTCACACAGGACACCAAGCAGTGCGTGCAACTCACAGGCACGTCTAGTGTGTTTACGCGTGTTATTTTCTTTCACCTTTGAGAACATGAGCTTATCTCCTCGAAGGAGGGTAAGGAATGGTGGTTTTTGTACTAGCGATGATCCAGCCAAGAGCCACCTCACCTTGAACTGCTTGCCACAGGTGGAGCACAGGAAGTCTTTGCGGTCTGAGTGCCGCAGCATGTGGAGCCGTAGCTTGTCGGGGCGGCAGAAAGCCTTGTCACACTCTGTACACTGGTAAATCTTCTCAGAATGGAAACTACGCACGTGTTTCTTGACCTAAAATGGCAGATCACAGAAAAACAAAGTTTATTCAAGAGAGAAGTGAGTGGTAAAACAGCCTAGGAAACTCTTCGCAATATGAAAGAAAGGTTCTGAAGTTGTCTAATCTGCTTTGGTTTAAAAAGTATTTGATCGGAACAGTTGATATCTCAGCAATAGTTTCTATAAAGCCATAACATCTTTATTACTCATCTGGATGGGGGATTTGATTTCCTCAAGACAGATTCTCGAAGGCATCAGCTATTGCACGGTTGCACTTAATGGGCAGCAAAAGTCCACAACAGACCATTTGCACAGAATCGCCCTCGAGTTAACACATTCATCTGAGGTTCATTATCTTCCCTTCATTTATAAGAAACCAAAACACGGGGACTAATTCCTTTCAATCAGACACAATGAGCTTGCAATTAAAATTGGCAAAAAAACCCCAAAACCAACAACTTAATCAGAAGAGCATTTGCACACTATTCCTGAATGGCAATTACTTCTCCATACTCTGGGACTATCCCTGACCTCTTCAAACATCTAGAGGTTTTTTTTTTTTTCCTTCCCCCCAATAAAGGAACTAATGAGATTTGACGTTTGAAATGCAAGCTCTACTCAAGAAATGGATCTGATCTCTAATTAAATCCTTACCATCTTCTAATACTGATCATACGCGGAACAACTTGGCATCCCTACCTGTTCCACACAGAATTATTTCAGTAGGCAGCAGTGACTAAACTTAATTATTCACATAGCAAGAAGAGGAAAAAAAAATCTGTTAAACGTCAAAAATAGAACTGAATAGTTGGGAAAAAGCCATGGGACTTTCAGTCACTTGCATGGGAAAGTTTACAGGGAATGCAGCACAGCAGTTCTGAATCCTCAACATTCTTCCTCGTTGAACATTTACAGAGGATAAAGGACTTCTGCCAGGATGGAATTATATTAGTAAATCACTTTCCCCCATCCTTTCCTCTTTAGCCTAGTGGATAGTCTATCAGTTCCTATTACTGATCTAAACTGGATTTCTACATTTCAATTTCAGTCGGGCAGCTCAGTAAGACACATCAATTGCTTTGTCCCTAGGAAGGATAATGAATTTGTGCGTGGTCCATCTCAGTTTTTTCTTACTGGACATGGAAATAGAATCTTTAAACTCTACTAACGACCTTGTCCAAGTGCTCAGCATAGTGCAGAGTAGCTGCATTACTCACTGCTCCAGTGCAGTGTGCAGGGAAGGAGAATAAAGTGCCCAGCTGAAGCCCAGGGGGGAAGTCAGGAAGCGGAGTATCCTGATCTGTTCTGGCATTTCTGCAAGCTGTTCAAATGAATTATCCTGACAGAAAACAGGCGAGGGATTAAAGATGCAAAACCACTACTGTTTTTTGTTCAGAGTTTTAATGGCAAAGGGCAAGGTGTGTTCAAGTACAAGCTGAGTACAGCAAAAGACAATTCCTTTTTGTGCCACGGAAATGTAGTAGTCAGGACCTCTGCTTCAGGCATTTTTTGGGAATAAGGCACCCACCCTTCTGCAGTACAGTGCCTTCTAATGCCAGATTGAAGCATCGCATCTGATGATTTAGTGGACAGAGCACTTCAGTGTCCTAAGACACTGTCTAGCAGTGCTTGGTCATTCTTTCTTTTCAATTCATGACTGAGGTGGACCCCTGCACCTTGTGAGAATGAACTGCTGTGCAGTTACACAGGGAGAGCACTGAGAAACCCACAGCCTTGTGAGAGACTCCCAAAGTAGTGCTTCAAATCGGTACCTGGATAAAATCTGGGAAGCGTTTCTTGCAGGTGGGGCAGGTGAAATAGCCATCGTTGACATGGATGGCCACGTGATCCTTAAGCAGATCCAAGCGGTCAAAGGACTCGGGGCAGAAAATGCAGGAGTACGTTTTCTGGTCCATGTGGAACTTCATGTGGCTCTCGAGGGCACTGCTGTTGATGAAGCCCTTGTTGCAGATGTCACAGGTCAAAGGGCAGTTCCCTTCCCGCCCATGGAACCGCAGGTGCTGGTCCAGCTTGTCCTTCTCCCGGAAGGCCTTCCCGCACTGCAGGCATTTGAACGGGCGGAAGGATTTCCGGATGAACAGGTGCTGCAGAGCTGCATTCTGAAAGAAACATCCAAGAGACCACTGGCTTTCATTACCACGTATAGGTTCCACATCCAGATATAATCAGGATTAAATATACTGGATGATCAGTGAACCTAAACGTCAAAAAATTATTTTCCATCATATGCTGCCTCCAATTTACAGAAGGGGAGGCTGTGACAGGCAGAAGTCAGGGGACATACCTGCAGCTACACCCTGAGTTAGCAGAACACAGTGCAGGAATTTCCTCTCCATCCCTGATTTCTTCCGATTTAGCTGCCTTGTCTTTAGCATGCCATTTTTCTGTAAAATAAAACTAAGTCCTCTCTGAAGCACAGACCCGGGCCTGAGAAAAGCTGCAATTCCAGCTGATTATTGGGCATCGGGTCGTAAGTTCAGCCACCATACAAAGGAATGGTGAGCCAGCACCCTGTGTTTCCCTCAGGAGCAGGGCTTACGAAATTCCACAGCCCTTTACAAGATCACCTTCTGCATCAAAGATCACCACAGAGACGTGCAGCAGTGGTTTGGCATTGCCTGGAGAACTTCCAGTGGAACATAAATTCAAGAGATGCTGGTCTAAACTTTTTTTACTATTGCCAAAAAGAAGAACAGGGTTTCAAAACATGACAGCAAGGGCAGAATGGCAGCTTTATGAGCAGCAGGTATGAACTTGTGAGCAATTCTCCACTCCTACTGTGCACACTGTCTCTTCTCAGCCCCTATTTTGTTTTGGTGTGTATTTGCCTTCACTCTGCCTTTTCTGTAACATTTCATGATCGTTCTCTCTTCCTTTTCTCCCCTTACCCTTCAGAAAAATGTTATGGAGCCATCCCAGTCCTGACCCAGCACTCTCTGCGGGAGGAACAGATGCTGCGGGATGCACTGCCTGTAGAAAGAGGGAAGTGTGTCCTGCACCTGCATTTCAGTATCGGATGAGAACTTTCGTGTTGGATCGTTGCAAAGCTGGAATTGAGTCCTATGAAATCCCACAGCACACTGTCACCCGTACTGCAAAGTGCACTGCAAGGCTCCATTCCTCTGCAAGAAGTCTAAGCAATATCCGCTCTTCACTCAAATACTTCTATAAGCTGTTATGGATTGATGTCTTCTCTTTTCACACGTTACACACAGAATCTCTCTCCTGATAGTTAGAGAAATAATGTGGAAGAGCATAAGTTTAGGTTGCATATTAGGAAGAAATTCTCCGCCGTGAGGGTGGTGAGGCCCTGTCACAGGTTGCCCAGAGAGGCTGTGGCTGCCCCATCCCTGGAAATATTCAAGGCCAGGTTGGATGGGGCTTGCAGCAACCTGGGCCAGTGGAAAGTGTCCCTGCCCATGGCAGGGGGGTGGAACTGGATGAGTTTTAAGGTCCCTCCCAACCCAAACCACTTGGATTCCACTAGAATATTGCTGACACTTCTGCTCACGTGTTCCATATGACCCACTTCTCCAAGAGACACATTCAAGACTTCTGCAAACAAATTTCCCTGGTTTCCTGTCTCCTTTCCTTGTGGGAATGTGGCAGCTGACACAGTTGACATTTGCTGCGTCCCTTAAGTGCATGCCAACAGCTGACACTGAATAAGTAAAGTTAGGAGCTCTTCTGCTGGAATGAGGGAACAGCTTTGGGAATACTGTGAATTGCTGTGCTAAGGATTAAATTTGTGAGCCTGAAAAATCCTTTTCACCATCTGAACTGCAGAGGGAAACCTAGACTTTCCTTCCAAGAAAGAAGAGGAGAGCAAATGTTTTGCTACAAAAAAAAAAAAATTAACAGTTTAATACAGGAGCTCCAAATAAGGCTTCCCAGGAGCTGTCATCATCACCATTCTCCATTGTACAAGTTGACACAATGGATCTGCTGTAAGCCACGCTGGGAACTGGAAAGACAGCCATGTGCTGTGCAAAAACTGATGTGCTGCTTGGAGTCCAAAGGATATAATTTCCCCCTTAACCATAGGGATATGCTAACAAAACATAGGTGAAAAGATGTATTTCAAGTCCTGAACTACACTATTAATTTGAGTTTTGATCACTGGTACCTTAGCAGGGAGCTGACTGCTAATACAGCAGGCCAGACTCAACATAGCCCTGTTGTCATCTCAAGGGCTACAGAAGGCGAAATGTTTTAGTGCTCTTTGCCTAGGTAATCCATCAGCTATAAAAACAGAACAAAAGAACGAAGTGTTGTCTCATTAACTTGTAGTATTGATCCAGCACAAACAACTGTGCAAACAAATCCCTCAAAACTTTAAGACTGATATTACAGCGCTTCATCCAAGCAATTTACTCCTATAAAATCCACCTTAAATTTACAAAGAACTGGTATGAAAAGAAGTAGAAGAATGCAAATTGTTATTCAGGTAACACTTAGTTCTGGACATTGGTTACCTAAAGAAGAACAAATGTGACAATTTATGGTGCGGGGTCAAATCAGGAAACGCTAAACAGGAGTTGGACAAAACAACATGGAAGGCGATGTTGATACGTACCATTGGATTAGATACAGCAAAAACCCAATGAAACAAAAACCCAAACCTACCTGCAGCTCCAGCTGAGCAGGCAGCATTGAGAGAGAGAAAAATACTTATGTTATGCAATGGACTTGAAAACAGAAGCCTTGACTTCTGCAGGTCACTACAAGGGCTCTTCCAACTGGAGTTTACTGCTTTGAGGTTTTTGCCTCAGGAAACACTAAACAGATCTTCAAGGTTTACTCTGTAGTTAGTAACTGCCCAAGGGGAGTTAAAGGGCAAAGATAAAAACCACAGATAATCCTGAAGGTGTTTTGTGACCTTTCCTGTTTTCCCAGGGCTGATTAACAAGGATGCAATGTGCACTACAGAACCACGGTGAGAACGGAATGCTTTCAGCAGAAGGGAATAATTAGGGCAGGATGACAACGGGGTAGGGATTAGGAGAGTGAAAAAGTTAAGGAGAAGGGACTTTTTCTAACCTCATTTTACTGGCTGTGCTCCTTGTTACACAACCAGTTGCATTTCTTTCACCATGAAGGAAGTGACTGTGCTTTCCAAATCATATTCCTATCCCTCCTGTTTCTGGCATTAGCACATAGGCACTCTACATACTGCCCAGAACCGAACTAAAAACAAATATTCATTTTGGCTGCGGACCACAATGGTCCTCTAATTTTCTACAAGAGTTCTTGAAGGGTGGGTGTATCTCTTTTCAACATTAGGGACACAGCTGCCATAGTTAAGGTCTGATCTCCAAGGAAACCCCACAGGCTCTAGAGCAGAGGCTGAAAAATGAACTGGTCCTATCAGGACTTGAACCCTGGGGCAGGACAGATCAGTGCTTCCAGCTAGCATGAAAACAGTCTTAGAGCATCGCTGTCTTAAGCCTTAGAAAAGCTGAAGCAATTCACAAAGAACGACTGGTTTTGAAAACCAAATCCTGTCTAAGTAATAAGGAAGAATTAGAGCTACACGGGTTTCAGAATCATAACCAGGAGTCAGGACTTTCTACCTGTTCTTTGGAAGTGAATAATGTACTACATTTCTAAAACCCAAATGTTTGCTTGCTTTTATTATGAAGTGCATGTTATTGTAGGCAGGTGCTGTGAATAGCTGAGTTGAGTGAGTGTTCAGAGGGTGATTTTTCAGTGCTTAAAAAAATGATGCTTGCTGGTTTAGTCTTATCTCAAGCGCTCATTGCTCACAGTCTGATGCAACATGGAAAGGTCTGTGCGACCATCCATCTGCCAATCTGCCAGTGCTCCTGGCTTGAAACATCTCCAGGACTCTGCTGAACACGAGCTGCCAGATACAGGGAAAGTTAGGAAGACTTGAGATACAAACATGTCACTAAACCACCACTGCACTCCTCTGAGCTGTCATCCATCTGTGATGAATTTACAGAGAACAAAAGCTAAGTCACAAGACAAAGAAGTAACTTCAGAATTTCTGTCCCTTTCTTCCTACATTAATTATTTCAGAGGATCCTAAGTTCACATCTTGGGTTCAGAAGTTCAGGGAAACGGCCAACACTTGCTCTTCTTGCTGAGGAAGCTGTAGCACACTGTAAGCAGTACACCCCATGCTCTGTCAAAACTTCAGCATCTCTCTCTGTACTCTATTATACACCCTTCAATACACTCAATAAAAAATCTCCCAAGCTTTTAAACATATGAAAATGAAATCACTGGTAGAAACTTGTCATTCAAAGACTGCAAGCATTTTGTATGGCTAAAAACTGTGCAGTCTTAATGTGCCCAAGCCAAACTCTTCCTTCAAGACATGCCACTGCATTTTTGGGGTAACACCACCACCGGTCTTGCATATGCATTGCTGTAAACTGCAAGCAAAATTTGGCTCAATATCTTCCTATACAGAGCAGTTACTCAACTCTTTTCTAATCCTTCCTCATCCCCTAAAAATGAACCCTTACCCCCAACTGCAGCTGTTTCTTTCCTTAATCCAAAGTTAACACATGGAAGAAAAAGATTTTAAGCTAAATAAACTGATCTCCCAGTTACAAAGCTTCAAGCATTATTTGCTTGAATCATTTCCTTCCCACACATGGTGGAGAAAAAACAGCTCACCCAGTTGACACAGAGCTCAGGCTCCAAGTGTTTGCTGTCGGTACACAAAGCTCTTACCACAGGTTTTGCTCGCAAAGGCAGGGTTTTCTACCCCAAAAAAGGATTTTATCACTAAATATCATCATCATCTAACTGGATCTAAACTGAGGTTGCAGTTCCTCTTTGGCAACTATTTGCAAAAGAATTCCGAGAGATACAGATGGTGCTGTGAGCAAGTCGTGAGTCCGTGCCACAGCGCCACGATTCTGCCGGTTGCTTGAAGCACCTCTGCTTGGCAGCTTGGATGGACTGTGTTTCCATGCAAGAATTACTGTGATGGACTTCAATCAGCTGCAACTCCTGACCAGTTCTCACTAGCACCTATGAGATACTGGTCCTTTATGTGACATTTGTCTTCCTCTCAGTGCAAAGAAAACTGGTAGGAATGAGATGCTTTATTTGGGATTTGGAAATGGATACGACAGTGAAAGGAGGACCACCTGGCCCTGGCAGGCAGGTCTGGCATTCCCTGGGTTACAGTGGATGTGATCCCCCATCCTCTATGCTTACCCTGATGCGCTTTGCTCGCCTCATGTCATCTGCCGTCATGGTGCTCTGCGTGGGCACCGTGCTCCCCTCGTGCTGCGGCTGCACATGGAGCGCGTGGTTTTCCTGCTGCTCCAGTGCTGCCTGCGGCTCTGGTGGCACTGGAGTCTGCTCCTGCTGCTCCAGCCCGTTGAGTGGGGCTTGTCCGGCCTCATCAAACTGCCCCTTGCTGGAAAAATGCAGCAAGTCCTGAAATCGCAAATCATACAACCAGTGATTATTCCCCCCACCCACTGAAAAACACTTTGATAACACTCAGCAGACAACAAGATTTCTACAGACTTGATCACAAGCTACAAACCAAACAGTGTAGTGTAGTGTCTACCCTAACTCCTACAGTTCTCCTACTGTGTCCACTGTTTTTTTTCAGCACATCACCTTCACCTACAGCAGCATCACCCGGAGCACACCAGGGAAGCAGTGCTGCAGGTGGGTGACTCTCCGTGGACCATCCCTTTGTCTGACCAGCCACAGACAATCAGCGTTATCCAGCTGTTAATAGCCAAGAAGGCTCTTCTGCACTCAGGACTATTTCTGCTTTAACCAAAGTGACTAGTGCAGACCCAGGAAAGGAGAGAATTTCTGTCTCGTGGAAACTGTTGTTGCTTTGAGACGTTATTGTGCGTCATTTTGCAGTGTCTTCTTCTTTCCAACGAACTATCTGGAGTGCTGAACCGGAAAGTGACGAACGAGGTGATCACACTGGGCTTTACGCGGCGTTTTTATCCAGTTTCCAGCTCTGCACACCTCACTTCCATGTATCACACAAAGCTGTTTTTCCTCCCCTTTTGCATTAGCATAAAAGGGAGGGTGTTTTGAGCAGGAAGCACATGCCAAAAATCTATATTCTTTCCCTGTAAGTTCCGGCAAGTCCTCTGGGACGGAATCATCTTGTATTACATGAAAAAACACACATAGATTCTTATTTGACACCACGTAATGCAACTGAAGAAACTTAAAAGCACAAGCAAGGAAACAGAGCACCAGAATGAATCTTGAATTATGTCAGCTGAAAGCTGGTGCTGTTAGAGCACTAAAGCGGGTGTGGGAGAAGAAAACCAAGGAATGAGGCCCTTACAGACCATGAGTGCTTACCAGAGAGAGACCCTTAGTAAACAATACATCAGCCCAGCGTCCAGCCCAGGTCTGAGTGGCAAGTTTCTGCCTTGCTGACACTCAGCTGTGCTCTCAGCGTCCTGACTCTCCAGTCCCCAGGCAGAACTCGTGCCCAGCTTTAGCGAGGTGAGCAGACCTCCAACGGCTTGGGACATCCCCCTGCCCCCACCACACAGACACACATGAGCCAGCCCCTGGGCCATGCTCCAAGCTGGCAGGATACGAGCCACCTCCAGTCCAGAGGCCACTCGTGCACTGGACTGCGCCCAGCAAGCGCCATCTCCCCAGAGCGAAGGGTTTGGGACCAGCATTAGGTTTATTTGTCGAAATGAGGCTGCCATGAGTCGTGCCAGCCTGCAGAGCTCACAACTGCCTGCACCTAACCCAGCATTTTAGGGCATTGCAGCAGGAATTCACAGGCGGAGTATACATTCCTCCCTCTGAGTCAGCATGGAGCCACGACCCAGTGAGGTGCCAGAGGAAAATTACCACTCCAGGTATCACCTTTCAGCTAAGTCATAAAACAGAGCACTGATCCCTTCTGTCACTGCTCATAAAAGGACTTAGTGGTAACCTAAGCATGGTCAGCATCAGAGAATTTAGCTTTTTATTTAAATGCGTCCTATTACGTCCCTACATATATATAATATGAATATAACCAACAGCCACAAGCAAAAGAACATTTTGCAATAAGCCTGTCTACAGGAGGCCCTTCTGTTAATATTAAAACATCACAGAGAATCATATCTCAAACTGATTTAATTCCACCAGCAACAGTTGTAAGAGCTGGCTGACCTCACATTCCAGAAAGGACAAATAGGAACCTAAATTCCCATTACAGTTTTACTGTCTAAATCACTTCTGTGACGCTGCTGAACTGCCACAATAACCCACCTCACTGCTAAGCGCTTTGGAGTGAAACTTGCTGCAGAAATCCAAGTGATTTTACAGGTTTTATAGAGGGGAAGCAGTATGCTCTCCTGGCAGAGAATTCCAGCTAGAAACCAAGAATTACTCATGTGTAAGTTGTCCAAAGCACACCCTCAGTTTGCACCGATGCCCCAAATTCTTTTAGTCAAGAGCTTACATTCCATGTGCTACTTTTTTCCCTCCATCTCCAAAAATATACCTGTGTCCCTTCTTCACACTTTTCACCATTTTCACTGGTTACTTCCATGCGCATGAATTTGGGAGGGCGCCCGGGGCGTCTGCCTGGTCCAAACCTCCTCTTTCCTCGCCCACGACCTCGGCCTCTGGCTCTGCAGAATACAGGGTGCTCCAGATTAGATGCAAAAAAAAGATGGATTTGGATTCTCCACTGATTTTATGCTTTCTTTCTCAGCATCACTATTCACCCATTCAACTCAGCAACAATGGCCTGCAGTAAATTATAAAAACTGAAGAAATTCTGGCAGCAAAAACAATGGGTTTCCAGCTGATATCTATTTATTTTGTGCTTTATGAGAAACCAAAGTCCAGAACACATTAAAATTTCTATCAGTAATCATGAGACCAAGAGGACTGCTGGCTTCCACCCAGCCCTCTGCCACGGCAAGTCTCCCACTTCCAACACCCCAGTTTATGGCGTGCTGGAAGCATTTTCAGCACGATGGAACAAGTGCACAAGGAAACCCATTTAAAATCTGAATCCCTCCCCAAAAAGCGCTCAGCCGTTGACATCAGGCACTAAACGGAAGGGAACAATTTGTGTCGAAAAAGCAAAACAAAACAGAGTCGCTTGCTACGTTTCAGGAGAAAGAAGGCACCACTGTCTTCTGCTCCGTGATAGGTGGTTGTAGATTCAGTTTTTAATAGGTCAGGATAAACTATCTTGCCAGGCCGATGAGGCACCAGAAGCCTTGTTTTCCAAGCTCTGTACTTGCGTATCTCTGAGAAACATCAGTATTTCAATACTGTGATACTGAAACATCACAAGTTTTTTAAGTCATTGGCAAAAAAAAAAAAAAAAAAGGCAAAACAAAAAAACCTCACCAGTTTCAACAGAGTATTTATTTCTCTCAAGCTACTTCTTCCACAGAGCCTCTTATACCAGTCAGCCTCCTGCTGCCATGACTTTTCCTTCTGGTGCTGAGCTGATCTCTCCTGAGCTGGTCACTAAGTTTTGTAGGACAAAGCCCCTCCTTTCTGCACGTTTGAGGGAGCACCACAGTGATCCACAAGCAAAGCTAAGGCTGTCAGTACCTGCTGAAGAAGTCCAGCTTCTCGTCATGGGAATTGAGGTGCTGCTGGAGCTGCTCTGAGCTTGTGAAACGCCGATTGCACTCGTAACACGGCCAGTTCTTTTCCTGCTCCCTGAGCACTATTGGAAATGTCAGTAACGCCATTTCAGTCACCACCAATTAAACACGTCATTTTTTTGCCCCCAGCCTCTCTGTCCTCTGTGGGCCCTATTTCTCCCCTGAAGGTTAGACAGGCTGCAGAATACCCAGCCCTGCTCCACTGGTCTTTGCTTTTATCCCCTCTGCACTGTGCCATGACCATAGCTCATCACAGAGACACAGAAAGATCACTGGGGACAATTCCCAGGGACTATCGACACCGTTAGAAATTCGGGGGAATTCTGAAATTCACCCTTGTATGGAAGAGCACCTACAGGATTGTGCCTCTGGCATAAGTTAAGGGAGGTCAAGGGAAATTTCTAAATCTAAAGCAGTCACACCTCAGTTTATGACACACAGTAGACATTGAGTACAGAAACGTATCTCCTGCAGCAGCAGCAATATGACGCTTCCCAGGAACCGAGGCAAAGGGTTAATTTAATGTAACATTCTCATGCGAAGAGTTATTGGAAATAAGGCCCAACAACACAATCCAGATCTGGTTTAACTTTTCCCAACCTAGTACAAATTTGGGAGCAATATATATACAGGCCATATACTTGAAAGTAAGGAGTGCAACCTGCAACCACCACCACATTGAAAGCAGAAGATCCCAAGTTACCCTTCCTTTCCTCCTCAGTTATGTCATGGATCTTCTGGTTCACAAACTCGGCGTAGGAAGCAGCGTACCACACCTGTAGCAGGAGCACAAGGTAACAGGACACTTAGATGGAGCTAAAACGAAAGGAAATTTATTTGAAAATGGGTTTTAAGCAATACATTTACTGCACTTGCCTCAACCACTAACTCTTACTGCTCCTTTCATCCTCAATAAGAAAGTTTGGTAAGATCAACGTGCCCCCACTGAGGAATGGAAGAGCTTGGTTTAGGAAGCATATCCGTTTAATTTTAAGGCCTAGCTTCCTAACATGAATGTTAATCTTGCACATGGCTACCAGTAGCTCTAAAGGAAATAAGATTGATCTATTCAAACCCAACTGCAGGACTGTAAAGGAAGGATGTCAGCAGAGTACTGACACTTGTACCAAGAGGAATGCAAATGTTATTAACTCAGGGGATTTCCCTTTTCTTTCTTGCTCTCCTTACATAGACAATAGGCAGCACCATCCACACAGACTCATTTAAAATGCTTCTGAGCTTCTGAAGGATTGGAGCAATATGGTCTTGCCTCCCAAAACAACTATCTGCCAGGCGCCAGCATGATGGACCCACTTTTGTCATACAAGGAATTCAAGCCTTCAGCAAAGATAAGCACGAGAGGCAGGAAGACAAAGTTTATCAAAGCCTAAAGGCAGATGCTCACATTTAGCTGAGAATTCTTCCATCATTTCATCTGTTTGATGAAAAAGAGTGGATTTTAGAAGAGATTTCTCAAAGAAGGCACCGACAGATTTTCTGCATGAAAAATTCAAACGAGTTTGAGCTTGCAGTGGGCCACAGGCAGTGGTGAGTGGGATTTCAAGGACTCTCCAGCAGGTGTGTTACTCTGCAGGAATCTCACCAGCTGGACAAAGACGAAAGCCTGGAACTCCTGGACTACACACCTGGCAGGCAAATCAGAACTTTCCAGCTTCAACTCCCTGATCCTCCTAGTTCAATCTCTGGACAAAATTCGCATGAATGTGCCCTACGTCCACTTGGGGAGGAAATTATGTTACCAAGCCTTTCAATTACCAAACCATTGTACCCCAAAAGACACTACTAACACATAAAGTCAGAAAAATGATGCGCCCACAGGGAGGTCTGTACAGATCTAAAGTCTGATTTCAAATTGTTTTAAAAACTGTTGAGAAAATGATGTTTGAATACACTTAAAATGGATTAGTAGGATTTCTAGTGATTCAGCTTAAAAAAATTAAGGACCGATTTCAGATAGTCTTGCTCTTAAAGGGTATAAGTAGGCTTTTGCCCTGATTTAGTAAGTGCACTTAACTAAACAATTGCTTTTCCTGACCAGTTGTTGAAATCTACATGCAAGAAGAGATTTGAAGAACAAAAAAAATTTCCTGATATCGAAAATTTTTGGTGCCCCCCCCGATGCCCCAAGAAATGTTGAAAATTAAGTCCATCTCAGATAGCCATGCTGCTTCGAGCTCAACGTAATCAATCCATTTTTAGAGGGAACAAACAGCAAACCACAGGGAAATCACAATATCCTTTATCATTTTTCACATGCAAAGTTTCAACAGCTTCAGGAAAGCCAGGTAAAGAGAGAGACCATTTTCACTTCAGGCACCAGAAAACAAGTCAGGAACACACAGGGCTAACTGGAAGGGCCATCCAGAATTTAAAAAATGAGAATGCTGCAATAAAAGTCAGATTGTATCAGCCAAATATACACTGTGTAAAGTGTGACAGGGAGAGACAAATAATTTGCACAGTTTTACTTTAAACTTCTTTGTGAGCCAAAGCTCATTAAAATACCTATGTTTGTGACTAACTATTTACCGACTTCAGTGACATTCAATTCAGGCCATCAGAGGAAAAAAAAAGCCCTAAAACTATTCACAGCAGTAGTTTCTGGCACTTATTAGGCAGCAACTTTTAAGGTACTATTTAATCATTAGAAAAAAAGAGTCCTGACACACAAGCAATGCCCTACCTTGAGCTCCTGCTTGGGCTCCACGTTTTTAATGGTGGTATAATAAATGTGGTGGCCGTACTGATAGGCCACCAGGTTCTGCTCCAGGTGGTTTTGAGCTGGACGCACAAACATCATCCAGTTACACAGAGCCTCGCTGGAAAGTTCAAACCACAGGTCCTCTTGCAAGTCTCTGTCTTTTCTGTCACCCTTATCAAGAGAAACCTGTAGCAAAATCCAATTACATGTGACTGTAACTGCCTGGCAGCACATTCAAAAGAATTTGAGTTACTAAGAAAAGTACTGTGCCCATGCAACTGTTAGATTAAGGCAGAAAAATATTTAGCAATGGGTAAAGATTTAACTAAGGAGGAACAATGGATTCTTCCAAGGCTTTCAGGGGCAAGAATCATTCCTTAAAGGGGTCAGGCACAGGATTTACATGTGGCTGTAACAAATGACACACAAGTAGCTGTAGCTTTAGTAGGCTACAGAAACATCAGTCAGAGGTTTCTAACTGGCAGACCCACTTTTCCCTTCATTTCTTGACTCATGACGTTGCCTCAAGCAGAAAGCAGCACTTCTTTAGCTGAACTTCTCTTGGGTTGCTGAGTCTGCCTATGGTCAAAACTTGCTTGTCAGACACTGACCATCGGAGCCCTCCTAAGACTGTGGATCTAAACTCCAACAAATAAAGGACCAATTTTTTATAGTGAAACCAGTAAATAAATGGATAAAAGTCACTCAAATCCATTTTACCCCTCTGCCAATTACTTGGCAAGAGGAAGGGAATAAAAGTATCTCCTCTCCCCTACATCTTATGAACAGAAAGGTAAGAAAAATATTTTGAACTGAGGTTACAACGTGACACAAAAGAATGGCTGCAGAACACCCTCAGATGGGGCTGCTATTTTTATGTCCAGATGCGGTTCTAGCTCATGTGAGAGTGATTCACACAGTCTTACACGTTATGCACCCTATATATCCTAACGCCACAATGCCAGAACATTCACCAGGATTAGTGTGTCTCCCTGAATAACAGAGCAGATTTGAAGCCAAAGCAATCTGGGTATTTCTTAAGTAAAATTCAGAGATGGAGGTAACAAAACATCTCCAGTGAGTTGATCAAGGTAGAGTGACAAATGCATGAAAATCAAAGCTTAGGCACAAACTGATCCCCCCTTTTCTCACTCTTACCTTCAAATGGATATAGCAGTCTTTGAGCTCAGTCTGTCTGACCAGGGGTCCTTCCACAGGCCCGAACTGCGTACGCTTTGGGATACGCCTTTTGGAGAACACGCCTCCCAAAAACCTGTCTATATAGAGCACCAGGGGAAGGCTGGCCCTCGCCCTGGTCAGCACAGGCCGGTTTGGGATGGGATGCAATGGTCCGTGTTTCGGACACACTGAGGGATGTGCATTATTACACTCTTCACACCCTGCAACACAAAGGCAGAGAGGACGTGACTTTCAGGCAGGCACTCACGCACCGGCTCAGAGACAGCCTTATCTCTCTCTAAACATCTTTGGCTCAGCTGTGGGAACACTTACGCCAATAGTCTGTCTACATTTTAAAATATTAGACAGGGCAGAGTCCAGCAAAATAAGAACGAAGCAGCTCAGAGACTTCACTAAATACAGAATTTTGTCTTTTCAGTAAAGCAGCCCAATTTGAATTCACATTTCTTGGAATAAAGACTCACATTTACTCACTACTGCTAAAATCGGAATGGTTTTTGCCTCTCTTTACTAAAGGGCTGATGGAGACGGAAGAAAAAAGGGGAGGGCAGGTAATACGCATGCTTACACAAATCGTTGGGATCGAAGGGTCGAGGTGGATCTGGATCCCATTCATCCATGTCAGTGTCTTCCCCATCTTCTTCCTCGTCTTCATCCTCATCATCTTCCTCTTTTGTTTCTATCCTTTCCATTTGATTCTGCAGAGGTGCTAAAGGGTCAGAACCATCCACAGCCTCCATAGGAGGTAACACCTGGTTATGCACCGGTAACGATGCCTGAGAAGAGAATTCACAAACAATTCAAGCTGATTAATGAAGAAAACTACAAGGACGAGCAATGAAGGTCCTCGCTAGTCTACCCTTCCTGCTGCCTCTGGTAATGGAGAGGAGGACAAGGGAAGCTGATAAATGACTGCCAAGGGATGTTTTGCATCGTTCGCTGCTGCTGACTGCCTCACTCAGGACACCTGTATTACTCACTGGCTCCACCCTGCCAAGGACTCAGTTCTCTGAAGAAACTGAAAGCAGAGGAAGTTCTGGACCCTCGCAGAAGGTTTAGAAACAAAGTCCAGGCTCTGTGGATATTACCTAGAGCCTAAAGCTGTATTTTAATTTCTTTTGTACAAGTGAGAGAGTCCTGCACTTTGGCACATGATCTTTTCTTTACAATCCAACAAAACCAATCCCCAGAGTACAAAGGTAGAAGTCAATAAGGGGTGAGGTAACGTGGAGACTAGACATAAACTATGGGGCATGAAGGACAGTTGAGGGCATTGCATTCTTCCACCAATTTTCAAGGTTAGCCCTTTCCTTCGTTAAAAAAAAAAACCCGCAACAATTGAAGCGTGGTGCATATTCCGTCGCCCTCACAGGTTTCTCAGGTAGAGAACAAGAAATATTACACCCAGCAGAGCTGCCTGAAAACACTGGCGAGGAAACCCAGTGGATGTTGCTGTGACAGTCAGCACTACACCTTCTGTTAACTTCACTTTTCAGCACTGAGAGAATTTTAAGGTGGCTGCTCAAGACAGAACCATCTGTAAAACAGGTTTCTCCGTATATTAAACACATGATCTCAGCTAAAACCCCATACATTCCATGGTGAGAGACTATGGAAGACAGTACAAATCTGCACTACAGCTCTCTCACATCTCCTCCCAGATCACTCAGCCACGCTTCATCCCCAGAGATGATGGAGCAATGGAATCAGTGCACTCGTACATGGAAAAGGAAAGGGTGCCTGGCAACTTACTCTATCTGCTTGTGGCCCCTGCTCCAGAGCCACTGGCTGGGGGGGGTCGGCAACGCTGCCGAGCACGGACAGGTTGGTGGGATTCATGCTCTGAGCAGCAGCAGGCAAGAGCACCGTTACCTAAAATCACAGGCACTCATTTTAGCACTGCGGCATTTCCATCAGTCACTTAACACACGGGCAGGGCCCGGCATGCACAGCTCCCTTGAGCCCTGCACTCACTCAAAAACTGCGGCATTCCCAAGATTTTTGGGGTTCAAGTAGGGATGATGGGCTTGGACAGAACCTGCAGCTCCTGGGACAAAGGGAAAGGCTTCAAATCTATAGACTTCACAAATTCTGAATTACCTATTACACAATTTTAAATTAAGGCTTTAAATTAAGGTGCTACCCAGCCTGGGTTCAAATTGCACTAAAAACAGACGTTAGGAGCTCTTTAGCTCTTGGTAAAACCAGTGATTTGGGGTCTCTTTTCTTCTATGCCCAAATTTAGTTTCGTTTTCAAGGGAAAAGGTAAAGAAGGAGTAAGAATCATTTCCTCTTTTTATGACTATCTTTCTTTTCCTCAAGCAAACCCTCCCCACGGTTGAGGGGCTGGAACTAGATGAGCTTCATGGTCCCTTCCAATCCCAATCATTCTGTGACTGTACGATCCAGGATCCCTTCAAAAAATAAGATGGTGTATTGACCTCATTAGAAGATTAAGCTCTCAAACGAGAGGATCCCAACAATTATTTTTCTTTACATTTGGTCACACTATACATTTTTGTTTACATGCTCATTTTTTGGTGCAGTAACAACCAAATTAATGCACGCTATCACACTGTTCTCATCCATTCAGCAATAAAACAAAGCACAACTAAGACCCTAGGAATCACCTTTCCTGCCTTTGTTTCCTGCTTATCTATACAGGAATTTGCACCATTATTCCGCGTGATTTTTCATCCTTCTCTACAGTTGACATCATGTGGCTTCTACTTTGTGCCTCTGACTGTTAAGCAGCTTTTATGCTAAAATCCAAGCTCTTGCCTCTCTGCAGAGTGCTTAATAAATTTCAGATAAAACTGAGAACAGAGAATTGGGCCAGTAGTAGTGAGGGAGCAGACAACAAAATCCACAACGTAAGCACTCGGTCTTAGAACTCCAAACTAGTTGCTTTGTTTAAAGAGGTATTAAGAGTAATTTATGAAACTCCTGAAAAACAACAGCAAAAAGACTTCAGAGAAAATGGTGTGATGGTGAGGAGGGAACCACCATGACAGTCTGGTGGCTGACATTTCAGAAACTGACATTTCTGATGCCAACAGTGGCAACAGAAGAGGCATCATTATTCCTCCAGCGTGCCAGCAAGGAGAGGGTCACACAGGCTTGGATCTATTTGTACCCACTATTAGCATTGCCTGCTACTAATCACACCAAACATACCCTTACTTGCACTTCCATGTCAGGCACTGCACGGATTATGGGCATTATTTTTATAAACCTCTCACTTTCTTTCTACAATAAAGTTTCTTCTGAAAGACGAGAGGAGCTTTAATTATTATTTTATCATTAGTTGTCAGGTCAGGGATGTCCCACATGAAATGCTGATGTAAAAACAGCTGCAAAGGCAGGAGTTGCTATAACGAGGGATTAACCATTCACCAAAAAATTAATATATGTGTTAGGACTGCTGTCAGACAGTGTTGGAATGGAGGACAGGCTGAGGACACACAGACAAGTGCTTCTGGGATAATAACAGCAGATCACCGCTGTTGTCGCTGCCATCTGCACTACACACAAGTAATCTCTATTTTTAATTAATCATACATTTGTTAAATGAGCTTTAAGACAATTAAATAGGAGTTTTTGGCTTCTTATTGCAGGGAAATTGATGGAGTAAAAAATTCCAGAACAACACTCCAGAGAATGAGAAGACAGGTAATGCCTTTATTGTGCCAGTCATGGCTTCCCGTCTGTGCCTCAACCGTTCAGAAGGTCTTTTAGCAAGAAAATTTGTTTTCAGCACACATTCAATCCCTCACTCTGCCCCAAGACTGTCAATAAACACACATTTTAACGATGGCTTCGGTGATGATTCGGATCTAACACATCCATTCACACATGTCATTAAAGACCCACCAAGCAGTAAGGATTTTAAGTCTATGACAAGCAGAGAATTCCGACTAGAGAGATCTGAAAGCACCCTTCTACATTCTACAGCTGATTACCACAGTGCAGTCCCCAAAGATACCAGTAAGCGTTAACAACAAAACTTCCCCATCCATGATGGATGTAGAAAGAATAAGGAAAAATCATCATAACTTTACAAACACAGGCTGCAGTTTTATTCTTCTCCCAGCCCACCTCACACTGGCAAGCTCAGCACACCTGATAAGGGAGCCAGTCACTGAACTTCTTCAGGTTTTGCACTTAATTTCCTGTGAGGTTTCTAGTAAACCTAGAATTTAACCCAATTTTTCTATCCCTCGAGAGCCTTTGTGGACTTAAAGGCATTTGGATCAGAACCTATATGCAGACAACTGCAAAACCAGCCTTTCCAAAATGGCACATTCAGATGACATCAGCCACATCTGCTGCAGGGACACTGTTGAAAGATTTTTCGTGCTATCTGGGGCAGTAGATTAGAATTCTTGTTGAATATGAATTAAAGAGAACAAACCCAAAATCATTCTTAACTTTTATTGTCGTTCATGCACAAGCTGGTCATGGTAATAGTGGCTTTTTGGTCTGGATCAGGGTGACAGCACAAGACAAAGAGCCTCACTGGACAACTTCAGAGACAGCTCATTACCCTCTCGCACCACAACAGTGTCCCTTTACCTTCCCTAACTGTTCCCTCGTAGTTTTAGGCCCAAGATGAATAATATCTCTTCCTTACCTGCTGGGTGGTGGCATCCTGTTGGACGTAAGCCACTTGGGACGGATCTGTAAACAGAGTCTAGACAAAGTGAAAAAGGCTTATCAAACCAGCCCTGGGGGTTTTTACTCCCAAACTCACACAAAAGTTACCCTGCCACCATGAAACAACCAACATTTGAGCCTTTGTCAGCTTCTAGCATGCCTGTTATCACAGCAAATTGCTTCAACTTACCCAAGCGGACCTACACACAGAAATTAAAAATGAGGTAGTGCTCCATAAAGAGTTAATATCATATTTATGTAGCACTTTGCATCTGTACAGCCAAAGTGTCTCACGGGGTTTGTTTTTTTTAATTACCAAAACCACTTTGTCAATTGTTGGTTTGATAAAATCTACAGGATGAAATTCAATAGCTCTATCAAAACTGTGTAACACTTAAGGGCAGGATAGAAGGTAACTGTGAGCTTTTTCTTCCTGAAAATTCACAAGACTCCTGCATGCTTTCTTTTGAGGAACTATCAGGCACATCCTACATGGGACTTTGATATGGCCAGGACGCTGTTTAATTTCATAGAAGCCATGCCAACTCCAATATTTTGCAAGAATAGCCCTGACAGAAGCCTTGGAAAAGCAAGACTGAGGATTGACTGAGGCCAGCCTTGCTTACTTAGCCAAAATTTGAAATGTCTAAGCTTGTAGCAGCCTAGCTACAACAAAATAAGGCATGGTATAATACAAATTCCTTTAGCACTGTGATCATCTCATCTTAGATGCAGAAGAGTGTCTGAATACTACACATCTTTTGACACAATGACAGCATTCAGAGTTTCGGAGTTAGCTGGCCAGTAACTTCCTGGGAAATATCCTCTCAGGACATCCCTCCACATAGAAGCTGGTTTTCTGGGACAGCTGAGAGCTGCACGAGACAGACTGTGCCACACGAGGCCCTGCCAGCGTGGCGGGGGTGTCAGGTACGTGCACTTTGCAGTACAGCTAATCTGCCCTGTCAGCAAAGACATTATAAAACACTCTCGACAAAGAGAGCCTGTTCCTGGTTTAATCTGTCCACACAGAGGCAGAGATGCATAGCATATTGACTCCATATAAACACGTGCTGCAAGGGAATAAAGGCTATCTGATATGATTATGCAGAAGAAAAAGAATATAAAAGGTCTGTAAAATCAACAACTCTCCACAGACTACAAAATTACATTGAATAAGCAGACATGCTCTGCAAAAAGACACGACTGTTATTGTAGCTATCAATTATGACAACTGTACTACACAAAACAAGGGCTCTTCCAGAAGGAGCATAGATGGCTCTTAGTTTTTTACTGGATACAACAGGCAGAACTTCTGGTGAGACTATCCTTGTTCTGGAAAACACCTTTGAGTAAATTATAATCTCGTCCACCTTCAGTGAAATAACCAGCATTTCATAATTCATAGCCTCGCCATCCTTTGATGAGCAGATTTGCACATCAAACAAATGAACAGCATGAAGTCCCTGCTCAGCAGCGGGCAGAGAAAACTGTTGGGAGCGACTGCCTGCTATTTTCCAGTCATACCACTTGGCTGGTAACTGGCTTTCATCCCAAACAAGATTGTTGTGTTTTCTAGGTGCCAAAACCAGGGTGGGCTCAGAACCACACGTGCCTGTGTAGCTTCCACGGGGTGGATGTAAACGAGGGTGTGCTCCGAGGTGTCCACAGAGGTGTAGGAGGTGCCATCAGCCGTGTAAACCACCTGCTGCGCGGGCCCGCGCTCCTGCTCGTCACTGTACACGATCTGGGCCACTGTCCCCCCCTCGGGGACAAAGTGCACCTGGGGAACAAACAGATCCTGGACTCGCACCAACACAGGCCAGTGGGACACAGCACCAGAGTCACGGGGTGCCTTGGAAAGCAGAGAACTTGTGTCCCAACTAATCTGAATGCAGTGAAAAACACACATTTCAAATGTCACTCAATTATTCTACCAATAGAAATCTGGACACAACTCCCAACAGCCTCTGGTTTTACTCTCCATTGCAACTCAAGACATAACTGCTACAAAGGGCACTCACCCATACTTAGTTCTTGCACGATACTTTGAAAATTTGTAAGGGAACGAGTTCATATTTGAACTGATGTATCTATTAAATTTATTGGGATATTGTTTCCCTTTATGCTCATATTCCTTTCAGGATTTATGATAATGACTTCATTCAGCTAGTTCTGTAGTTGGAGGTGATTTTTGCTGTCTGGTGAGAGGCTAACAGAACTTATTAACTCTGATACTCCTCGATTTATAGTATCGCAGCTCTCAGAGGCAGCAGTAGGGCATATTAGATTGCTTCTCTGTAGCATGTACGTGCAGCATCAGTAGAAAATTCAACCATTTAAACAGACAAACATATAACTGAAAGCATTAAGCACTGATTCCAAGGACTACTGGAACAAGTTACGTCTAGGGGAGCACTTTAAATCCAAACAAGTCGATTTTACCAGAACATTATGATGGTAACTGATGATCAGTGGCCTATTATTAAATGAGCCAGAATACTGAATTCTATTGAAAATAGGAACATGTTTAGCTTTCGCCATCCTTAACAGGCTGAAAAGCATTTTCAGTGTATGGGAAAAACAGGACAGTTAGCAGGAAACCTAGTTTGAGTACAAGTATTCATATTCGCACAAAATTCTTTCACATAAAATGATGCCACAGTTACTTATTTTGTTTATTTTGTTTCGCTTTTTAGCTTATGCATCAGAAGGCACCTGGTAACTCCCCCGTGGATGCTCAGTGCTGATTCTGTACAATAAATCCTCTCACAAACACTACAGTTTCACATTTGGAGAGCACTCTGCAAATACTCATTAAGCCTTAAAACTGCCATGTGCAAACAGCAGCATGGTTATCCCATTGTAGAGAGAACAGAACACGGGGCCATTGAAAACTGCCTTTCTTGGCAAATTTCAAAGCTGGAAATTACTAAGAGAGGCACAATTTCTCAGCTTGTGGGTCAAATGCCATGCAGCATCCTTTTCCTACCATACTTAGAAGAGTAAATCAATTTACAGAATTCTAGAAATTCCCAGCTGCGTTGTCTCAGAGGCAGAGGGACAAGCTGCATACAGCAGAACCTGACTGCATTAGTCACTTACAATTAACATTTCTCCCTTCCTCACTACCCAGATGTCTGGCTGGAAAAAATTACTCATATTACTTTCCCCAAGGTCCACCCACAGTTCCAACTGATTCGAACGATGCCATCAAAAGGGGCTGCCACAGAGCACAGATTTTGTTCCCGTTCATTACTCTGAACACCCTTTCACTCTCCCACATGGTTATAGATATATTTGGACACTGAAACTTCTGCAGCCACTGCCTGGTTTTGTTCAGCTCATTTCAGAACTCTGTGTCTTCACTGCTGTGGTTTGCACAGCTCAGTTTCTGAAGCTTTAACCCAAAATCACCACAGAAATGTTTGTATTTCTGCTTAAATGAAAGCTGAGCTTCTAGACTCTGAGTCAGGGCTGAATGGGAACTAACCTTCCCCACCAATCCCAATCCAGCCCAAGCAGAGGCAGAGCTCTGGAAGGCACTGATCACCTGAGCAGTGTTCTGTTCCTGTGCTGCAGACTCAGCCCACACCTGAGGACTTTCCTCTTTCAAGTCCATCTCCTCCCTGCCCGGGTGCTCCATGAGGAGAAAGAGATCTACTGGAGCAATGCCTGGCTGAAGGGATTCATCTGTTCACTGTGTTTCTGCTTCCAGAAGACAAGATGATCTTCAGCAACATGGCTGTAAAAAAAACAGAGAACAGAGACATTAAAACCAGCATGACACATGCCACGGAGCCATGAGGGATTTATTATTATCAGCTACCAGACTTCAGTAACACAGAGTAAAGCTTGGCTTTACAAACACTTCCTACAAGACTTAAACACCTTAAGTTATGGGAATAAAGGAACAGAAATCTTACCTCACTGAGCATGGTCAAGTCCTGCTGTACACCACTTTCCATGTCCTATTAAGGAAGAAACAAATCAACCATTGCAGCAATTGCACTGAAAGATTACACCAAATTCTTCCTCCATGTCTTTCCTTGGCCACAGGCCATCCATACCACCTTCTCCTCATTGTCCTTCTGGCACCTACAGGCCTAGAGATCAATAAATAATGCGAAAAATTGGACCTGAGGCTTCCAACAAGAAAACACTACGTTCAGAGACGCATCGCCAGTTCCTCAGTTTGCCTGAACGAGGTTTTGTTTGAGCACCAATTGGTTTTCCATGTACAGACAGATTTGACCTTGGACAAAACCCCAGTCCCAGGTTAGCACAAGGCAGTGTTACAATAGCCAACTACTAAAAAGAACAATGAAACTTAAAACTCTCAAAGATCCTGACAAACTGCTTCCAAGCTTGGTTTTATTCACCTCTCGCAATTTTATTGGGGCCTCTCAATCTGCCGTTGAGATCCCAGAAGGGTAATTTACAGCTCTGGTGATTAGTTTAGTCGGCGGTTCAGCACCTTCCCAATCCTTCGTCTCTAATGTCATATTAAATCACAGGCCAGGAATTAGCATGAGGCTGAGCCCATTTCATTTCTCAGCTACTCCAATTAACTTTATTTTATATCCAGTGCCTTGCTGGGCTGATCCAATGCCAGTACCCATCTGCGCACCAGGAAGGAAGCAGAAGGCTCCTTGCTGATGCTTTCATTCATTTGCATTTTAAATGCAAATTATTTTAGTCATAATTTATCCCTATAAATGCTAGCATTTGGCTTGTCATTGACAAACTGAAAAATAGATAAGGAGAGGTAAAAAAAGCAAAAGGCACTTTCTATCTCCTCCTAATTTTGCCAGCAAGGACTAAGCTGTGCAGACCAGAGCACTGACTGTTCCACCGGGCCTGGCCAGCATGGATAAATCACCAGGGCAGGGAAGCCTCGGGCTAACGTCACTGAACCGTGTGGTGGAGCAAAAAAAATCATTTTACTTACGTACAGACAAAGAAAAACAGCGGGAAAGATATTTCTGGGCATCGCTAGACACCAAGTCATGCTGTTACTGGTGACTGGAGTTACCCGCCACCAGTAACAGCATGACTTGGTGTCTAGCAATGGAGACTTGCTGTCTCACACTGAGCAACCCAGCACACGTGGGCCCCACAAAAGCAGACACTGAGGAACTGTTCTGACTTTCTCTTATATCCAAACATCTCCAGTTATGGAAACACAGGGACAGAAATCTCATCTCCATTAATATTGCTTGACACAAAACATCCCCAAAAAGCACTTAGGAGAAGAATTAAAACGAAATCCATGTACCAGCGTTCAATGCCTGAGCTCAGATCTCCTTAGTATGAACAAATTAACTGCAGCAAATATTTAGGAGTGATAAACACCAGCCTTGCTCTCCGAGTGTGGAAAGTCAGGGCAATTTACAGATAAATACTATTTATTTATATATCCAAGCACACACAAGCTCTGATCTATAAATATATACCATCCATCCCTACATAGAACCTTTCACCTAGCTACTTGTTATGTTATTAAGGATTAAATTTGGAATTTTCTCATACCTAATCCTACCTCATTCACTGACCGCTTTCACTCATTTTATCAGGTATACAATCACCACTGTATGAATACATAAATATATACATATATCAGGTATACGATCACCTCTACCCATGCGAAACGTGACAGCATTTATGTCAGTAACACACTGTGAAAAACTTCTTTGCAAAATTTAACGCCTATCCTGTTGATGTTCTTCGGCTCGTTTATCCAAAACAGCTCTTTTCCTAGACTGCCAGTATTAATCAAGAGCCAATTCGGGTAATTGCACTAACAATAGCCAGTAGTTTAATCAATTACCTAACTGCTTAGAAAAATAAAAATAAACACTAGAGGTTTCAATTTTGGGAGGTATGACTTTTAAAAAAATATAATTACCCTGTTGAAAAGAATGCAATTACAATTAACTACTAACTGAATTAAGGGAAAGGCACAGTTCTGGCTAATTCCACATGGTGCAACAAGTAGCAGAATTTTTGGCTGACTTTCCCCACCTGCAGACACTGAAGGTCTGAAGGAAGATGCTGACTCACTCCTGCAGAGTCATTTTGGCACAGATAACTTACAACTTGAGTACAAAGGAGACCAAAGGGTTCAGGCAGGGTCTTTAACAGACAAAACTGGGTATATTAAGATTCATCTCTGAAAAAAGAAGTACCAAAAAGTTGGAAAGGAAAGCAGAAGACAGTCATTTCATGGTTATGAAAGTTAGCACTAATTTAAAATCTTGGGGGGAAAAAAAGCGAGGTTGAGCCAAATTCAGTGGCCCACTGCTGCAGATTCCATAAACAGTCCGGTTATTGCTGTTCTTGACAGAAATGAAAATAATAAACAGCTCAGCCCAGCCAATTGTGCAGCAATAAGGGACAATAGTAGGAGCTGCAGGATTTGCGGATGCTTTCAACTTTTGTACTTCCAAATTCATCCTAGGATCTGCCTGTGGTATGCATTCCCTCAGTACGTCTGTAATCACCAAAACACCCTGAAAAGCATATTTCCCTGGAAACACGGATGGGCTGAGAGCGAAGACAGTGCAGGAGGAGACAGGCCGTGTCCCAGAGAGGTCCCAAGGACAGGCAGTAAAGAAGGCAGGAGGCAGGAGCAAGTCTTGAAACTCAGCTGTGAAACGAGCCCTGCAGTCAAGGCCAGGAGCTGGAAAATATGACCCGATCCAAAGTCACTGACAATAGAACTGCCACAAAACACCAACACCTGAGCGAGTTTTCTGACGCTGATGACAAAAAGACCAAACTAACTTTGCTCACTGGTCCTCCATAGGATGCTCCTCCTCATTAATCCTGCACAATCTTATTTCCTGCCCTAGATCCCGCTCTCAATACCCGTTACAGCCCTGACATTGACAGCCACAGTGTCTTGAAAATTTAACCATTTCCCTGTGGTCTTCTCTCAGCTTTGGCAGTTTTTTAGCAGAAATAAATGCGAAACTTTGGACATAAGCATTGCCAAACCACTGGCATGCAGGGAGCACTCTCTGCTTGCTCTCCACGCTGTTTGCCCATGGATTATCCTGGCAAATGTTGATTTTTCTCACTGTATTGAACACATTAGACATTTTCAGACAAGCTAAATAAACACCAAGACATGCACCTCAATGGGAAGCTCTGCTATGTCCAAGGGTTTACGGTGAGAATCTGTGTAAAAGAAATTGAAACTCATTTGCAGAAATCCTAAAAGAAACAAAGTTAATTAAAGATAAAAGGCATTGTGATAGGATATACTCAGTTTTTTCCCAGTATGAAGAAATTAGGCTACATTTTGTTATGAAAACCCATGTAGAGGTTTAGTAAAACAGTAATCCAAACAGCTTGCTTAAACTCATGTTAAATTTATGTGTTATGTATGCCACAACTATATTCTCTCCACTATAAAATATGACTCAAATATTATTCAATATACCATCTTTTTTTTGGTATGCTCATAGCAAGTACTTCAGTAACTTGAAGATGATGAAATTTTACTTTTCTGGAAGTTGAAAGATTGGTCAATTATGAGACACATCACCCAAAATTCTGCCAGCACCCCAATGCTTTCATTCAACCCAATGAGCATCACAAACATGAGCAAGAATCAAAGCCAGTGTAAGATCTTAAAGCATTTACA
This sequence comes from Mohoua ochrocephala, assembly GCA_013398855.1. Lineage (NCBI taxonomy): Eukaryota > Metazoa > Chordata > Aves > Passeriformes > Acanthizidae > Mohoua > Mohoua ochrocephala. Next base: position 48,647 of record VZTA01024711.1, on the reverse strand, counting down.
GTAACTGCAGAGACAGCATTTTCCTCTCCGAATAACAGGCATGCCTCACCCTGTCCGTGCTGGGTGATGACACAAGCTGAAACAGTAATAGGCTTAACTAAAGAGTACAAATATAGCCCACTACCACTCCAGTATGGCAGTGGTGAGGCAGCGACAGTCCTGTGTGTCACTATATATTGTGCGAATCACAACACAATGTGATCCAAGAACCAGCACGGCTCCTGTGACTTTGAAATATCTCCTGTAGTGGAACATTAGTTCGTTCTGAGCTGTGCAAGTAAATTAACCCTTCAGGACGACACAGGTTTGTCTCAGAACAGCATTCACATTTACCTTCCTTTTCTCAACACCTTCTGGGACCTGTTGCTGTCACAGACCTACAGCCCTTTCTCTTTAGTTTTCGCATTTTACGTCCAATCCAGAAAATGTCATTAGTGACAAAACTTCCCCTCTGCTGCTCGTGACGCCTGGAAAGTACCTCAGTGCCATTGTCTGACATTTTTGGAAATCTTGCTTAAAACCTCCTTTTGACCTCTGCGATACTCTCCAACCCCTCCCTCCTGGTCCTGTGGGATGGTGTTTTCTCTGGAGCTGCGTTATTAAATCAGCAGCTTCCCCGTGCACTGCGTGCAGCTCCAGAGGATGGGAAAGCACTGCTCAGAGGGGCAAAGTGCCTCATTCCCTATCCAACAGCAATGTCCTTGTTAGCTTTGCTGCCTCAGCATTAGACGCCCTGAGCCACCACAGCTCCACGTGCGGCCCCTCAAGGGTACGTCCACGACCCCGCCCCCCAAACACTCAGGAGTGAACGGTGCTGTAAGAAAAAACCACTTACAGCAAAGTCACTGCTGGTTTGTGTTTGGTGTCTTAAGTGTTTTCAACACAAGTTAAACACAGTGAACTCACCTAGGGCTTCAAAGGAAAGCTCTGAAAGTCAAAAAAAGCACCACCAAAAAAAAAAAATCAACAATACCCATATTTTCTTGGCAAATCTACTATTAAGGAATGACAATTTCTTTCAATGCTGCGACTACATGAGAAGACACAGACACAAAATCTCTGGGGACTTCATCTGCAACAACCTCTGCGAGGCTCACTAAGGGCATTCTGCTGAAAAATCCAAGCCAGTGGCTGCCAAATGCTCATTTTTGTCCCTTCTCCAGGATGAGAAAGGGGGAATATTAAAGCTGAGTAAGGGGAAAAGACCACCTCCCAGCTCAGGGAGCCATAAAGCCACTGCAGTATCTCAAATGAGAACCCACTTTACAATAATGGTGCATAAACCAGCTGATGTGATTTACTTCCCAGTGTAAAAGAGCCTTGCCATAGCCTGAGGTTCCCTGCAGCAATAACAGCAGGGACTATTGGCTTAATCCTCCCACGACTGAGCTCACTGACAACTCTGTGTCACCCCAGCCATGTGCAAGGGCAGCAAGATTGGTACAAAAGAGGTTTTACGACTCTGGGTCTTCCTCCAGCTTTTAACATGAAAATGATTTATTAGGCTCAAAAGGAACATCACATGTGTCTGCAAAAAGCTTTATCCCACACTTAAAGTTAATTATCCCAGTTTGCCTAGAAGGCAGAGCCAGTGCATTTCCTGAGATCCTTTAGCAGGAACATGCTTTCATTGCAGCAAGGAGGTTTCTAACCTCATTGAGGACTGAGTCAGGACTGCCGTCACCTCCTCTGCATTCCCATCCATCACAGGCACATACCGTTTCAAGGAGCTCTGGCCCTGGTGCATTTTGCATGAATGTTATCAATCGGGTAATGTAAAACCACAATATTTATGTTTTACTGGTGGGTTAAAAATGGAAGTCATACTAGGGCTGGGACAACAAGGATTATTTATTTCCACAAAAGGAAAAATGGCTTCAATTTATTTAGTCGTATAATAAATAGAAGAGCTCAGCCAAACACCAGCTCACTCTTTACTGCAATTGTGCATAATGAATTTATCTATATCCATATCGTTATGGCACATCCATCATCAAAGCAACAGTGAGCTGGAAGAGATCTCTCAGACCAAGGCCAGTCCTCTGCTGCTGTGGCCATCACATGTTACAGTCCTTTTCCTAAAGGGACAGTGTCCAGGCACTGAAGGTGACAGCACAACAGTCTGATGTAACTATTCTCTCACAACTTATCAGGTAAGGAGCCGAAAATCCATTTCTGCCACAGACTATAGGAGATAATCCAGCCTGAGCACAGGTTAACATCCTCCTGGAGACTATCTAGGCTGGGTTTAGACACCTACTCAGAGATGCTCCAAGGACATCTCTCTTGAGTCCTAATTCTTGTATAATGAAGTGTTTCTCACACTATCTGTCCTCTCTCTCAGTGGGCAAAGAGTCAACTTCATTACTTTTTACATATGCAAATCTCTTCTTTAGTCACCTCTCCTCCCATTTGCTCAAGATCTACACATCCACTCCAGCAACCGACTCCTTCCTCCCACCGTCAGCTTCCTGAATCCATGGCCAGGTTCTTCATGCTGTTGTCTTCCCACTGTTTCATCCTCTGAGGTAGGTCCCTGTGATATCATGGGCTGTTGAATCACACACTGCAGTTCTCAGGCTCCAGCTGCTCGAGGCAGTGACCCTGCCTTCCTAAGGGATTTGGTTTATAAATCACAGAGGGAGAAGTCTGATAAAGCAAGGAAGCGGGGAAAACATGCATTTAAAGTACAGGATGACACAAAAGGAGAATAAATGTCTGTCTCAGTGTGATACAGTTCTGCCCACACAACCTTCAAGAAGGCACTGTTAGGGGCTACTGAAAGAAAACAAACCATTCCCCTCCAGCTTCCTCCTGCCATATTTTGTCTCCCATCCCTTCTCCTCCTCCAGTAAACTCTTCCCAGAAGAACTGTCAGTTGGAGGGGATTCTTCCCCTTCCTCCAAGCGGGTGGTGCTGCTTCCTCCCTCCCTCTCCCAACCCCCCTGCACCTCTCCTCTGAATTAAATCACCTGTCTTAAAATTCGTAAAAAATAAAACTACCTTGTTTCTGCACATAAAAACACACACTTAAGATGGCTCCTTCAGAATAGCTGCTGCTCTGCACTACCCCAGAGAACAAATGGACTATCTGCACCTTCAGACAGGTGGGGACTGACATATAGAGCCATTTCAGGGCTACAATACAACAACTGCATGTTTTACTAGCAGGAGATAAAAGTGACGAATACACCCAATCTCATGTTCAAGTCCAAATAAGATCCACCATACAAAACCAGCCCCCTTAATTAGCTGCACTTAGAAGTCCATTAGAATTCAGTGTACACAGCTGCCAGCAGCTGCAGGTGGTCAGGAACACACTCAAAGTGGCTGCTCACTGCAGAGCAATTTACCCCAGGAGAGCTTATCCAGGGATTTTCTGTGCAGGGTAGGGCTAAGGGTGCCAGAGGAGAGCAGACGACACCACAGACCTGTTTCTCTCTAAAATCAAATTGTCAATTATTCCATCAGATAATATTAATAACAATTACACTGATATCTCACATCCTATAAACAGGGTAATAAAGCTGTCTCTTTTCACACAAGAGAAGCATGCATATAGCAAAGTGCCAAAAACCATCACAATTTTGGAGAGAAGTTTTCCATTTAAGGACAGACTAGAGCAATACACACTCTTGTATTACTTTTCCTAGAAATCAAGGCATTAGAAGGCTCCAGAATGCCAATTATTTTATTGTGTCCACAAAAGATGTAATGAATTCTCTTGTAAAATCAGTTGGTGATTCATTAGCATCTCATCTTCTAACTGAACTAAAAGACAAAAAAACCCAGAATTATTAAAAAAATCTAACGGAAGAAAGTGAAAGTGCAGTGTAGTCTCTCCTCGCACTGAAACTCACAGGGAAACATTGATAGGCATTTTACACACCCAGCTTTGTGCTTGATCATTCTTTAAAGGCCTGTAAGAACCATAAATATACAAATATAGAGTAATACACTAGAAGGTTGATGCCAAGGTACCAAAAAGTGCATCACAAATATTGACCCTTCATTTCACTGTCAGGGCTACGACTACTGTCAGTAGCCTAAACCAAGTTTAAATTCTAATTTAGGGACCCTGTAAGAGCCCTCCTGAGGCTCTGCAATGTACAGCTGAGGGGTAAAAGGTGACCACACATAGCTCTTGTACAGAGAAATAACCCTAAAAAGGTGAGTTATCCTTTTAGGATGAGTAATTCTGAAAGGCACAGAACCAAGACCTTGTTCTTCTATTCCAACTCAACCATTTCATGAATTCACATCGACTCACTTTTAATGGAACTCACGTTTCAGGAAGGGGAGGGGAAACGGGACAACTCAACACCAACACCCACGGAGCAAGAAAGCCCCAAGATCAAGCATCCACTTGCTACAACCACACCAGAGACCACAGGAACAGGGTTTTTGACACCAAGACCACTGTCAGGACAGCAGTGAATCCCACAGCTTCCACTTGCAGCAACTGCTGCTACTCACATAGGGACCCTCATGGATGGAACCACCTCAGGGCAGTGGGGAAGGGGCTAACTTCCCTCCACACCAAGCCTCAGGGCCACCCAGCCACAAGCCTTGCCCTGCTGGGGCCACGCTGGTGCCCAGTGGGCCCCCTGGAATCCCCCTGGGGCAGGAGGACCTCATGAGGGTGGGACCCCCTGAACACACCGTCCCACTGCCCCTCACAGAGCAGACTAAGGGCCCCCCACCCACACTCCCTCATATATTCTCCGCGACCATCAACAGCCAATCCGAAGACGGGGTGCGACGCCCCCTCCCCTAACTAGGCCAATAGGAGGCAGGGGCGCGAGGCACGCGCCCAATCAGCAGGAGCGAGT
>VZTA01024711.1:0-33537 GCA_013398855.1 Mohoua ochrocephala | reverse complement strand
CCACACCCCCCCCCCCCCCCCCCCCCCAAAGTAAAATGGTAGTTATGAAAAAGAAAGGGAGATGGAAGACAGTCCTTTTGCAATCGGTAAGCGAATATTGATTTAACATCTTTGCTGAGCAGCTACTTTTTTTGGATTGCCTTTTAGCCTTCCCAGTCAACAAGGAGCTGGCAAATGGGTCTGTCATCCAGCTGTATTTTCAGGAAGTATGGAAAAGGTCTCGTTAGACTTCTTAACAGAAATGAAGGTGTTATTTATCATAGCCAGTGGAATATTGATGTGTTTAAATATGCTGATCCATGAGATTTTAAAGAATAGAAAACCTGGTAAAATTTTGCTCTTGTTGTTGGCCACTGAGAGTGTACCAGGTAGTATGTTGAGGAAAAATTTAGCCAACAGCAGTTTTAAGGGAAACTATTAAAATGCAGATAAATGAAGATGTCTGCTGACCCCAAGAATCTGCATTCATGTGGCGAAGGATTCATTGCTCACACTGCAATGCTTTCTGAAGTATATTTTTGTATCATCATTTCCCATTTTAAATTCAGCTCTTAAATCCCCAAAGGGAATTAACTACCAGCCATTTGCATTTTAAAGGGAAAACTCAAACCTCAATAGAGTGCTCTACTTAAGACTCCTTTTCTATAACTTAGCCAATGAGCTACATCTTGGTGGAGACCTTGGGGAGTCAACCCAGTGACTGGGACAAGGCAGGAAAGCCTAGAGTTGGAGGAAGCCTTGTAATTTGCTTCCAAAAACGCTGAATACACTGATATCAGTGTGAAGCTCTCCTGCAAAATGGTGTTTTTCATTATTGTGGGGCAAAATGTCTTTAATGTTGGGGGAGAAAAGAGATCTTCAAGCCTTGGCAAGCTGCGATGGCAGAAGACACAGGCTGTTCTCTCTTTCCCATGAGGGAATATCATGGTAAAATAAAAGGAGCAACTTCAAATTCAGCCCTTTGCAAGACATGGGAAAAGACCATCGGAAAGTTACAGGACAGGGATTTTGTTAAAGATCTCTCGGGAGCTGACTCATCTTCTGAGAAAATGTGATTCAGAAAGGGGCCGTTCTCCCCCTCGGGCCACAGGTTTGGAGTGGAAGTTGTAGGCAGTCCCCTCCTTCCCTTGGAGACACTGGGATTCGGCCTCTTCTCACATGTCCTAGTTCCTTTCAGCTGTGTCCTGCTCTTTGCCTTTATTCAACTGACACTGACTTCAAATACATGTATTTCTTTATTTCTTATTGCCAAGAGAACCTATACCCAAACTTCTTGCTGCCCTAGGAGTTTAAAAGCTGCCAAAGCACTGCTACATCTCTCACTTCCTTGTGGCCCTCCAAAGAACTCTGTTTCAAAGGTTATGAAAACCCTGGAGCACAATACGAAGCCTCTCTCTTGAATGAGTTAGTGAGTCAATAGTGCTGTAGAGCCCTGGGTGTATTTGGGGCACTGAAATAAAAAAAACCCTTGTGGGCAAGGTCTGCAAATATGAATTTCCATGCCTGGGAATTCCACCATCCCACCGATTTCCCCCCAACTCTCAGTTGAAGACCAGGCTGCTACTCAGACAAGACCGTAGAGCTCCTTCCTGACTGGTGATAGTGCCTGACTGGTGATAGTGCAGGTCCTGTGTCTCCAGGTGTGCATTTCCAGCACCTAAAGTCAATATTCCTGTGTTGAAATAAGAAGGATGACTGGGTGTTTGGGAGCTGGGAGGCCCCAATGATGATTGTAACAGGAAATGTCTTAATATTTGTTCAAACAGAGTGATGCAAACTGCAGCCTTCAAACAGGTGCTGAATCAGACCTGATTGTGGAGGGAGGGATCAATTTTTTGCTGTTGAATTACACTTATCTTCAAAGCTGCAAATGATTCCACATTTATTCAGCAGGACAAGTCCTGGGGTTTTTATATTCCATGTTGTTCATTGCTGTGCCATTTGTTAAGATGATTTGGCTTTTAATCTACCAATGAATACTGAATGAAGAATTAAATCATGAATCAGATCTCTTCTTTTGCTTGCCAGTAACACAAGCCATTTTTATTTTCAGTTTCAGGTTTCTTTTACAGTAGAGGACAAAAATAAATTATGAGTGAAAAGAAGTTAAAATTGTTCCTCTCAAGCAAGTCTCCTGCATCAATGCTCAATCCTTCCATTATGTCTGATGTCATTAATCATTCTACTGTAATATTTGACACACACATTTGTGGGACAAATTAGGATCTAATATAAAAGCTGCAATAATACTGACTTATGTGGAACTGCAGCTAATTATAACATATTTGAATTTTCATCTTTCATAAAAGACCGCTATAAAATGAACCTTTCACACTGCTGAAATGAGATTGAGACAGGCAAGCAGAGGAGGGGCAAGGGAAGAAACATCCAAGGACAACAGGAGAAATCTCAGCACCATAATGAGCCAGTATCAGTTGTTCGTGGATTCTTTTTAATTGTGGGCTTTTTCTCTTTAAGCTTTCAGATGGCTTCTCTACTGCAGCTATGGGGCTCAGCTTATTTAAGTTGGAATGGTTTGGTTGCCTTGATACATGAACGACTGATTCTGCCATCTTCAGAGATTAAACGTCGCTTCAGTCTTCACAGGTGGACTAGAAGAGAAAAAGGAGACAGGATGCCATTGCAGGAAGATATGTCTCACAGAGCAAATGGACGAGAGTTCACTAAATATTTTCTCCAAAGCAGCCTCTCCTTCCTCTCTCCCCATCGTGTCTTCACTGTGCCTTTACTTGTAGACCTCTAGACCCTCAGTCTTTTGAGTTCCCTGTGTCAGGTTCAATGTTTATGTTCAGTTCCTTGGAGAAGCGTCAGGCTCTGTCTTGAGATCCTGCCAGTGCTCAAAGCCTCGGATCCATCTGGAGAGAGAAAATGAGCAGCATAAATTCCCAGTTTGTGTATTAGCTAAAAAGGTGGTTAGGCTCTGCTATATTTGCATTTGGGATCCTCAGTCTGAGCGTGGGCTCATTACTCATTACTGAATTATATAGCAGAAGTAATTTCTTTTCCTGGGAAGTGAATCCTACATATGTGCAACGCTATTCCAAAATGGATTCCTTGTGTCTCTCAGATGTTGCTTTTTCCTTGGATAGTCTTCAGAAAAACAAATTGTCCAGTTAAGTTCACCATTGGTTTTGCCCCCCATCTAGAAATAAGAGGAGATCATAGATTTAGCACATTTTCTGGATGCTGAGATTCATGTGCAGAGTGTTGAAGGAGAAGCAGCTTTCTTTAGCAGCCACTCTCTTGTGCTGCCCTTAAGTATCCTGGATTGATGCATTTTTCATTTTCCAATGCAATTGCACCTTTCTGTGCCGGTGCTTCAGCAAAGCCGTAATATCTCCAAACCTAACAGAAGGGTTAGTTTGAAGTTTTCAGTTACAGGAGTTTTAATGCCAAGCTTGTTTCCTTGACAGTCTGTTACACGCTGTAGGCAAGGATTGTGCTGTTTGAGATGAACACAGCACAAACTGCTCTGCAGATCTGCCCACTTCAAACACCTCACTGGAAGCTAGGTGAGTGGCACTGTTTCAGGCATCGACCAGAGCAGTGGGAAAATGGCCATCAAGAGTTAAGGGGCTTATTGGTATAATGAAGGGTAGATTTTCTCCCTTCCCTATCAATCCCTTTTAAAGAAGTCTCTGAGCAAAACCAGAAAGGCTTGCTGTCCACCACTATTTACCATGTCACTTCCTTTTCACAGATTCCTGGGCTGCTTTTCCTTACGTCTGCAGTTATTCCTTTGTTCCCTGTTTTTCTGGTATGACCCCGCTTGCAATGCATCTGCTCTTAGTTTTTCTCTGTCCTTTCAGTCTTCTAAACTTCACTGTATTCCCCTAGAAATCAGCTTTTTGTTTTTAAGCTCCCGTCTGCCTCTCAAGGCTTCTGCATTTTTTGTTACCCTCTTTCTATGGAGCATCTTTGTTCTCACTGTATATCTTAAGCCCAGTTTCTTCAGCAGTTTCCTTCATCTCACTGCTGCTGGATTTCCTACGTCTCGTCCCCAATGTGTTGTCATTTTGAGTCACAGATGGAAGGCTAAGCTGCAAGGCTGCAGGAACCCTGGACTTCCACGCAGAAGTGCTCTAGCCAAATACAGATGTCCAATTCCAGACCGGGTTGGCAACCTCCTGATGTTATTTATGGGTCTGGAGAAATAATTATTTCCCATAGGCACTTAAGTAGCTGGATGTTGGATCAAGTTTGAGTTGGCTAATAACAGTTTTGCATTGCTTTCTGCCCCTTACGCAGCCTTGGTGACAGGTAGAGGTCTTGTCCGAAGGGCAGGATGGCTCCAGATGAGCTGAGGCAGTTAGATGGGCATCATTTGTGCAAGTTGTGCACTATATTTTTCCTAGAAGCACTGGTTAGTATTTCTTATATTGCTGAATTGTGTTCAGCAGTAATAATATTGGAGTATGATTATGATACTCCAATAATAAGCAATAGGGAGTGCTTTATTTAATCCCACCACATTCTGTAGTTGTTTCTAACTTCAGTTTGCATTCTACCTCCTAAAACCCAGACTGACTCGACTCTACCTCTGCAAGCTCTACCTGTCACACAGAACTAGTACGAATGATGTGATCCTCCATTTAAATCTTCAGTCAAGTTTAGCTATATAGGACTACAATTCACTGGCTAGACTAATTTTATGCTTTAGTTTCAGGAGTTTAAGAGAATGGTGGGACTATTCAAAGATTTCCTCACTTCTCCGAACTCATTCTCCAGGTACTGGCAGGATCTCAGTGCATCAGTTTGCTCCCAGAGATTTTGATGGTACCAGATGCATTCCTTGATGACTTCTGTTTGCTCTTTTTATCTAGAATTTAATATTACTCTTTCAGAGTACATTTTTGCAATCATAAATATGTGCTTTCTGTTTACACAATCGTGGTCTTGCAAGTGATAAGGGGCAGAGATGTTCACTTGAAACATTTCTTACAGGATACAGTGGCATCCAAAGGTGAGGATGAGACTCTTCGGTGCTTCATGAGCACAGATGTCCTGGAAAAGGGCACTAAAAGCTCCAGAATTTGGGTAGAATGGGATTATTGGAAGTAAACGTAAGCTGTCACCTCCCTGGCAGGGTTAACAGCAGGAGAGGTGTCCTAGGGAATGCTGCAGCCTTGCAGCATTGATTCAAACTGGTGCTGTTGTCACAGGCAACAGACAAGTACTAGTGCTCACCTGAAATTGAGCTGTACGCTGAATTAACCATGGCCATCGTGAGTGTCACCATGCCTGCAGTGACCTGCTGCTCCTGCGTGGACAGTAGGCACCTGAAAACAGCCATCCCCAAAGCCTTTCCGTGCTGAAAGCCTTTGGTTTTTTTCCAACTGATGGAATACCATTTGCGTCTTGCTCGAGACACTTATCTCAATCTCTCTCCCTGCCACCTTGCAGTCATATGAGTTTAGTTGCATGTAGAGCTCCTGATCATCACCAAGGAATGACCAAGATCTGGGAGATTAAACCTTTTTTTCTGGGGACTTTTTGTCCTGGGAGGACTGATCCCTGTATGAAGGGAAATGTGTTATTCTTCAAACTTTGATTTCTCGCTTGCTTTTTAGGTAGTGAACTGAGCACTGATGGCCTTGCTCTTGAAGAGGAATATCCTGCGTTGCAGTGTCACTGCAGGACTTCAGCTCTTACACCCTGGTGTATCTGCAGTGCAGGACTAGGAGCAGGTGAGAACGCAGCTGAGGTTGTACCTCATGCTTATCTGAGAGACTTCTCCAAGAGTCACCAGATTGAAAGTTTTTCAGAAAAACACAGATAACACTGTTGGAGTCAGTGCTGGGAACATAAATTAATACTCACCAAGCACTATGTAAATATTAAATATAAATTAATTTATGTAGCACTTTAAATACTATATAAATTCAACCTCCAATGAAAGCCCCTACCCAAAGACTTATAAAGAACTTGTACATTTTGGACTGGGGAGGAAGAAAAATCCCTCCTTTTTAAGTAAAGGGAAAAGCCTAACTCAGAATGTCTTGTTATTTACTCATGCATTCATATTGCACAATAAAATATTTCCATTAAAATGTGTCAGTTTTCAAAAGCAACTTGTTACTCCATTTTTCAACTGAACTTGGCCAGGCTAAAAAGAAAATTATATATGCCAGAGGACTGCAGTAAAAGAGATTTAAGAGTTTTCAAATAGTGTAAGAAAGAGACTATAATAAGTGACCAGTGGACCAGTCAGCAATTTTAATTAAAACTGGGCTGCTTATTGATCTATCGTACAGATTTACCCCATCTGCAACATTTCAGCAATGTTCCTATTTCAGAAAATAGCACTTGTAAGAGCCAGTAAAGAATATGGAAGTTTGGAATGGAAATGTTTTATAACTGTGACATTTTGTACTAGGATCTTTTTCCATCCCATTTAAGCACCTCACATATCTTCGCACGAAAATGAAAGCAAATACATGGAATCGATAGGATATTCTATCCTTGTCTGGTGGAAGGTGTCCCTGCCCATGGCAGTGGCGTGGAACGACGTGAGCTTTTCCAACCCAAACCGTTCTGTGATTCCATGATACTGCTTTTCTAACTTAATGTCAGTGGGTTCACTGCATGTCAGTGCTAAAAGAAATCCAAGAAGTCTAAAATATTTTAAAGTATTTTAAAAGATCTCATGTTCTTGAAACCAGTGGGATCTTTAGTAGTTGCATCTTCAAGGTGGGCATTTGTCATCCCTGAACTGATGGAAGTACATTTCCATTGGAAAAACCAAGGAAAGTACTAAAAAGGGGCTAATAAATGCTCTGCACAGAGGTGGAAAGTCTGTGGTATCAGCAACTGCACTTGGTAGATCTGCTTTGTTCCTGAAGGGTTTGCTTATTTTAAAATTCTAATTATTTTAAATTTCTATTTATAAGTAACATGGTGAAATTAAAATACCCTCAATGCAATTTTGGCACAAACCCCTGGTTTTAAAGCCAGAAATGTGTCCTGAAATAGCAGCACCAACAGTGGCAGAACATCTGCACTGGAAGGAACTGCTGCCGTGCTCTGGTTGAAAAGAAACACAAACTGGAGGTGGTGATGTGTCTGTTGTTTAATTAAATATTTAATTAAATACATGCACGTTGTTTAAAGTTTATGGAGAGCTGTGCTGTGTTTACAGAGCAGCATGTGTGGCAGCACATGTCATGTCTTCTCTTCCAGGTAGTGCCTGGTGAGCACCCCGTGTTGCCAGCAGGTTGAAGCCATCGATGATTATCATTCTTATCATTCAATAGCTGTATTTTAAGGAAAAAAATAAAGAAGGACGCGTGTTGAGTTATACTGCAAAACCCGAACGGCCGGGAACTTGCTGCTTGCACATGGGTCAAGGGCTTTGAGAAATCAGAGACAGATGTAGAGATGGGTTTTTTTTGAGTGGGAAACATCACTGGTTTATTTTTTTTAGATGAGGAAAACGTCTCATGTGGCTTTTATTACCCCAGGGCGTTCCTGCTCACCGCAGTGGTGTGGTGAAGCGTTTAGCCCACAGACGGCCATACAGCCCATGGCCTTTTCGGGTCCCCGCTATGCGGAGTTTTACCGGGGGCTGATGTCTGTAGCAGCCTGGGGTGACGGAGGTGACAAAGAGCGGTCACGCCCCACCGCTGGCTGTGCCCCCTCACGGCTCCCGTCAGGCCCGGCAGCCATTTCCCGCCGGGGGGGCGGCCGCACCCGCCATGCTCCTCGTCCCATTGGCTGGTAGCGGCGCGGGGGTGCGGCTACACGCCAACCTCCAATTGGCGCGCGCCGCTGTCACTCTAGGCGGGGGGGGTGTGGCCTGGCGAGGCGGCTCCCCGCGGGGGCGCTGCGGCCGCAGTTGCGCTCGGGCGGCGGCGGGTGATGGCGGTGGCGATGGGCTCTGCGGTCCTGCTGCTCCTGGCTCTCTTCGGGCCCGCGGCCGCGCTCGCCGGATACATCGAGGTGTGTAGGGGGTACGGGGGCGGGGGCTTCCCCGGGGTACCCGATGCGCAGGCGGGAGGTAAGCGGGGTTCGGGGTGTCTCGGCTGGTGTGGAACCACCTGGAGCTCGTCCAGCCTCTCCGAGACCTTCCCGGGGTGGTGAGTTCGTGTTTTACCCTTGTTTTCGGGAAAGCCGCAACCCGCAGGCCGCGCACCTGGACAGGAGCTCCGTCTCACCGGGATGCTTGGGGCTGTTTTTTTGGGGACGTGACCTCGGCATTCTTGGCACGGGAGCAGGAGCGGCCGGCTTCAGATGGGTCCGGAAGCTTAGAAGACTGTTAGAGGGCAATTCCCTAGAGAAAAACCTCGGTTAAATGAATCCATTTGGTTGCTCATGGATCCAAAATAAATCTTTGGGTTGGAACTGGTACCTTGGCTTTCGGGGAAGATGCTTCAGCCAAGTGTAAAGGCTATGCATTTCATATAGAAATGGCTTAGATGTCCATAGGGGTCTGTGTGTGTGTGTGTGTGTATATATATATATATACACGCGCACACATATACGAGTGTATATTACTTTTGTATATACAAAATATGTATTGTGTTTGCATAGATGAAAGTAACTGGACAGAGGAAATTCCAGCTTTATCCTAAATCCAAAAGCTCGATGTAATCTAGCTCTCCAAACAACGAGATGGGTAGGAGAAAATCTTGCGGGTTTAAAAACTTGACACTATAACCTGTCTTATTAGAGGGAAGCAGCAAAACAAGGAGCAAAGTACGTGCTGAGCTTCAGACACGGCACGTAAATAGAGTTTAATAATCTACGCCTGAATGTTGTTTGGAAATGCAAAACAGCTGCATCCGTCTTGTGAAGGTTCTGGGTTATTTAGGGCTGGACAAAGAACAGGCTTGTGGCTGCTTGTGAATGGCTTGATTTGAGGGTTTACAGTAAATTTTAGCAAGCTCGGTTAAGCAGAACATCTACCTCGGTGTGATGCAAAAATCCAAAGCTCTAAGCTGGTGGTCATTCCTAACTGGCAGCAAATGTGGTTCTTGGATATTTTTAATATGTGTTGTCGGGAATTGGTCTAGTCCATGATTTCTGCTTGTTTGGTTGCTGTTGAGGAATAGTGTTCCACATACTTCCTACCGATCCTTCTGTTAAATTTCTCTAAATCAATGGAACATGGTTGATAACTGTTTGTGGAACAACTTGTGCATAGGTTACCTTGCAGGAAGGATGGTGGAGCTGCTCTGAGGGCGTGGAGCTAATGCCCAGATCAGATTCCTTGGCATTGCCTTGGTGGCAGGGGACTGTTCTGGCTGCTGGTGCTACATCCAATCTCTTGCACCTGTTTGGCAACTCCTCCAGCTGTAGGTCACTTCCTCTCTTACATCCGAGACAAATTCGGCTGCTATGCACATCCCTTCTGGAATCTGCTGCTTAGGGACATGTGCCATGAAAAATCAGCTAGGAAAACAAATCTAGCTGTCATTTTATTTCAAAGCCTGGTGTCTGTGATGAAGCAGATCCCAGGTTTTGCCCATCCCAGGATTGGCACAGAGGGAGAGCAGCGGTGTCACACCTTGACACTCCAGGAGGGGCCAGCAACCCCGGAGAAGGGGGCACTTTAATCCTTTTTGAAAAGGATTAAAATGAAAACATTCCTGTAGTTCAATTTGCATCCTCTAAAGGCACTGATAGCCACCTTCATCTGCTGGCATAAAATATCAACTGTGGCATTTTAATCCTTATTTTTGCTGCGTCCTCTCCCATTGTCTTGTGGGTGGGGGAACTGCAGCTCTCAAGTCTTTATTGCTGCCAGATTTGCTCAAGAATAGCTCTCGATGTAGAGCTTAGGAAGTAAATGGTTACCGTTCTGGGTCTTACACTGTGGTCGTTACTGGATTTAATCAGATAATGTGATGAAAAATATGCAAGCAATTGATTTTTTTCAATAATCAAGATAATATTTGAAAGTTATGGAAAACACGTAAAAACGTCTGCAATTATTAGTTCAGTTGGATTGGCACGGTCGCATTAGGTAGATTTTCTGTCTCTTGATTATCTTAGCTCCCGTTCCCTGTCCCTGGAACACCCGGTAATCTTCTTATCAACTACAATCTGTTTTTCGTTCTGTCCTGCACAGAAGCAAGGGGAGTGGCAGTTTATTTTTTTTCTCTTAAATTGGTGGTATCTGAACTCTTGACTAGGGCGTTCCCAAGGGTTGGTGCTGGTGACATTCAGTCTCCCTTTCAGATCATAGTGTGGGGATGGCTGATAACCTCTGACAGTCTCTCTTCCAAATGAATACGAATAGAAGAGTTTAGAGAAATCATGGATCCCAGCAATTAACGTGTTTCTTTCCATAGCAGTACGTGGCTGAATTTTGCTTGTTTTGCTTGTGAAGTCCCCAAGAACCTCAAACAGGACACTGATGCCAACTGGAAAAAGAAAATAAATCTATGCTAATTTGATCTGTATTCCAATGATAAGCTAGTTCTGCTGTGCCCTCGAGGCCTTTAAAGGTGCAAAGTTTTTTTATCACTTGACCTTTTTATGTAATCAAATCTGAGGCAATGCAGACTCGATACTGCTTTTTTTTAATCATGTTTGGTATTTTTCCAAAGCTCTCTCGAATGCTTACATCTGTTACCTGCCTGCTTGAAATCACCAGGATTTGGGGGAGGGGAAAAAAAGGGTGTGTGTTTTGCAGCAGAATTTCACGTTATTATTTTTGTCTTGTGTTGCTTAAATTCTCCCCGACAAAAATATCAGCCTTGTGCCATTTCTGCAGACCTTGGGGACTTCTAATTGCCTGCTGCATCGAACAAAGAACTCCACCTAGGGAAATTTCCACTTCGGTGTTCGAGTCCTGAGTAGAAGCAGCTCAGGAAAATTCCAGTCTTGAGCCTGTGGCCTGTAGTTTGCTCTCAGTTCCTAAAACTTTGCTTCCCAGTGTTAGGAAATACACCTTCCTATGAAGGCGATTATATGCAATGCCTCTTCTAAGCTTCGATAAAAGCTTCTCTGAAGCAAAGATATGGAAATAAAGCAAATCTGATACTGCAGAGAGGCTCTGGAATTTCTGCTGCGTTGTAGGATGGCACATGAAGGTAAGTGCTCTTTTTTGGAGGAGGCCTTCAGCTCTCCTTGTTTCACCTGTGAAATAATTATCACCTCTCTTAAATGTTATTTAGGCATTAATAGCTCTGCCAGGGATTGAATGACTTTTTTGTTAATGTGGTCGTTGCATCACCTGCAAGTTATTCAAAAGCTGTTCTGTAGGTGGCTTTAGCTGTATTATAATTATACACTGCTGTTCCTCCAGCACCTGGGAGTGCAGGGAAGGATTACTGCAGTTCCCTGTGCTCTGTACCAGTTGTGCTTCTCTCTAGATGTGCCTTGTAAAATTTCTGCCTTTGCTTTTCCCTGCGTGTGTGTCTTTTGGAGGCGTATGGACTCAGTCTTGGAAGGATAAGTCACTTTGACTGCAGCACCTGCTTCTACACGTGTACTTAAACCAAAGCCTTGTTCCTCAGCTGAAAATAGAAGAGAAATACACCATCTCCAACTATTTCTTGTTAGAAGGCAAAGCCTTTCCCTTTCTACACTTGGGCATTTCACGCTGCTCGTTAACTCCTCAGGCTTTCTAAATTGATGCAATCCCTCCCTCAGACTCTTGCTCTCGTGCTTCTTCTGTGCAGTAAAACTTGGTGCCGTTGATTTTGAGTTCAGGCAGTCAGCACCTCTGAAACGTGGTGTTAATTTAAGATGATGCTTGCTCTTAATTAGAAGGCTTTGAATACTCACAATGGCCTAGAAACCCTTCTGGTGAGGCTTCTAATTCAGAACTGTACTTGAACTTGCAAGATTGCCCCAGAAGTGTTGTCTGCACCCATAATGGACATGTTCTGCTTTCTCTACTTGCAGTGAGTTTGTCACAGTGCAATGGCATCTCCTACCACAGGTTTTACTTGCTGCGTATCTTAAGTGGAGTACTTAGGGCTCTGTGACTATGCATGAACTATATTAATATTGTAGTTTGCTTTTGGATATTTTCCTTTTCAGCTTTTTGCTGTAGGTGCCAATAAGTCTCAGGTTTGTGGGGAGAAATGGGTTGACAACATTGTGCAAACTCTTACAACTTTTCCACATGTAGATATATACTTATTGTATGCTTACTAGTGCGAGTTCCAAAGCAGTAAGAAGGAGGATGTGAGTGGAGTAAATTGTCAGGCTGCTCTTTATTGTGAATGAACCAAAATTACGTATTTTTTCTGGTTTGGGAGGGCTGATGGCTCCTCCTCAGATACAATAGGATAAAAGTAACTTTAGCCTGTTGATATTGTTACTTATATAGGGCAAGTGGTAATTCAGAGTTGATGCCGTAGGAGTGGCACTCTCCCTCCTAAGGGGCGCAGTGCACAGGGAAAAAGTGCATTTTGGGAGACATAATTTCGCTGAAGTTTTCTTTGAGAGTAATTTCTTAACATTAGATTTGACTTCTTTTAATTTGTGAATTCCTGCAGCTGTAAGCAGGGAAATATATATACACACACACATCCATTTCACATGGAGATCTAGCTTGTGAATGGCACGTCTTTTTTTAACTTGTTCAGCACTAGATTTACTACTTTCACCTCCATCTGCCTTCTCAGTTGGAGTTAAATATATACTTGTGACTGAGTGTTCTCTGAGCTATACTACCTTATGCGAGAACATGGAAAACCCACGTACCAAAGAATACAGAAGTGAAACCCACCTTTTAGCCTGGCTTTTAAATGTCCGTAAGTTCTAATGCTTGCTCTGAAGGATTGATGTTTGAAATGTAAAATTTTGTCTTTATGTGCATTTGTAGGAGTTTAAAGTTCCAACCTGAGATGAATGCTCAAAACACCAGTGTTCTGCAAGTGATATTAAAGTGATGCTAATCTCTCTAGCAGCCAAACCCAGCCTGCTTGGCTTTATGTAATCAGGTGTCCACCTGATCAGGAGCACATTTGGCTAAGCTGCTTACCAGCTCTTCATTTGGAGGTATTACAGGGATGCTTTGTATGCAGCCAGTGGGGAAAAGGATGTACTCCTTATTCTTGAAAGATCAACCTGTATATGTACTAAATTGAGTTCTAATTCCTTGTTGTCATGTTTGCCTGCAGTGATAATGCTCTTGTACAAACGAATGTATTGCAGACCTTCATTTTGGTTTATATCTTCAGTAGCCTCCTAGTCACTCTTAACTAGTGTGCAAAGTTAAATTTTGCTGCTCTCCGTGGCATTGGGTGATTTATTTCATTTTCCATTTTCACTGGTGACAATGGGAAGTCAAATCAAAAGTTGGCCCTCTGTTTCCTAAGGGAGAGAACTGCTGGGTGAGTCATGGTCCAGAAAGCCGTTTGTTCTCTACTACAGGCGGACCTGGTTCGTGTACATACGTGTGTATTCATCTAATTTAGAGATTTCTTCTGGCAAGACTGGCCCAGTAGTCTGTGAGGACTGGTGCACCTGGCCTATCCTGATGTTGGTGCGTTTACTGCAAGGACAGTGGCTTCACTTGAGCTGTTTTTTTCCTGATGACTTGTTTCTCAAGATGACGGTGTTGGACCGTGCAGTAACATCTGTTAGCAGTGGTTTGAGGGAATTCTTAGCTCTCAACCTGCAGATCAGTGGCTGCTTACAGAGTTTAGTCTAATCTTCTTTGCTAGTGCTTTCCTGAGGGATTCCTCCTCTGGACCTTCAAAAGTCTCACCGGTTGTTTCTAGTGCCAGGATTTCCTACACAGGTGAGCTGTGGGGTAGGATGCTGTGGCTAGACAAGGCCTTCGGTTGATGAAGCAGGGTCTGAAGTTGTTATTCCATGCAGTGTGTGAGCTTCAGAGAAGCTTATGGAGGAGACAAGTCAATAATTGTTTGGCTTGGATGGCTTCACTGTGCTTCGAGACCAATGGAAAATCATTATCAAATGATGACTTTGAGCTCAAGTTTTTCAAGCTACCAAGTATGAAGGGCATTAAAATTGCCAGCATAACTTAGATGCAGCCTGAAAAAAACCTAACGAAATCCACAGAAGGTGGGAGCTACGCCTTGATTCCCAATTGTGCTGGAGAAGCTTCGGGGTGAGGCACTGAGTCATTGGTGTGTTACAGCTGTTGGCAGTGTCGCCAATCCATGGTATCGTGCCGAGGTGCAGCAGATGATAAACATGCCTCAGCACTCAGATCCCAGGCTCTGGCTCTGTGACAGGGATGCATTTAGGTAATTTCATACAGTAAGCTTCTCTCTAACAAAATTACGGCAGTGCAAAGTGTATTTTGATCCAGGTCAAGGACAGGGACAGGCAGACACGCACGGGCACACCGAGCTGGCTGGGGCCGCGCTTCACTTGGCTCTAACAGCAGGTTGATACTCAGTGAAGTTTCCATTTAAGAGTAGCTAATTATCATCTCCTTACAGATGACTTCATGTTTAAATAAAAGCAGTGTTTAACCTTGAAAGTTCCTGTTCTCATTTAGATCTCTTTTCCTCCAACAAACATTTTCTTGGTTACGTTATGTTTTCAAATGTCTGAGATGTTCTGAGGCGTGGGTCAGCGGGTTGGTTTCTTTCAGTTCTTGCATTAGTGAGAATTGTATTATTCTCCTAACTCTCTACTGTGGCAAGGCTTGCGTTTTCTTACGAAGATGTTGTGCTTGGGTTCTTTAACCCGTCACCACAAAGCGCTAAATGCAGCCAGTGAGGACAACTCAAAAAACTTCATCTGGTGATGTTGCCGAGATGAAACAGAGGTTTAGCAAACTACTTGGTATTTTCTAGGAGTTGCCTTATGCTAACTTCAGTACTGAGATGCTTAAATCAAAAGCCAAACATTTGCATTTTTAATCTTTGGGCTTTTCTTTAAAGGCTCTTAGGTTATTTTTAGCTCCAGCTCCCTGCCAAAAGCTTTGTTCCTTTTCTTTTGGATTTTGGGTTGATGAATCCCACTAGCTATGATGTCATTGCATAGTGTGAAATGACAGCAACAAAAAGAAAAATCTTACCCATACCATCTGTTACAATAAATATTATGCACTCCTGTTAGATTCCAAGCGGATTTGGATTGCATATTCACAACAGAAGCTGGTCTCTGCTTAGACGTGTGGTACCCTCTAGCATAAAGCTTTTAATCACCAAATTCTCTATATGGTTTTGGATTTGACATGACACATTGCCAGGTCTAAGTTTAGTTGGGTTTTTTTATCGGTGTTTAATCTCCTCTCATTCATATCAGGCCTAGTAACTTGCCAAAAATGGTCCTAGAGGAATCTGCATGAGTTAGGATAATTCACTAATACCAAGCATTGCTTGACTTCTTACACTGGTCGTCTTACAGTAATTGTGGCCTGAAATAGAGAGGGGCAGATTCGCTTTAATCTCCTAAGTATTCCTCTCAAAAGATTAAATGCAGAATGTTGATTCAAACCTGTGATTGGTGTTCCCAGAGAGTGTATCGGCATTTGAACGTGAGTCTTTCCCTGCATAATTTATCAAAGCCCTCGCTGAAGAAATTGAATTTGATAGCTGTTTCGTTTTACGCCGCAAGATCACAAACACGTTTAGAAACCCTGAAGAATGAAATGGTGTCAGGATCCAAGCAGAGCACGGAGCCTGCCTCAGCAGCCTCGGTCAAAGATGAATTCTGAAATGCAGGGTACAGCAGTGCTCGTGCATGGACTGAAATGCGCTGCCTGCCAGGAAAAAAAGGAGACTGAGAAATTGTTCAGGGTGCATGTTATCGTGGAAACCGGTTATTACTCTTGAATGGAGTAGGATGCTTGCAGCTCCCATTTGGACTTGGGGTAAGATTTAAGTGCCTCTAAGTAGTTTGAGTTGCAGGGTTTCAATAACCACTTCATTTCCAGAGGCTTTAAGTAGAGCCTCAGCCTCAGTGCTGGAAATGTCAGGCGGTGGAGAAGGTTTTCCCTTGGTAATCAGCCAAAAAAATTGAGATTTTGCATTTGCAGTATATCGATGTATTAGAGCTCAGCCTTTGAGCATGGATGGACGTGATGCTGTGGCTTACCTGGGCAAGAGCCAGATCCCAGGAGAGGCTGAGGGAATTCTTGAAGGGGTCACAGAATGAAGTTGTGGTGCTCCTGTGGGTGTGTGAAGCTTGGGCTTGGGACAGAGCGTCGTGTCACAGCAAGAGACACTGGGGAAACAAGGGAAAAAAACCCATGTTCCTGCCTCCGTCACTCCTGATAAATGCTGTCTTGTTCAAATTGCATCAATACTTGCCCTGCAACAAAGCCAGTCAGTTATGTGGATGTCCCGTTTAGGGTGCAGCCGCTTTCTCGGAAGCAATTTCCCAATAACAGAGGCAGAGATGAATGGCCTGCCAGAGCAAAGGCTGGATGCAGTGGAAGGGTTTGCACTGCTGTATCCCTGCCTTGTCCACAGCTGGCTTTGTGGGCTGGATCACAGCTTGTCACCTGTTCCATCCCTCTCCTTCTGCCTATGTGCTAATGCACTTTTTGTCTTTTTTTTTTTCATGGTATGCACATTTGAGTTTGTGAATAAAAACTTACACTAATCACAAGAGCTGAAATCTATTACCTGTGTTTGAATGCACAGTGCTGTGTTTTATGCATAGTGTTTTTAATTAATCCTTCATTTTAAATTCTTGCATCTTGCTTCAGAGTATATCTTTGTTTCTCAGGTTAAGAGACAGAGAAATAAGCATAAGCCAGCTGATCACCTCGACATCCTTTTGCCTTCTCTCCCTGCGCAACAGGTCCTTCCCTTTGCATCCTGGCTGCCAGGAAGAGGAACTAGAAGAGCTGGATTCCTCCTGTAGTAGGGCTTTTAAATGACAGGAAATCTTCTTTCGAATTTGCTTAAATGTAAAATCCACAGTACAGACAAAAGGCATTTTGAAGTTGAGGCTGAAATTCCTGGGTTTGGATGGATTTGTTGCGCTCAATTATACTGAGCAAGCTTTTGCAACTTGCTTCATATGGGAATTAACGTGATGAGGAGAATACTTTTCAGAGTATAACTGTGTGGGAGGCTTTCCACAGAGCATCTACAGCATGTTAATTCCCTCTTTCACTGCAGGGCCCTGAGTAGAATGCAGCATTGTAGTCCTTTTGTAACAGATGCTGATGGATTTCAGGAGCGGTGCTGTTCTGAAATGGCCACTGTCATACTTTCACTGGTGTGTGTGCAAACCGCTAAACTGGGTGCTCCAAGGAAGAATATTATGGAGACACCCAGGAAAATTTTGAGCTGCAAGCTTCATGTGTGCTGTAGCAGAGACATGAGGAGCACTGCTTTCCAAGACCCTAAATGGCCTTTTGCTCCAGGCAAAAGCCAAGATGACTTTACTTCATTTGCTTTGCTGTCCTTGGTTTCAATTTGGCTTTTCGAGCTTTATGTCACAGTCTTTAAAGATTTTTGCAAAAATTTGAATCATTATTCCTCGTTATGTAAGTGGCTGATAGCTTTACTCATAATTTTCTGTTCTTTTATTTCTTAGGCTGTGATTCTTACATTTATTTTGATCTTATAACTGGGGGCATAACAAACATTTAGCCACAGCTGGCAGCAGCTTTAGCTAAGATGGGTTTAATGGGCTAAACTTTCAGCAGCTCTTCCCCTCACGTTGACTTGGAGATGCATTGCCACTAGGAGTCCTTTGTCTTTTTTTTAAGAGGATGCTGCTGACCTACTCTAAGCTGTTTCTCGGGCCATAAAAGAGGGCTGATTTTTACTGTTTATAACAGCGAGCTTTAAATACACCAGATCAAGCGAAGCAGAGATTTCTTTTTGGTTTGTAGTATTTGCCTTGGAATGACTTCTGTGCTTTGGAGCAGCTCTTCAGATAGATCTCTGAGCAGCATCCATCTCACAATCTGTACCTACAGCATGTCCAGGATGACGCTCTTCACTGATGAAGAGGATTAAAGTAGTCATTAAGCTGCAAAAACACACCACATGTCTTGTAAAGTACAAAATAAAGATACAGACAGACTGAACATGCTGGAGTGGTACAGTCTGTTGGAGTGCATCAGGATGGGAACATCTTTAACTTGAGCCAGATTTGAAATGCTCATATCACAGAAAGATGAAACCAGGGCTTAGTTTGCATATGTAGACACTTGCCCTGGTGCTGTCTGTAGACGCTTTCTTGCTTTCATTTTTCTCTGCTGTGTTTGAGTGGATAGTTGGTCCCTTCTGCCCCACTTCAGCTCCTGAGCGACACTTAAAATGGTGTGCTCGGCACTATTTGTTAGGATGCTTCCTGCAGTGACTCAACTTTGGGAACAGCCCAAAGCAGAGGACTGTTCTTATTTATTCCCACCTCTCTGGGTTAACATTCACATCCTTTAATTGACAGGTATAACTGTGGAAATATAGACAGCCTCTGATGCGGTTGTGTGACTGTGACTGAATAGTTGCTCCATTTGCCTTTGCTGTCCAGGCCGTAGAGTTGCCACGCAGCCTTGACACCCACAAATCCATTTTGTGCTGGTTACCAAACCTGTTCTCCTCCTCCAACAGGTACTGCAATGAGATACACAAGTTCTCAGTGCAATATTCTCAGAATGTTCCCAGCCTCATAACACAAATCCATGTAGTACTGGTCCCACTGCTGTCCAGGCTGGCTGGGAATTGTGCAGGGAGGGGCAGCCTCCAGGATAATTAAAGCATGGTCTGGTAAGGAACTCATTTGGGCTCTCAATGATTTTTTTTTTTGGTAAGATGTCCAAAGTAAGGATATGAGACTGTTTCTGGCTGTCTCATGCTGTTGCATCATCAGGCTATAATTTCAGCATAGCTTTCTGGGGTGCTGCTCTCTTGTGATTTGAGACATCTGAATAGATTCTATAGGGCTAATCCACATCACAGATTTGCCAGATTCTGGCAGAGTTAATATTTGCAGCTGAGATGTGTGCACAGCCGGCTTTCGGAATTAAAAAAACATCGTCGTGGGCCGTGTCTGAAATCAACCAGTGAAACATAAAACCACCACTCCCCAGGGTTAGAACTTTATGCAACATTTTCATCCTTTGACTTTGAGAATGAGCTATTGAAATGACTCAGCCCGTGGCTAGGAAAATGGTGAGTAGCCAATTGCATCAATAGGCAGATCAATCTACCCTCCAACCACTGTCCCAGTGATGAGATTTGCATGTTAAGTCAGCATTTCCATTGCTATCCTTGTCCGCTCGTAGGGTCAAGGAAAGCAAAACTTGTTTGGAAGGCTGACCATTTATTTCTTTTTCATTCAAGCATGTCTCCCAAGAGCATCTGAGCAGGCAAAAAAAAAGCATCTCTTAGTAAAAGTCAATAGTCACTTCTTTCCCTGCCTGATAGCCTTTTCCAAGCAGGAATATAAAGAATTATTTGGAATGCTTGTGTTCAAAATAGCATATCTTGATGGTTTTCTTTACAGTTCTTCCAGCTGGTCTTTATTAAAAAAAAACAAAAACAAACCAATGCTGCTATGGTGGCCAGCCTGGGCAAAGGGTTTAAAAAAAATTTAAAAATACTAGTACATTTCAGAGACCTCGAAGAGGAATTTCAGTTGAGGTGATGGAAGTTCTCGGTGTATAGTGCCTCTTTAAGGCCTAACTACATTGTCTAAAACTGTTCTGCCTGCTCTTTTTCAAAGAACGATTTCCCTTGCTGTTGCAGAACAGGCAGTTTTTGCTTCCACCTTTGTAATAAAGCTTTCAGCACCTGATGGCTTTGTCCTTCGAAGCCTTCAGTGAAGTGTCGGATTACTTAAAACTCATCAAGGACCCGACCATCAGGTGGGTGCAGCTGCAGTGTGTAAATTCTTCCACTAATCTTATGGTCAATTGTATTTCAGCTAAGCAGACAGAAAAGAACCGTGTTCTCTCCCCTGCCTCGAAATTTTTCAGAAAATGCCTAAGGAAACATCAGGGAAATAATTATCGGTGTGCACAGGATTATTCTTCCCACTGAAACCTGGGAAAGACTATTAACAAGTTAAAATCTCATTTTATCAAAGATAAAAATCATCTCTCCTATTTCGTTTTATTTCCATGCAGTGCTACACAATCTGATACAGCTCAGTAGAGTGAAGAGCTGTAAAATTCAGCATAAGAAATTCAGGTTTTCAACATGCAAAGCCAGGTAAATGTTCTGCAGTGATAGCCCCGAAATACTGGAGGTTCTAGGCTTGCTTCTGTGGAGGTGGTTTTACTTTCTGGATCAGCAAAATCAGTGAAGGGCATCTCAGCAAAGCCATCTTGAGTCTGTTCTATAAATTACCACTTAATTTTCTAATAGCATTAAGCTGCTGTTCTAAGTAGAGCTCTGCTGCTTCCCATGAAGGCACTGGTTCATACATCTATTAGAGCTTGTGTGCAAGCCTAGCTGTGGGGTGGTGCTGTAACTGTTAAACCCCGGCTGATGAATTAATGCTTCGGAAATAAAATGCTGCTAAATTACTAAGGATTGCTTTTAAAGAGTGGAAAAAAGGGAAATACATTAAGCCATTGCTGAGGTCCTTTACTTTCTGTGACCCTGCTGCTGACAAATTTTGGGGGTACTTCAAAAGGCTTTTTGTCATTTGACTTCTTTTGTGTCAGACTGCTCAATCTGGGTGTTTGAGTTCCAGGGAATGGATGGAAGTCCACTTTTCATCTTCCACTTTGGAAAAAGGTAAATTGGGAGATTTGAGCCTGAATTCTGCTGATAGCCCCAGGATCTTTTGAGGACTGGTTGGCTTTATGTGATAAGCTTAAAAATAAACAAATAAAGCTTTTGCCCTCAGGCTCTTGGAAGTAAGAAACGTTCCTCCGAGCCTTCTTCCTGCACTCCAGCCTCTTCCCTACTTAACCAGAGTAGTGCTTGGCATTTTCATCCTACCCTTGCTTGTGGGCTTGCTCTCTCACCTTCAGTTTGCCAGCTACTGTAGTGGAAGGCAGCTGGCAGCCTTTCACCACTTTTATTGCTGTTTACTGGGATCAGAAATAGCTGCAGTCAGGAAAATGAAAGACTGTTTTGGTGAAAATTTGAGATGGTTTTGCTGAGTTAATTCTCTTGCATTTATTTTTTTGGCTATGAGCGGTAGGAACTTTTCCTAATGAGCAGCTAACTGTAAACTAAACTTTCTTGGGGCAGTGTTCACATTGACGTTTTCTTTAAAGAAAATGATGTTGTTTACTGTAGCTGAAGAAACTTAGTGTCAGTGTAGGAATCTCTTTAAAGCACTGATTTCTGCATACCTAGACATTAAAGGTTCTTAAAAGATTTTATTTTGTGTGTGAGCAGTCATGTAAGCTGCTGCCTGAAAGATGCTCCTTAACAACTCGGAATAAATAACAGGAGGAGGTGTATGGGAAGATGGTTTTGGTTTAAAATCCAAATTTCCATTACTTTCCTTATAGATTTACTAAGAGCCAGAGTTGCTACCCGTTCTCAATAACAGATACTAACTGCTGACTGTTTTCATAGACTTGAAATTTGTAGAAGTAACCTGTGCTTTTAGTTGGACTTAAAAAGTTTAAAGTGTAAAGGTATCCTCAGTTTTTATGCTGGAAACAACAAGGCTATTCCATAATTTTTTTGGTAACTTGTTAATTTTGGTCTGGATCAGCATAAGTTTGGCAGAACTCAGGGAGCAGCAATAAGGACAAAAGCAGCCCTGTATTTTAGCTGTGGTTTCCAGTTTTCAAAAGGTGGTCATTAGCATGGTTTGGAAAGTCAGGACTTAAAAACCTCATGGTTTCCTCTGCGGATTTGAAGTTTCGTCTGAATTGTTTGGAGGGGACAGAATTACCAATTAATTGGGTTGGGTTTTGGGGTTTTTTTACAGAAGATTGTGAATTTAGGAGTGGAAAGCAATGAGCATGACCCGCAGAGCTCCAGCACGGTCAGAGCAAGAGCTGTTGAATCCTTCCTGTGTGCTGTCAGGAAGATGCTGTGTAGCCTAATTGCAGGACTTGAAAATCCCAAGTATTTTATGTTCCAAAACACATGCAGTCTGTGCACATAAATAACCCATCTGTGATACTGAACAACATCTATAAGGGGATGGATACTTGAACCAAACTCAGACTGCATTGCAAACTGCATTCCTGCTTGTTATCCTTCTTTTATCTTGCTTTTTTTTCCCCCAGGTATTTTTCCTTGCCACTTCAAATTGTCTGTTAAAATGTGCCCTTCAGTTTCCTGCTTGCCTTTTGGATCATTGTGTTTTAGAGAAAAACACAATCTCTGCAGCCTTTTTATCTGGATTCAGCCGAGTGGTCAGACACCTGGATGGAGTGAGGAACCACAGGTTCCTGCAGTGGCTCTTTTGTGCAGCTCCCAGTGAGCTTCACAAGATCTGTAAAACAAATGTTCATGCTGTTTTGAGGCAGGAATTTTGGTTTGTTCCCTTCTGGAATGCTAAATCACTTTGAATCAGTAGTAAGGGGTTTATTTTTCTGTCTGCCTGATGTTAACAGATTATTCTGTCTCCTTTCTGCCAGTTTTGGCCACTAGGAAAGCTAGCGGAGAGCTTGTGTGGGTGTGTGACTTGTGATGAGTTTTAGTCCAGGAGTTATTTTTGCCTTGAACAAATTGCTTTGAAGTGATGAAAGATTTTCTAAAAGTACTTTCCTGTGTATTATGGAATCTGTATCCTGGTAACTACAGCGATTATATTCCCTAATTCTTGTGTAGCTAAAGTGCCTTAAGATGGCACGAACTCTCCTATCAAACCATGGAGAAGTCACTTACAAAATAGCACCTCTCAGTACTCCTCCACATGTGCTGCTCTCAGTTGATGCCTTTGTGCTATCAGCAGTGATGGTTCATATTAACAATCAGCTCAGAAATTAAATATCTGAGAGTTAAACTTTTCAGACACTATTAAGCCATAGCTGCTGTCCTTAGGTTTTGGGTTGGATCTCCCTTCTGGTTGTCCAGGAAGGCAAAATTGCCCCATGGCCATTTTTTCAGTAGAATATTAGTGAATGTGAAAACATTAACTTGCACTCAAGTTTTCACTTGCTGACTGGCTAACAGGACATCTTGGGTCTCTGTGCCTCAGATGCCCAAATAATTAATGTGGGAAGGCAGCAATTAGTCGGTCCGTGCAAGACAGAGTGATGACACAGATTGGAGCGAGGAGACGAGGATTAAACCGAGCTGAGCCTGCTGCCGGGTGACCTTGTGCCTCAGTTTAGCCCAGTGATAAATAGGTCTGGCTCCCTGTGCTGGGATAGGACTTCGGATGGCGCCATAAAAAGGGAACTTTAAATAGCGCCGTGGCAGTTTTCTGCTGCAAGGGGAAGGAAGTGGCCGTGAGTGTGTCTGTCTGACACAGCTTGGAAATTGTCCCTGATGTCCTTGGGACGCGTGGAAGGTGACCTGGCTGATTAAACCTGTTTGGACCCACCTGTGCGCTGTGTGAGGATTATCAGCGTTTGTGCTTTCCTCTTCTCTCGCCCTTATTTTTAGGGCGTCTTTGTCTTAAACTGTTCTAGTCCCAGCCATTACACCCAAGCTGTACTTTTGAAAGCTTGAGGCCCTGCAATTAATCTTTTTCAAAGGACACAGTTCTGGGTATAGTAACATTTGTTCGGGGAATGTTCCAGTGGAGTTGTTATGGACTTCATCTCTCCAGGGATAGAA
Organism: Mohoua ochrocephala; assembly: GCA_013398855.1. Lineage (NCBI taxonomy): Eukaryota > Metazoa > Chordata > Aves > Passeriformes > Acanthizidae > Mohoua > Mohoua ochrocephala. Next base: position 9,964 of record VZTA01024711.1, on the reverse strand, counting down.
AAGAGGATGCCAAAGGCAACCGTGTTACGCAAGCAACTTCAGGAAGCTGAGGCAGTGCTGAGTCGTGGCTTTCCCGGATTTGATCACCTCTTCCCCAGCCTAGCTGTGCACCAGCACTGCCTGCAGTGTGGCACTCCCTATTGAAATGTGGCAGTTCCCAAAGCAAATGTCTCGCAGGCAGGTTACGTGCCCATTGGCTCATGTATGCCTGGTTTATGGAGCATGGATAAACTAGAGGAGGAGGGGGAAATAATCTGATACCTCCAAAGTACAAATTCCAAGGGCAAAACGGCTACCCGTGAGTCACAGGTACTTGGAAATCTCCCCTTTTCCTTGTAGAAAGGCAGTGGAATGTGCAAGGCAGTAAGGAATGCTTCAGGCTGCAGCAGGTCTTTGCAATCCTACGGTTGCTGTCGGCACATATGGGAGTGCATGGATTATTGTCACTGAACTTCCGAGCGTTCAAGGCTTCATGTCGGCCATAAACACAGGCATCTAAATATAAACTGCACCCCAGCTACCACTGCAGCTCCTGCCTTGGCTCTCAGTTCTGTGCTGGTGCAGACTCCTCCACCACAAAAGTCAATAAAGGACAAGCAGATGAGAGCTCCACCCCTTCCAGCAAGTTAAAGCAAGCCAAAGACTACTTTAGTGAGATTTCTGCCATTTAAATTCAAAAGCAAACACAGGCTGGTATTATCAGCTCACACCAGATCTGCCTGCAGACAATAATTCTTCCTGTCTTGGACCCCTGCCCATGTGCATTATTGTAATTATCAGCAATTTAAAAAAAAATAAAGCAATAAAGCTAGGATGAGCTGCTAGTCTGTAGATTTACTGCCTGCTGTGTCAGGCATTCATTAGCCTTCCTGGGTTCAAGCCACCTATCTGCTGAATAAAAGCAGGAAGAGGAGCTAAGGAAAACAAAGCATGAAACACCATTTGAAGCATGAATTGAGAGCTCTGCTCATGTTTACAAGTTACAAATCCAGAACCAGGGGAGTTTTAAGTATTCCGTCCAGAAGTTCTTGTGTGTAAAGTACCTCTGCCAACTTCCCTCGCTTTTTAGTTGAAGTGTTGGTTTCCTGAATACTGACTTACCATTAATTCCCAGGTGAGATTCATGGCAGTGAATGTTAATTTAAGGGCCGTGTGGGCACGTTGTGACCCGGGAAGGCTGAGCTTTACAGTGCCAGCCCAGCTGTTCTCCTTCCAGCAGTTTCAGTTTGTGACTGCAGCTCTTCTTAATTTTCATTTTGCCAAGGGCTGGCCTCTCCTTGTGGAAGGAAGAAGGCCCATGGACGTCAGCTGGAGGCAACAATAATGTGGGGTGTGTAATTGAAGCAGTTGAGTCCCTGCACAAACAGTCACACCAATTTTTCGGCCTAGAAAGGGCAAAACATTAGAATCCTCACACATTCAAAAGCAGCAGCCATGAAGGGTTGTGCTCACTGGAAAGCTGGTAAGGTAACAGGGCTCATTTTTGTGTCAAAGGAACTGTTAGGATTCCTCAGTGGTCTTGACAGCATTCAATTTATATCCTCCATATTTGTGCGTATTGCACTGACATAGGGAGATTTACAGAGTTGCTCCAGATAAATTACATTTCCTACTCTAAAGAAACAAATCCAGAAAAAGCTCTTCCTTTCCTTTAATTAAGGTGGGCAGTGTGATTTATCTGGATAAAGGACAGTGCTGAACAGCCTGTTCCCAAGTCCCTCAGGTTGTGGTTCACGTGCACCCTGATTTAGTAACCAGTATTGCTTTCGAGGGGCTTCGCTTAATTAAAAACAAACAGCGCAAGTAATCTTTTCAAGTGCTGCACGGCTTTTTTTTGTCAGTGTAGCAGCAACTGGTTGTGGAATACACGTAACTCAGGAACAGGAAATCTGATCTGTAGAGAATCCTGCAAAAGGCCCTGCCTTGTCACTTAAGGCAGGGTATGCCCTCAGCAGCCAGTAATCTGTTCTCTGGCCACCGAGTCAATGCAATTCTTCATTGGAGCTTTCTTCAGCACCTTATAAATTCTAGAGGCTGGAGTTTCAGTCTTAAACCAGCTTAATCTTCCGTGGTTTTGTGTGGAGAGCTACTCATGTTGCTGCAGGGGAAGCCTGATGGAAAGCATGGGCAGTGTGGGCTCTCCTCACAGGCTCTCCAAGCTTCTCAAGCTCCCATCCGCTCTGGTTTTGCTGGAATAAAGGCTCATTCTGGCTAATCTGATCAGATGGACAAGGCTACGGTCATGTTTGACCCCACTGAAAATGCAGAAATCAGTTAAATATGACATTTTGCAGGTACCTTTGTGCTATTAAGGAAAGCTCTCAGGAACTAATTTCTGTGAATTACAATTATCAGCTTCTCTTCACAAGAGAAAAGCTCCAATCACCCTTCAATCCTCAAGTCCCCAGCAGCATGCCAGAAGGTTTTCCGGAATAGCATTCCATAGGGAGCTGTATGGACAGCATGTGAAATAAGTTATGTTGTGATGAGGTTTAACAGATCCTGGCAATAGGAGGCAAAAGGACATGGACGTGGTTTTCATGTTTAGGTCTTTATGAACCAGAACTGCAATGTACTGCTTGTGTTTCAAGGGTAGATGTAAAATAGTCTTTATTTTACTGAAGTCTCTAGCCTTGTGTCCCTCCTTCGGGATCGGCAATACTAGTTGCAGGAAGAACAGATATGACCCTTTTTAGCACCTGGAGCCCAGGCCTCCAGGTGGGTAATGCTCACGCATCAAACCCTGTGTCACAAGCTGAGGAGGCCAGTAGTAAATAAAAACCAGGATACTTGGGCAGACACTTCCATCAGAGAAAAGGAAAATTTAGAGGCTTGAATTCCAGTGTTTCAGGACCATAAATCAGGCACTGCGTGGCAGGGTGAGGAATTTAACTGACATTAACAGGCCAGAGATTTATGTGTTTATGGAATCAAAAACTTCTTTGGTCTTAGAAAGCAAACTGGATTACAGAATTATACCAAAAGGCAGAGCCCAGTTTCTCCTGAAACATCTTGTGAATGCAAGTGCCAGTGAGGGAAATAATGGTTTATGGAACAGTCTTTTCCCAAATAACATTTGTCTTGTTCTCATGTTATGGGTATGTATTAATAGGATAATAGCTACTAAAATAATGTTCAGCAAGGATGTACACAACTGGATTAACTCTCTTCCATCGTGTGTGTGTTGCCCCTCCTGATCTGTCAGGCTGCTTATTTAAGGGATTGAATAGTTGCTCCCCAGCACTAAAAGAAGCAGCTGCTTCCATTTATGGCTGGGAAATTCCCAGAGAAAAATGTGCTGTCAGTTTGTTCATCCCTTTGCAATGTGGAATGGGTGAATTCTCTGAAGTACTAAAGAGCTTAACTGAGGACATGGCTTTATCCCAAGCTTCGTGCTGGTTTACATGTTCCGCAGCCTTCCTTTTGCAGAGTGATGCTTGAGTGTAGCCTGAGGGATCCCTTCCAGTTTTGATACACCGAAGGCAATTCTGGGAAGCATCAGAAAGTTTCTTGGTCCCAAACGGCTCTTGTAGGTGACCTATTTCCCTGTTTAAGTATCGGTGTTAAAGATGTGGCCTCCACGAAGTTTGGAGGTGCTGTATTCTCTCATTATAGCTAAAATGAGATTAAAGTACTAAATAAAATAACTGATATGATTGAGGGCTGGAGTGGATTGCCAGTGAAGTAAAATTGAAGCCCATTGCTCAAAAGTCTTGCCTTGCAGGTCCCGGGGTTAAAGAATCCACTTGTGTATCTCAAAGTTCATTAACTCACCCAACAGCACAATTCAAGAGAAGATTTCTGCTGGTTGATTAAAAGTGATGAAATCAAGCAAGTAATTAGTATCGTTTGTTCAGCTGTGAATTGGGGCTTAGCATGTTCTGGTAGCTACAGCAACGGCACTCGACTGATATGCAAACTATGTGAGCAATCCAAGGAGGAGGAATGATACCTTTGCAGAGAGCAAGCCAGAGAGGCAGCAAAAACAAACACTGGCTTGCATCAGTATGTAAATAAGGGGTGGTCATGATTTCAGGAGGTTGGTATGTGTTTGAACAGGAGTTTTGCTCATGCAAGAGAGCTGTGATGAATGGATTACTTATGGATGTTTCTGCCTCTCGATGGAGCCTGCACTTTTCCTGCTCACGAAGTTCCCTTATCGTGCTGCAGACTTGTTAAGTTTGCTTTGAAGGAGCCAGATTTCAGGCATCAGCAGTGCCATCATAGCACATTTTCTTTTGGTGCCCTGTATTCTTAAAAGGGTTAATGCTTCCTGGGTTCTTGATCTTGCATTTCTTTTAGTTTTTTTTCGGGGGGTGGAACTTGGATGTGGTTGCAGTGTTGTCATCAAACAAAACTGTTTTGGGGATTGTTTCCTTTAGCATGTCAGGTCCTGTGCTCTCTGGAAAGTGGTTGTTGGTACCAAAATGGTGTTTGTTTGGAGAGAGATAAAAAGGGCTTCTTAAAAAGTTTGTGTGTGTTTAGAGGCTTATGAAGGATCATTCTGCATTTGCCTCTTTCTTCTGAAAAGACAGCAGGGAGGAGGGAGGTGCAAGACCTGTCACAGGTTCTGCTGTGTGCACTTGTAAGATGTTTATTAAAGGCTTGATTTCTGAAAGTTACTGCACCATATTCCCAGCCTCAGTCTGTTCCTTAGAGTTCCTCCTGTACCTGAGCTACGTGACTCTTTTTTTCCTTAGGACAGAGAGTACAACAAACGTACCTGCACTAAACTTGAAAATATATGTGAACTCGGCAGCATTTTGATACTGGGACATCGGTGCTGCTATCTGTTACACGTAGTTCGGTATTTCATTACTTTGTGGTCTGCGCTAAAACATGCTGTCATGAGCATCTGTTGGTTGGAAGGGTCAGAGTAAGTAGAAACCACTTGTATAAGACTATTTCTCTTAAGTGATGCATGGGTGAATAGTACTTAAAACTCAAGGGGTCATTTTTCTGCAGTTAATACTTGAATTTATGCTTTTGTGCCTCAGGTTGGTTTTCTCCCCCAAGCACTAATCTTGTGTTCAGCACTAAACAATCCTTGACTTTCGGAGTGTTGAAATGTCTTATCTCCAGGCAGTCAGATAAGGGGAGGGGGAGAAATGAGCTAATTATAATGGACTTATTCTTTTTCCTAATATCCAGTAACTAAGAGCTGCACAAAGAAGTTGTCCAGTTGAATTCTACTCTTTATCCCTTTATTTACTTTAAGCATACAAATATTGGTATGAGTTGATGGGGGTCTGCAGGCAGTAGGGAATGAACAGTGCCCACAGTAATTTATGCATTTTTCAGTGCACAAAAAGTTAAATATGAAGGCAGGACTGGTAGCCTGGGGTTGTGTTGCCTGCCAGTGGAAAAGCATCTTAGGGCCAGCAGACTCTGTGCATTGCTGTTTCTATCTGGAGTAGTTGAAATGGATTTCATTCCCCTGGACACCTTAAAGAGCTTTTGATTTAGGAGTTCATCTGGTTTTTTGCCTTATGCTTCTTTCTCTTTTACAACAGCTAGTAGTTATTTAAGGAGAGCATGTTCAGCTCACACCATCTACTTGGTCTTCTCAGAAAAAAAAAAAGTCTGCAATTTAATTTACTCCTCTTTTTCCTCTTTCGATCAGCCAGCAAGATTTCAGAAAGGGGCCCTGACCTTGTTTTCATTGATCAGTTTGCAGTTTGACCCAAATGTGGGCCTGGGCTGTCAGGTTTTTGTCTGCTGATGCAGTCTGGGAAGTGCACAGAATACACATCTGAAACAGCTCCCCATAGGAGTGCACTGAATGGGACACAACAGGCTTTTAGGAGCTGGTCGCAACAACTGTTTTTTCTGATTCAGCAGAAGTCATCTTTATTTGTATGTTCGAGCAAAAATCTTAGGTATTTCTATCCCAATTATTCAATGATACTGGGATAAACACATAGCTTTAAACTCTGAGCAGGATTCTTGCAGTGGGACGCAGTTATTTTGGTAGTAGTAGTAGTAGTAATACCTGCTTCTGTGTAACCTCACAGAGGTCCTTCTGCCAAAAGTTATTAGTATTAGTTATTTAGTAAGTTTTTCAGACATCTATTTTAGCTCATGTAGGTGCAGCCTTTTAGTGGGAATTACTCTTGGTTTTGGTAAGCTGTTGCTTCAATTATAAAAACAGAGTTTGGGAAAACAAAAGCCTTGCTGGTGAAAACTTGGGGCGGGCTCTGCATCTCATGGAATGTTGTTACAAAATAGTTTGCGAGACTCCACTGATATTCTGGATCAAGCAGGAGCTGTCTGAGAAGATGCCAGAGGGTTTCTGGTTCTTTGAGTTGTTGAGCCTTTGATCAGATAATGCATCAAGGTGGTTTGGTTTGGTTTGTCTTCACAGGCCCTTGCAGCCAATGCTGGGACAGGGTTTGCGGTGGCAGAGCCTCAAATTGCCATGTTCTGTGGGAAGCTAAATATGCATGTGAACATCCAGACTGGGAAATGGGAACCTGACACTTCCGGGACCAAGAGCTGCTTTGGAAGAAAGGAGGAGATTCTGCAATACTGCCAGGAGGTGAGATTTTCTGTGTAATCCTGACTCTTCACTGCTGTGAAGGAATTGGATTCCAATTTAGCTGCTCAGTAGCAAATTAACCCTGCAGGAGGTGAGCTTGCTTTTGCCCTAGTCCAATTCCTTGCACTGTCCTGCTGAGTTATTGCCCAGGAAGAGCAGGGAGGACACTGCAGTGGGATTTAGAAGCTACCTCAGATCAGCTCACACTGCCACAGAAGGTCCTTGGTCTGTAATTCAGAGGTATCCTCGTGTATGTTTGCAGGGCTTTAGCCAAATGTTCTGCCCCTGAGCTAGTTAACCAGCATCTGGTCCCTGTTGTGTAAAATGGAACCTGACATCTATTCTAGTTATAATGTGGCTGTGCTGTTCTCAGCGACGTGTTCAGATCAGCCAGAATATTAGAGAAATATTTTAATCAAGTTTTGACGGTGTTTTTAAGCTCTTTATTGCAAAAGATGTAATCGTCTTCTAGTGTGTTTCAGACACACTGTAACATATTGGCCTTGTCCAGTGCCTTTAATTGCTCCTCTGAGGTGACAGGCACGTAAAATACCACAAGGAATGTTTGTTTTTTGTTTTTTTTTAATGGGAAAGCAACAGAATGTACCACGTCTGGATTGGAAAACTTTTTAAACTGTTTTACAAGGCTGATATAACTGGGGCTGCATTTTTTTCACATAGTAGAAGCCTAAATATAAGTCAATGTCTGGACTTGAGAACTTGAGCAGGGCATAAGAATCAAATTAATACCTCATAAATGGACCAGGCATGAGAAAACCTGAGGAGGTGGGTGCATAACCTGATAAGTGATGAGAGAGTCTGAAGATGTTACTAAACTCTGTTTGTTGGTGATTGCTCTTCCAGGGGGTGTTGTGCTGCTTCAGAAAGAATTAAACAGCTACATCTCCTCCAAACCTGAATACCCAAATGCTGCTCCTCCACTGCTGTGCAAATCCAGACCCCTCAGCTTAGTGCCAGTGAGGACTGTTGCCCTGACCTGGCTTTCTCCTGCCTCAAAGCAGTGGCATATCCATTTCTGAAGCCCTGCGTGACAGACAGCTGGAGCTTTTTTATGTCTCCAGCTGTCCTGAGCTTGATCCAGAGAAGAGTGTGTGTCCATGTGCAAACTCCAACTTGTTCCTGTGTAGAGAATCAGCCTCACTATTCTGGTAGGAGCTGCTCTGCACGTTCTCTGTCCTTTCCGGAGAGAAACCTGTCTGTCTGTGCTGTTCCCCAGATGTACCCAGACCTTCAGATCACCAACGTGGTGGAAGCCAACCAGCCCGTCAGCATCGACAGCTGGTGCAAGCGTGGGAAGAAGCAGTGCAAGGACTACACTCACATCGTCGTGCCCTACAAGTGCCTGGGTGAGTGTGTGCTGTGCATTCCTGTGGGAGAAGCAAGGAATTGCCTCCTGGGCTCTTACAGAGAGAATAATTCAGTTTGTAAGACGTCTCTTGTATCAGGTTGTCATTTCCACATTCAACTTCCACTGAAATGTTTTTCTTTCCACAAGATGGAACTCTGCCTTTCTGGAACAGATCAACAGCTTGGTAACAGCTGTGGTGGAATAATGGTGCCTGGCATGAAAAACAAATCCCCATTCTCTCTGCAACTGCCATAAAAACCTGAAGGCTATTGTATCTGAGTATCACAAAGACATTGGGATTTAATATTTTGATCCTATTTTTGTGAAGCTTTAATATTTTGTTGCCTTGGAGATTTAAATGCTCAGTATGCTCAGGCTTCCTGCTTGGTCTTGGCAAGAGATCTCTATTCTATTTCAATGACTATATTTAAACTTTGCTGTTTCAAAGAGGCCCTGCTTCTTGCAGCTGTATCCCCTGTCCCCATTTTGAACTGTGAAAGAATATGAGATAAACTGTGAGTGGATTTCATGGTGCTTTCCAGAATCTCCCCACCCAGGCAGCATGTTTTAACTGGTTAACTTGTGACTTCTGACCCGTGGGTTGTGGCTGACACTGCACTACGCCACGCTGCCCCAGCTTAGTCTCAGCTGACTTTCTTTTCAGTTATCCACTGGAAAAGACGTGTAAGAAGTCTTGGGAGAGTCTGATTGAGGGGAGCATTCAGTAGGAATCAGTTTTCATAATTTGTGTCTGGATCGCAGGTCACCATGCGATTTGACAAGGAGAACACAGCAAAGCAGCAAAACCATGTGGGTGCTTTGTCCTTTATGTGATGCCTTCCATTAGACAATCATAAAGCACTTCATTAAACATAAAATTTGTTGTGGACACATCCTGGGAGAAAGGTGCTTGTCTTTATAGATGTGGAAATTCAGGTTTGGGAAGCAACCAAGCCCAACTGATCATAAGAACTTCTGATGGAAATAAGGATGAAAGCAAGATCCCTGGATTCATAAGGAGTCATCTCTTTTAGAAATAATCCTTCCTCAAGCCTATTCTCCAGCTGAAAAATAAGCTGATTTTACTGACACTGCCCTAAAATTTGATAAGCATTAAACTATTTATTCAGGTTTTTCATTAGTGTATTTCACACTGTTCATGACTTGCAGGCCCCAGCCTGTGAGGCAGCTTTAGTTTTCAGATCTGAGTTGCAAGTCTGGAGTCCCTATATCTATAAAATCTCTTTGTCTTTAGCGCTACACAAATTGCTTGTTGTAAATGGATGATGTATTTCTCTGGGATTATAGTCAAACTGTGGGATTTTGTTCCCATTCTTGGTTGTGTTTTCCTTGTGTCTTGGTTTTAAAGACAGGTGTCTTCTATGGAAGGCAGGAGCCTCCCTTGGATGGAAAATATGACCTCCTCCCTTCCAAATTATTATAATTTTGAAGTTAATGGGCTTTCAGGCAAAGATATGAGAAAAGGAATAGCAGTTCTATACTAGTGTGTGTATGTATAACGAGGCAAACAACAACAGACAAGAACAGCAAACCCGATGAACAGTCAGTCTCTTCCCGCTATTTAAGCGTTTCCCCTTCGGCGCAGCTCCGCTCACAGCCGGCAGGGGCACTGGTGGCTCCCGCCCGGGCAGGGCAGGTGCAGCGATTCTGCCGCGGCTGCAGGGGGCGCTGCGGCGCGACCTCAGCCGCCTCTCTCCACGCAGTAATGGTGGCTCAGCCGGCGGGAGGGATGGAGAAGGTGCTTCTTTTACAAACTCCCAGGGGGAGCCGATCCCAGTGCCCCCTCTGGATAGCAAAAGGAACTGTAGCAGGAACCTCAGGAGAAGCAAGCTGGAATGGTAGGGTGGGCTCACCCGGAGGTAGTAAGCAAGAGGCAGCAGAAACTCTGCAGCTGGGAAGGGCAGGCCCTCCCGGCAGGCAGGGGTGAAAGGTGTAGCGTAGCACCAACCCAGGAATGGCAGAGGTCCGGCGGGAACCTCGAAGGCGCTCTGGGGTCCTGGCGGGGCACGCACCAGCTCTGGGCTTCCCGACAGCAG
>VZTA01024707.1:353962-365693 GCA_013398855.1 Mohoua ochrocephala | reverse complement strand
GGGCACCTCGGGCGGCAGCGGGGACCAAAGGCGCCGGGAGCTCTCCCGTGCCGTCCCGCGCATCTGTCCGGCCGCGACGCTGGAGCTCCGAAGGTATTTCCAGCGGAGCCTTCTCGGAGCCGGCGCGACGGACGCAGACCAGGGGCTCGATATGCCACCGCTCTGACTCAGCGCTGCCCACCGTGTCCTCCCCCTGACCTCCCCGTGTGTGTTGTGAGACAGTCCCTCTGTCCCAAGCAGAGGACCGGGCTCTGCCCTCGCAGAAGCAGCAGGTAACAACCGTTGGCACTACTAACCCCGGGTTTTACGCTGCACATTCCCACCACTCGAGCTGAACGTGCACCTTCGGGGTTTGCTGTTTGAAAGGAACCGGAGAAATTCTTTCCCCTGCAGGGACAGAGCGGGCAAACCGCAGGCCCCCGGCTCCCAGCCTGGCTCGGCACGGCACCCCGCTGTCCCGCGAGCCACCCTGAGGCCGGCAGGCTTCACGGGGCCGGCGCTGGGAGAGGATGCGGCACGCCCAGCTGATTGTTTGCTGGATGGCAGTAAGGTGTCGCAGGAGAGGAAGCCCAGGCCCTGCTCTTGGCTTTCGGAGATGAGTGGTTAAGGCCCTGTGGTCTCGTGGGTAGAAACAGGATAGCTAAGAACAAAGGTAATGCGCTTTCTTCACAGCAGCAGTCAGGCTGGGGAGATTTGTCTCTGCCATAGGAAAGAGTTGCATTTTCCTCCATGTTCTGCCAGACTGTTGTCTGCAAAAACAGGGGACTCGTGTGAGTTCATGCTTCGGTGTGCAAGCCAGAGGAACCGTAACCACAATAGCAGCTCCTCCAAAATCAGGGTGTGTGAGAGGAGTTCCCAGCCTAACACATCCCCTCAAAGTACACGGCAGTTGATGAGAAATCCACGGCATCTCAGCAGCACCCAGAGCCTCCGGATGAGACCAGAGCCCCGGCATGGGATGTGCTGCCCGGGTCTGTAGTCAGTCTCTAGAGCATGGACAGTTCTGTAAAGTGACAGGACACACAGGGACCCTACGGCTGCATCGCAAGAGGTGATGCCGGGCAGTACCGGCGTGATCCAGCACCAACGGTACCCAGCCATAGTTGTGAGGTCAGTATTGAGCTCTCCCCACTTGCGCCTGGTGACGACCCTGACCCCTCTTTCCCTGCACGGAGCTGGAACAGTGCCCAGCCGGGGATTCCGAGAGGCCTGACTGCAGGCTGATGTCGCATGGCGCTGGAAGTTTCTAGATGTCCACCATAATGAGCCCCATTTCTGGGACAGATCCCAGCTGTCCCACCAGCTCAGATTGGAGGAAGGGCAAGGGGTTAGTGGGAGGGACCCCTCTGCAGAGCCTCGCCCCAAGCCCCTCATGGGGAGGACAAAACGGCGCAAAGAGCCGGCGGTACTGGAGGGCCCAGAGCAGGGTGGCGGAAGTGGAGTGCTCCAAAGAGGAGGAACAGCCGGCGGAGGCCAGTGGGAGGGAGATGGTGGGAGATTGCAGATTGGACCAGCTGCCCAGGGAGGGGAGACACAATGGAGGGAAGTTGCTGCGTGGCTGCGCTGGAGGCAGCACCCGCCCATGATGCACCCCGCAGGGTGAGAGGCACGGGGAAATCTCGGGTGGAAATTCCTTCGGCATGGTCCTGCTGTGGTGGTGCCATAGCCAGAGGGACATTAGGGAGGGAGAGATGGGGATGGCCATGGCCAAGGAGCAGAGGGCGTGTGTTTCTTCCTGGTTGATTGGGGGATTTACTGCTGTTTGGGAATCAAGCTGGGAAGGTGCTGATTGATTTCAAACAGGAATTCTCTAAGTGCACTGATTTAAGGAAAGGAGGGACTTTTTGGGGCACTCCCAGGCCTCAGACCCTCTCTGTGTGCAGGCTCCAGTTGTGTGTTTTACTCAAGTTTGCTATACAAGGAGGAGCCCATGAGCAGAACTTGTCTCTGTCCAGTGGCTCCTAGGGGAGGCTCCATCCAAAGCCCAGTTCTTGCTGGTTTTCTGTGGCCTTTCCATCATGCTCAGGATCACACAGAAGCTGTGCTGTTCCTTCTGCAGTACCACAGATATGCTCTGTTTTCCTCTCCTTCGTGACATCTTTTTCCCTTCCTCTCTCCTTCCCTACTGCTGAGGTCATCCCTCTCCCTCTTACCCTTCATCCTTCTGTCTCCACCACCCACTTGTTGCCATCAGCAAGGAGCTCACCTGGGTGCAGAGGGAGATTCCTGCTCCCAGTGAAGCTGGTCAGGCTGCCCATGGATCTGGGTGGGCATCACTGAGTTCTGGTCCCATCTACTTCAACCTGGTCATAGCCACCTGCTGCTGCCTGGGTTGGGGGCCTGGGAACCCAGCTGTTTGCTAGAGTGGTGCCCAGTTCTTGCTCCTCTGTGTGGAGTGGCAGCTCCTGCTCTGCAGAGCTTCCCGCTGCAGCCACTCCAGCCTTTTTGTTGGGAGCTGCTGAGGCTGCTTGGCCACTGGGGCTCTGTGGAGCCGTCAGGTGTTGGAGATGCTGCAAGCTCCTCCTGGCACTGGCAATATGGGGTTGTCACACAAGAACTCTCTGGTGCCAAGAAAGCTGTTGCCAGCTATGGATCAGGTAATTAAAATATTGGTGCATGTACTATGGAGCCTCCAGCGAGGCTTTCTCACCTGCCAGCACAAGGGGCAGGGACCTGCCTCCCTCCCTTGGATGAGTCACTGCATCACAAGATGACTACACCTGACTGAGCAGGGTGACGGGACTACATGTTTTAGCTGTTCCTTCTTCCTGCGATGGTGAGACCAGTGCTGCCACTAGGGATCCAGGTGAGCCACGAGGGATCCACTCTGATTCAACCAAGGATCCAGGTGACCCCTCCACAGAGGGAGACTGAATCTTCGTCCCCTCCAGAGCAGAGTGCTGCTGAAGGTCAAAGCTGCCCCTGTGTCCTGCCAGAGCCCTTCCTGGCTGCATCATGCCACCATCTCCCACCTAGGCAATAAAATCCACAGACACTTCCCCGGGGACGACGCTTCTCCGCGCCCGGGGTTGCTGCAGGCGGGCGGTGCCAGGGCCAGCGGGGTCCCGGGGTGCTGCCTGGGATCCTCAGGTCCCCCGGGCTGCCAGCAGGGACAGGGACACTTACTCCCGGGGCCTGTCCCCAAGCGAGATACGCCACCGCCATCTATCGGCCAGTGCCCGGCGACAGGGAGTGACAGACACCCGTCTGTCCCCGCCATCCCGCGCCGAGGAGGTTCTGCAGCTGGTGTTGGCTCGCTTTGGGGGTGCCCGAGTCCCGCTACGAGGCTTGGAGGGCTGCGGAGCATCGGGGCAGGGTGTGATGTCCCCGCTAGGAAGGGCAGCGGGACAGAATGGACATCGGGAAGGCTGGGCGGGTCGCGTGGGCTCTGTGTCTCCCCACGGCAGAGCCCTGCGGGCGCTGGGGGACTCCCGACCCACGCGGAGGCATTGCTGCACCGGGCAGCATCGCTGCGGGCTGTGCACGCAGCAAAGGCACGCACCCCCCGTGCCCCCTGCCAGGGGAGAGCTGGGGACGAGGCCAGTGTCCCTTCCCAGCCTCTAGCCGTGCAGCTCCCTTGCTAGCGAGCAATGCTTTGCTGTGTTCTTTTAGCTGAGCACGAGCACCCGGCACGTCTCTGAGAGACCCAGCAGATTTTTAGCTCTGATTTTTTTTTTTTTTTGCCCCAGAATGATGCAATTCGCCTAATTCCAGGAGTCCCCCTAAAACTCCTGATGCCCTGACACTGCCTGCGGCTTCCAGCTAACGTGTTCCCTCCCTGCAAGTTCGTGCTCAGGGACGTAGGATGGCTGTTGGTGTCCAGCGCCTTGTGCCTGACACAGCCGCATCCTCACCAGAGGGAGCTGTGTCCCACATTGAGGCACAGCCCAGTTTTGGCCCAATTCCCCACCTTTTTTATAGCCCTTGGCAATGCTCCAGGCGACATACTGCTCAGGTCTAATGGGCATCCAAAGGTGCTTGGATTTACATTTCTCCTGGCACCCACCTAGCCGTGCCAGGCGTGGTCTGTGCCTGCCAGGAGTCTCCTATGTCAGTCCCAAAGCCATATTGGCCCGGGGGGCATTGCAGGCTTTCTCTGGGGCTGACACTGGCTGCCAGAGCATTATCTGCAGGCATGCTGGGCCAGGGAGATTAGGGCTGAAGCCTCTACCGATTTCCTGGAACAGCCATCGCTTCAGCTGCTTTTGAGGATGACCCCAGACCAAGCTCTAGTGTCACAGCATGCCCGACTTCTCCTCACTGTCCTCACCCATGTGAGGACGCTAGCAAGAGTGACCCCTGCTGCCACCCCTGTGCCACTCTCATCCAGCCCAGGAGCAGCTCCTTCCGCACCTCTGCCACCTCCCCCGTGCAACAGGCCATCTGCCCCCACCCCAGCTCCAGCCAGGATGCCACTTTGCAGTCCCGTGGTGGGGGAATTTGACACATAAGCCTGCACTAGGTATGGGCATTACCAATATCTCCCCATCAGAGCAGACATGCCAAGGGTTGTCCCAGCCCAGCCCAGGGGATCGCTTCTTCCACTGGTTCTCTATAGACAAGAAAGCAGGTTTTCAGCCTCAGCTTTACCTTTCAGAGTATGTTCCCTGCCTAGAAAGGGAGAAAGCCTTTCAGGCTATTCCCTGCAGTGCCATGCTTGAACAGAGGCAGGCAGGATGGGAGCAGCCCAGCCCAGAGCTGTCTCTCAGTTTAACCCAGGCAGCAATGTGGGTCAGAAGGGGTTTCCCAGGCCCACCAGAGGCAATGTCTGCTCTGTGTCCAGGAGCCCCGGTGCTTTCCTTTAGCACTGCTGTAAGGCCGGGAGGTCATGAGAACTTGTACAACTTTATAGGGGTCTGACAGAGCCCTGAGGAATCCCAGAGCCAGGGTGGGTTGGGGCTGGAGGGAGCCTGGAGCCCACCTCTCTGCTCCCTGTGGGCTCCAACCACCTCCTCCCACCGAGCAGGGCTGTCAGGCACCCACTGCAGAGGGGCTGTGGGGCAGGAAGCCTCAGGGCAGCCCAGGGTGCTGGCAGAGACAGCACAGGGATGTGGTTTTCAGAGCAGTGCTGTCTCCCTTCTGCCTGCCCCCGAGCTGGGCTGGCCAAAGCCTCTGAGTGCTGGAACCCCAGCACCCTGTGTGGGGTCGTGAAGGCAGGAGCAGCTCAGGAGCCCACTGGCCCCAGCTGAAGGTACGGGACAGACACTGGAGAGATCTCCCCTTCTTTCTCTGAGTAAGATGAACCCTTGGCCCCCAGCTTCCCTCACCCCAGCGCTGCCCTTAACCTACAGGAGTGCAGTCGTCTCCAGTTACCCCAGGAAGGCAGCTGGGGGCTCCTGAGCTGCTCCTGGCACGGCAACCTCAGGCTGCCTGAAATAGTTTGGGCTCGTGCCATAGCACAGCTGCGGCAGCCCCAGAGCTCTCACCTGGAGCAGGGCCAGGCCAGTGGTGCTTCCCAGCTCTGCCCGCTCAGGGGCTGCGGGGCTCACCCCACCCAGAACACACCAGGACAGGGCTCAAGGGGCAGCTGGACACAGGAAGGCAAGGCAGCAAATCCCTGCCTGTGCTGGATGTGGCTGGGGATCCTGCAGGGAACTGAAAGGAAAAAGGATTGTCTCCAAAACTCTGCCGGGCTGAGCATTGCTTCCTTGCTGGAAAGCCAAAAATAGTCTCTTTACTCAGAAGAGGCTGTAGGAGGAGAGATCTCACTCGAAGCACAGCCAAATACCTAGGAGGCCATAGGACAGACCCAGAGCAGCGTGGCTACGCTGAGAGGCAATATCAGACCTTGGAAAGGCAGCGGCCATAGCTGAACCAATCAATAACTCCATTGCCTCTGGGCATCTCATCATGCCAAAGGTGCCAGAGGAACCAGTCTGGCTGGCCAGGGAACGCCCCCACCCCGGCAGAGCTGGGCAGCAGCAGCACGCTGCCACGGCCGGCCCTTAGTTTGTGACAGGCATTCAGCTCAGAGATGGCAGCAGGACGACATTTTTCCTGTCCACCGTGGCTTGGCCCAAGGGCTATCTGGGAATCCCGATGGCAGCTCTACTGTCCCTGCAGTGCCAAACCCATCGCAGGCAGTGCCATTCCCTGCAGGGCTGCTGCTGCCCACACTAGGCAACACCCAGCTGCTGCTGGGGAAGCTGGCAGAGCGCCGGGAGACCAGAAAGGCTGTGCCCTTGCCAGGGGAACGCTTTAGGCCAATTGCTCACATAGCAGCATTTCTGGGCTGTGCTGACTTATCATCTCCCTGTTCCTGGGGGTCTGACTCCCTCCCCCAGCACTTCTGTGGGTAGTTATTCCTGGAAAACATCCTGGAGACACTTTCAATCCCCACTGACACTTAAAGAGCTTCTTTCAGCAGCTGATGGATTTAATAGTGTGAATCTTCCCCCAGCCCCAGTCCGTTCCCGCCTTTCCCTCCGTGGGGTTTGTCATTGCCCCAGTGCATGGTGAGGGCTAAAGACAAAGCTGCAGCTCTGCTGCCAACAGCTTTCAGCTCCTGGGCAGAGAGACCCGTCCTGGCAGAGCCCAGTTGTACCCATCTTCTGCAAACTCCTGTCTAACGCCCTGCCCTCCAACCTAATCCTGCCCTGGTCTCTCCCAGCCATCTCTGCTTCTCGCTCTTGGGTGGAGGAGATGCAGGGCTGCCAAATCTTGCAATACTCAGACTATTTCTTAAAGCCCCAGCTCCTGAAATAGTGGGAAAACTTCCGTTTCCTGACCTTCTGTGGCTTTTGTGTCTTTAAGGAGTTTCTCATCCTTCTGCTTGTGCAGAAAAAGCAGGGACCAGGGGCCTACAGCCCATGCCAGGGAGCAGAGGATGGGCACAGCACACAACTCAGGTGGACTCAGGCTGCAGAAGGGTGACTGTGGCTGCTCTGTGCCAGGGACATCCAGACCTGCCAGGCAGCCATCAAAAATCCCACAGGTGGTCACTCAGCCTCCCTCGCCACCTTCAGGAAGCAGGGCAAGAGAGATGTGTAAGGGAAAGGTGGATACAGGGCTGGGCTGGGGTGTCAAGCACCCAGCCCTGCAGTGCAGGTGTCCCTGCCCTCCAGCCCCCCAGCCGTGCTGGAGCCCAAAGCCACTGAGAGCGGCACATCCCCCTTGCTCACCCAGCAGCTTTTCCAGCCACAGGAAAACCCCTCTGTCCTCACCACAGCCCTCTCCAGAAGTCTTCTGTACAGACCAGGCCAGCAGATCCTCTGGAGCAGCCCCGATCCGACCCAGATACCCACCGGCAGCACATACCATGTGAATGCATTTCCTCCAGGGAATTATTTTGGGCATGGCTCCATGCCACACCTGAATGCGCTGGGAGAGTCAGGCATCACCCATGAGCACCTTGTCCAAGAAACCCAGAGATCTGCTCTGGGCAGGTCAGCACAATGAGGCAATACTTCAGTGCTCAGCTCATCGCTCCAAAGCTGGGTGGGACCCCAAAATAAACTGGTATCAAGACAACTAACAACATGTTAAAAAAAAAGTTATTCTACTAATTACCACTAGGTTGGAAAAGATATTACCACTTTGAACAATTTTAAGATGCTCATCAAGCATCAAACTAATCCAGTTACTCAAAGTTAAGGGGCAAAAGCTCTGCCAAGCCCCAAATCTCCTATATGCGGTGCACAAGGCCTTCCAGCCTCACTCAGCACGAAATTCCTATGCTGTTCCTGACACACAACCACCCCTCCTGCCAACACCTCCATTTGGAGCAGTTTGGAAGCATCCTGAGGACCCCCAGTCAGACTGAGGGTGTGACTGACTACCTGGCCAAGGAGCATAAACCTCAGCTACTCCTGCAGGGTCACAACCCACACCAGCAGCAGGCGATGGACCAGGAGCCAAAAGGGATGGGGGCACTCTCATCCCTGCATGCTGCCAGGGTGACTGGGCCAGACGGGCCCCCTTCTCCCACCACCACCCCCAGACCACTCTTCCCTCCCTGCTCTGGCATCCATCAAAAGAGCTCAGCAGCAGGCACAGTCAGAAAGGCACAGTGCTGGGAGCTGGGCCATGCCGGAGTAAGAATGGGACATGAGGATAGAGCAGAACTGTTTTTATTGGAGGTGTCAAGAGCAGGAACAAGAACAAACCTACAGGCTCCCTCCTCAAGTGCCATCCTCCCCTCGCCCACCACCACCACCACCACCGGGGCAGTCAGCATCACGTGTGCGTGCTACGAGACAACGGCCAAGGCTTACACTTTGCTTCAGCCAAAAGCCAGACAAAGCCCCCAGCATCCCGCCGTCACCCCCTCCTCGGCGACTGCGAGCTCGTCTTGGTCCTGCCAGGGGCAGGGCAGGACATTCACCTTCCCCTCGGAGGAGGAGTGAGTTTTGCGTGAGATGTTGCGGTTAAGGGAAGGACGGGAGCACAGCTCCACCAAAGTGCCAGGGGATGTGACCGGGCTGCAGCTCCCAGTGGGACATCTCGGAGGACCCCGGGAGAGAGCAAGCTGTGCAGCCTGAGCAGAGCTGCAACAGCCACAGGCAAAAAATGGCATCGCTAAACCCCGCAGGGCTTCGCTGCCCCCTCTCTTCAACACAAACCAAACCAAAAGGGAGAGGGGTCAGAAGACAAACCAGGAAGGGATGTGAGGCAGGTCTGGAACGGCGTTTGGCTCTGGCTCACTTCCCAGCCCGACGCTCCTCCTGGCGCTTGGTAAGGATGTATTTGAAGAACTCGTACACGGACCAGGCAATCGCCGTCGAGGGCATCTGAAAAATGACTCTCGCCTGGACCCCTCTGAAGTAGGCGGTCACACCGCCCACCTGGTACACCGTCCTGAAGGCATTAGCCATGCCTGTGATGTGTCCGCTGATGTTGGAGCTCAAGGCCAGGGACTCCTGGGTGTTGAGCAGCGTTTTGCAAACGTCCAAAGGCGTAGTGGCAGCAGCAGCGACGGCCCCCGCGCAGGCTCCGGAGACCACGTGGGAGCCTGGGTTGTACTGTCTGTGGGGGTTGAGCTGCTCTTGCAAGAACTCGTAGGTCATGAAGTGAATGGCTTGGAAGGGGATGTTCATGGTGAGCTGGGTGGTGTAGCTGCGGTAGAAAGCTCCGGCCCCTTCGTTGCGCCACACAGCCCGTACACAGTCCATCACACGCTGGTAAGGCGAGTTGTACATCTGCATCCTCTGCTTGACCACTTGGGACAGGCGGTGGCAGCAGCAGCAGCCAGGACCCAGGCACGGAGGGGAAGAGGAGAGAAAAGGGTAAACACAAAGCCAGGCTTCCTCCAAATGCTCGGAGTTTGGTCACACTGGCCTAAGGGCTGAAGACAGACAACTCCAACCACCAGCGCCCCTGTGTCTCCAGACAGGACACCAGCCATTTAAATCTGCTGAGGCATCACTGTCACACAGACATCACCACTATGAAGCCACTCACATGCCACAGCCTCAGGGAATATCCTGATATCCCATTGCTTACAGTCCAGAGCCACCCTTGCTCCTAAGCAACTGATGTTTCCCCATCCACTGCTGCAGAGCTATCACTCAGTCAGAAGAACCCCCCATGCATCCAGTCTCTTATTTCCCAGACAGCTCCCGATCTGGATAAGACTGTCCCTCCCCTGCCACCCCCACTGCAGCCCAGAATAACCACGGCTCATTGCAGAGCCCATTAGCCAAGAACTATTAGCAGCCACTGCTGAAATGCAGCCACTCCGGCGCGTGAGTCGGGTGCCAAACCCCGCTAACACATCCGAGAGCGGGACAGGGGAGCCCAGAGCGCAGCCTGCCACTGTTCAACGTCCCCCATCTCAATGTGACCATACGGAGGTAAAAATGATGCGATGCTACACTACTACAGTCGTGACAAGAGAAGTTCCAGGGAAGGAATGGCAACGGGCTGGCAGCTGCCTGCTCCTCGGGGTCCCTGCCATGCAGTGGGGAGGCAGGAGCTGTGCTGGGCCCAGATCAGCTGGAGCCTGCATTATCACAAGCCCTCCAGGTTTAAGAGGGAAAAATACCTTCATAACTGGCCTTTCCTCATTGCCTCTCCTTCTCCCACCACTTTCATGGACTTAGCAAAACTACTAACTCTTTATGCTTTTTTCATATATACCAGGCTCATCAAAATCAGCATCTTCCAGACATTTCACAAGATCTCCCTTCTCCCAACTTCTCTACCATGTTTTTGTACCCCAGTCTTTTAATTGTCCTCTTGAACACGGGCCCACAACTGTATCGCATCCTCCCTAGATCTCACCACAGCAGTGCCCATCTCCCACACACTTAGAATGACTTCAGCAGTGCCAACCACATCTCCCTTGCCTTCCCTCCTGATCCAGGTAACGGTCCCCAGCCAAACTCTTGGGTGAAAGGCCCAAGCCCTCACAGCTCTTCCTAAACTGTGGTTTGCTGTGCTCCATAGTTAATTTCTTCTACCTACCCTGTCCCTAACAGACAGCCGCCAGGATCCCTAACTGGAGCCATGGGCCCCCAAAGAATCCCTGCAGTCAGACAAGAGCACCCTTTGTGCTACAGAGGGGACCCAAGAGGCTCGGGCAGACCCTGATTCTCCCCTCCCCAGCAGGCCAGGACCATCGTTACCTTCAGCAGGGTTCATGGCTGCATCGTGGAGCAACGTTGCTACACACCCGGCTGCACCTGCAAAACAAGAACTGCCACATGTGAGGGGGGGAAAGGTGAGGGACCCTGGGGCTCCACCACAGCCCCAAGTCCCTGGCCAAGGCACAGGAGGCCCCTGGAAAAAGGTGAGATCTGAAGGCGGCCTCCATCTCCCCTCCAAAAGGCAGGGGGTCCCACCCAGAGTGAGATCGAGAGAGAGAGGGAGAAGACTGTGACAGGCTGCCAAGTCCCAAGGGGTGACTAGGACTCATTTGTGCCCACTCCTCGGGGGACAGGCCAATGCCACCAGCTGGCAGGGAGGCCTTAGGATGGCGAGTGTCCCCACGTCCCATGGAGAAGCTCGCTGGCACTCTGCTGCATGCCTGCCAAGGGCAGGACAACGTGCCCTGCTCTCCCCTCAGCCCCATGCTCTCCCTACTGTGGCGGGTCCTTGAGGCGAGTAACGGGCACCATGGCGAGACGGGCTCCGAAACCACGTGGCACTCCTGGGGCGAGCTCTGGCACTGCCAACCCACGGGGCCACGGCCAGTCCCAGCTTGTCTGCAGGCAGCTCCGGTCCACCAGCATCCTTCCGAGCCAGGGCCACTAACCTGCTTCACGCCAGATACCTGGCAGCAGCTCTGCAGGCGCGGAGCGGTGCTTCCCCGTGCCCGGCACCGTGCGGCTGGCTCATGGCTGGAGAGAGCACAGGGCTTTAGGACATCCGCGGCACCCCGACCCCGCGGCGGGACCGGGCCTCCCTACCGCCAAACCTGCCGTCCCACCCCGCTCCCACCCCGGCGTGGCGGGGCCGGTACCGTTGGCCACATGGCTATTGCCCCCCGCGTGGATAACGTCGCTCAGCGTCTTTTTTAACTTTTCGTAGCAGGCGAAGTAGAGGGCGTGCGCCGGGCCGGCGCCGGTGGCGGTGATGTTCAGGCCCCGCATGGGCCGCCAGACGCCCTCGGTGCGGGCGATGCGCCACAGGGCCTCCAGCACGTTCCGGTAGCGAGCGGCGGGCTCCGGCTGCAGGCTCTGCATGCGCGTCTGCAAAACAGGGCGGGCCCGGCCAGGCGGCTCGTCAGACCTTGCCCGGGGCTCCCGGTGTGCCGCCCCGTCCCCTCCCTCCCCGCGCCCGCCGGCACCTT
>VZTA01024707.1:299099-340635 GCA_013398855.1 Mohoua ochrocephala | reverse complement strand
GCGGGCCCGCGGCGGGGCCGGTGCGGCCCGGGCGGGCGCCATGGGGCGGTCCGGGGTGACCGTGCCGCTCCCGTCCCGCAGGCATGGACGATGGGTTCCTCATGGAGGTGTGCGTGGACTCGGTGGAGTCCGCCGTCAACGCGGAGCGCGGAGGTAAGGCCCGGGGGCCTCGCGGGAGGGGCCCGCAGCGCGGCGGGGCCGGTTCTGACGCGCCTCTCCGCAGGTGCCGGGCGGATCGAGCTGTGCGCGGGCCTGGTGGAAGGAGGGACCACCCCGAGCATGGGTGAGCCGCGCCCGCCCCTGGGCCGCCTTCTCTGTCGGTCTCCCTCCGCTCCCCTCGGCTCCCTCCCCGTGCCCGGTCCCGTCCTGCCCGCCCCGGGGCCGGAGCTGCCGCGGCGGGTGCTGAGCCGCCCCTGTCCCGCCCGCAGGGCTGCTGCAGGTGGTGAAGCAGTGCGTGCGGGTCCCGGTGTTCGTCATGATCCGGCCCCGCGGCGGGGATTTCCTGTACTCGGACCGGGAGGTGGAGGTGATGAAAGCCGACATCCGCCTGGCCAAGCTGCACGGGGCTGACGGGCTGGTGTTCGGGGCCCTCACCGAGGACGGGCGCATCGACACGGAGCTCTGCACGGCGCTGCTGGGTGAGGGTGTCTCCAGGCAAAGCTCTGTGCTGTGGCAGCGTTGCAGTGCTGCTCCGGCTGATGCCGTACAACTGTACAGAGGGTTTTGGTCTGCACGTCCTTTCTGGGGTCTTGCCATCTCTTTCCACCTTTTTCGGTTTCGTTTGCTGCCGTACCTGTGAGACATTAAGTAGTTAAGAAACTTTGCAGACCAAGGGCCACAGCCCCAGGCCGTTCACACAGACTTTGAGGCCACCCGGGACATAATAGCAAAGTGTAAGAAGGCTTTGATGAGCTCTTTTGGGGGCATGCGACTGTTGGATTCTCTCCCTTCCTCATTGTCTTTGCCCTTTGTTCTTTTCCTTATGTCCTTGCTGCAGGTGTCTAGGATATGTATTTCCTGGACTTGGGCCTTGTGGGTAGCTGGGAATTCATCTTCATTTTTTCCTCGTAACACACACAGGGAGAAAAGATAACGAGAGAGGTGTGAACGCATAAAAAGCTACTGAAGCTGCAGTGGGAGATTGTTAGTCCAGACCACAAACGTGCGGAAGCAAACGCTCTTTCTTTCTGCATATTTTTGGGGAGCTGTAGCCAAAGCTAAAGAGGGCTGAGCCTTTCCCTGGTGGTGAGGTGCTGAGGTTCTCATATGACGGCGAATGTGCTGTAAGGAGTGCAGCAAAAGAAAAGGGTCTTGCCAGGACTTAGCTCCACTAGGCCAACGTGTGCTCTGCTGTTTCCAGGGCAGGGAGCAGGTGGATATCTTTCTGTAGAAATAAATAAGCTTTGCACGGTAAATAGAGCGCCTCTGGTGAAGTTTGCTGCGGTCTGAGCAGAAATTGTATGTAGTGGAAGAAGTCAGAAAAATCAGGTCTCTTGCTTTCAAAGAGCAATGGTCCTGTCCTTTCCCCGGGTAGATGATACAGCCTTCCTGCAGAGAAAGTCATCTGTGGTGGGATTGAGGGTTCTGCATGTTCCAGATGAGATGGGGGATTTTGGTGTTACCCATAAAAACCAAGGTTTGTTGCTTTCTCAAAAGGCAGAAGAACTCTTCCTCATGAAAAAGCCTGGATAAACAGCAGCCACTGCATTGTTTTCAGCAAGAATGGGGACTCTTCTGAGCTCTTCCATGTCGTGTACATTTCTGGTTCTAGCACCAGGGACTCTGTACCAGCCCTGACTGACCCCATGTCTTCTTTTTGCAGCCGTGTGCCGTCCCCTGCCAGTCACATTTCACCGCGGTGAGTTGCCGGGGACAGTGGCCCTGGGTGGGGTCCAGTCTGTGCCCCACTGCTGGGGGAAGGTGGGGCTGGGAGGGAGCTGAGCTCGATGTTCTTCGGTCGTTCTTTGGAGGGGGAAAGCTCTGCAGGCTGTGCTGTTCCCCATGAGTGAAAGAGTCCAGGGGGCTCAGGTTTGGGGGCTGTCTCGTTGCCCTGTTAGAGAGGAGGTGTCTGAGGAGCTGAGTATGGTGGCCCTGGCACTTCTGAGAGGGGGGTGTTACAGTCAGGAGCTGTGAATCCAGGGTGTGAGCAGGACCCTTCCTATCGCTGCCTTCGGGCTCCTCGGGGGAGCTGACTGAGGGACGGGGCTTGAGCACAATGAACCGAGCGATTTCTGAGCTGTTGTTGTGGTCCCTCAGCCTTTGACATGGTGCATGACCCTCTGGTGGCACTGGAGACCCTGATTTCCCTGGGCTTTGAGCGGGTGTTGACGAGTGGCTGCGACAGCTCGGCACTGGAAGGATTGTCCTTGATTAAGAGGCTCGCAGAACAGGTGAGTGTTTGCTGTGCTCCCCTGGGTTACTCTGGCTGCTCCCTGGGCACTGCCTGCAGGCAGCTGCTTTATGGTATCCCTCATTTCTGGAAGGGGACTTGTGTCAAGGAGCGCTTGCCTTCCCTCTCTTGCTTGGCTTTAATGTGTTTCCCCAAGTCCAAGTGGGCCGGGCCCTGAAGTCTCCCCCAGCAAAGACTGGTTGGGTTGTTCTTGCGTGCAGACTGGGGGAGGGGGGCGGGAGTTGGCTCCCACAGTTGGCGCGATGAGCCCGTGCGAACAGCAGAGTGAGGTCCCTGCTGGGTCTCTCACAGCTCCTTTTAGGAAAGTGCAACAGGTGCTCCTGAGAGGCAGCCAGGGGGGATGGAGAGGTAGGAGGGAATGGTGACAGGTTGTCCTAGCTGTAACTGCAAGTTCTTTTCCACTTTTCCTTGTAAAACGTGAATGGTACAGAAAAGATGGGTGAGAGCGCACAAATTGCAGACCATGGTGACATCCGCGAGCTTATAGACAGTGCTGCGTGTGAGGTTTCTTTGCTGCCGTGCAAACGCTCGTGTGGATGTAGCGCTCGATAACATTGCTAACATGTTACTCTTCTTTCAGGCGAAGGGCAGAATTGTGGTGGTGCCAGGTAATGGTTTTTTGTCATCTGTACCAGGTCCTGCAATCCCTAGCCCTTCCTTCCTAGCCTCTTGCCCTGGGATCCACTCTCTGATCTGGCTTTCTGAGCCAGCTGCCCAGGAGGGGCAGCTCCTGTCCTGGTGTGAGTAAAGGCCACGCAGCCTTTTGGGGAGGCAGAGCCCTGCAGCTGTTGCTCCCTGCAGGATTTGGGAACAGCTCTAGATCTGTGGGAGAACATGAGCCAAGGCTTCTCCCATCGCTTTTCATGTGCCTGGGTCTCTGTTGTCCCAAGGGCTGTTTTTTCCCTTCAGTGTGTATGGCTCCTGTCCCTTAGTGGTGAGGTCCCGGGGTGATGTCAGGTCTGGAATAGTGTCACCTGCTCGGTGTGTGACATTGGGCTTGTTCCCACCAGGAGGTGGCATCACGGAGCGCAACCTGCAGAGGATTCTGGAAGGCTCCACTGCTTCTGAGTTTCACTGCTCTGCTCGCTCAGCTCGGGACTCAGGGATGAAGTTCAGGTAACTGATTATTTAAGTCTATTTTTTAGCAGAACTCTACGAGGCAAAGGCTACCTGAGTATGAATGTGAATGTGAGTTTGTAGAACTGGCACAAATTTCAAACAGCTTCCTGAGTGCTAGATGTGCTGTTACGGTTGGGATCTTGGTGCCTGACACTGTATTCTGCAGCGTATGAATCCAGAAGCTCTCCTCCTGTGGACATGAGTTCCATGCAGAACAAGATCCTTGGGGCATTTCTCGTGCTATCGCTGCCCTAGGAGCTGTGCGGGCCCTTGGGAAGGCAGGTGCTGGTGTAGTTGCCTTAGACTTTTAACGTAAGCACGTAGGATTTGGGAAGCCAGTGGGATGTGCATCTGAGAAATGAGTGAGGAATGGGTTCTATTTGTCCATAGGTCTGTGCTCCTCTGGGTTATTGTTCTTTCTGTTATTGTCCCATCTTTGGTTTGGGTGGCACTATCTTTGGCCAATGCTGAGACTAGGGGAAATATGAGGGTGTTTTCCTTGGTGGGCCTTACTCATCTGTATCACCAGCAGATCACCGCTAATCGCTGGTTTTCCCGACAGAAATCCGAACGTTGCCATGGGAGCGTCCTTCTCTGCCCCCGAGTACTCCATAAAGGTGGCAGATGTGGCCAAAGTGAGGACCCTGAACGCGATTGCCAAGAACATTCTGTAGTGGACGGCACCGTGCTGGGACAAGAGCGCTGAGACTCCGGGGTCCGCCCTGGCACACGGACAGATGGGTACTGCTTCCGTCCTCAGGCTGCAGAGGATGTGCACTAGGTGGTGAAGCCTGACACCTCTTCCCTTGGCTTCCCCTGAAGTCCCTGGCCTGGAAACTTATGTTGGCCATTTTAAATAAAAGGA
This sequence comes from Mohoua ochrocephala, assembly GCA_013398855.1. Classification (NCBI taxonomy): domain Eukaryota; kingdom Metazoa; phylum Chordata; class Aves; order Passeriformes; family Acanthizidae; genus Mohoua; species Mohoua ochrocephala. The sequence continues at coordinate 336,241 of VZTA01024707.1, read as the reverse complement.
CTCGTTCCCAGATGTTGCAGCAACAGCTGTTCAGCAGCATTTGGGAGGAAGGGAGGTGAGCGAGTAGGGGGACTGAATTGTGTAGCACTGCATGTGATTGTCAAATAAACACTGCAGCTGCCCCCCCCCTTGCTGTGCTTTTCTCAAGTTTGTTTATATTTTCAGATGAGACCGTGACCCATGTTGCATAGCCTGAATTAATCGGGACCCTGCTGTGCCAGAGAATACAATCCCATCCAGAATGCCAGGGTGGGAAACATCATAGCCACAACTGGGAAACAAGGCCTGCTGTGGTCAGCCAGTAGGATAGGTAGGGATTAGCAATGCAGCAGCTGTAAGTAGTGAGAAGCACCTGACTGATCAGGTGAGGAAGCTGTGAGACCTCCTGGGCTGTGGGCCCTCAGTGCTCGAGGTGGGGTTGGTGTGTGAGGAGATTTCTTGGGAGGACAAGGTGCTTTTCCTAAGGGAGTTCCCAGATCCTTGTCCCAACATAAAGCATAAACTGCTTGTTCTCCAGACAGCGCTTGGGGAATGTGCCTGTTGGGTCATTGCTGCCTAGTCAGGATTGAAGCCTCAGGCTCAATTCAGTTACTCCGTAAAGTACCCAATAAAAGATTTGAATGGCATCAGAGTGGTCCATTAGAAGAGTAGAGACCCAGAGGTAAAGCACCTTTGTCCTTGCTGCCTGTTCCTCTGTAAAAGATCACAAAGCTGAAGAGAATCCCTCTGACAGCAGAGATCGTGGAGCTCAGGAAGCAAAAGCAGGGTACAGATTTCTCTTCCCGTCTTGGCAATAGCTTACAGCCTGTGAGGATGTATGGAAAAAATGTGTTACTTGACGAAGTGGCAGCACCTTTGTCACCTTAAATAGAATCACGCCATTGAAAACCTGTCATCAAGACTACATATTCTCAGCTTAAAGGCTACATCCACCTTTTCACATGGATCCATCAGAGGTAATGGTGTCTCCCAAAATGCCTTGGGAACTTAAGTTCTTAATGGAGGAGCTGGGAAGGGAATGACTGCTTAGTGCTGGTGTCAGAGCCTGCTTCAACACTGGCAGATATGCGGGCAGTAGGAAGGATCAGAATTTGGAAAGAGTGATTACAATTGTGGTTATAGTCAATATAGTTTAGAATACCTGCTTTAAGAGTTCATGGCTTATGCTGTGAGATTTCATGAGTCATGGTCGTGATTATGATAGCGGTAGCTCAATTAAGATGAATATTCTGCTGACACAGCTCCTTCAGGTTTTTGAACTCATGTGGTGTTACAGCATGACAAGGCAGAGAAAGAGATGAGCAATGAGGGCTGGAGGGACTTGTAGATTGCCCAGAGACCTCTGGACCAGACTCTGTGTGAGACGGGCGTGAATCAATGCCTAGTTTTGAAAAGTTATGACATGCTGGACAATAGATGGATAAGGGCAGGGGAGCACAGGAAAACTGATATTGCTGGCCAAAGAGGTGCTACTGCTTTGATTATCTTGGTCCCAGTGAACGTTTTCTGGGTATTTTAGTGGAGGAAGATTTATGGAAGGAGCTGAAGGACGGTAAGGCTTTGTGGGTTTTTAGGAGGAGCGTGTCCCAGCTGTGAGGGTAGAGAAAGTGGGGGTGTGCTTGCCTTGAACATTGAAGAGAGTGGAATCCTGTGCCGAGGGCAACACTTCAACTCTGAGAGACCAAAAGACAGGGTGAGGATGAGCTGTGACCTGTCCTAAAAACTGAGACAAGCGATGGGATGGGGCATTACATAGGAAGGTGTCATAAGCAAGTGGCCCCCTTGACAGCAGTGCTCCAAGTGGTTTTGAGCAAGACCAGAGGACATCTGTGCCTGTGTCAGGAAGAAGAATCACGTCAGCAGTACAGATGGATAAGGGCTGAGTGACTGCTCCATTCACTTACTCCTTACTCTTTGCATGAGTTTGCAGCTCTCATGGGCAGTGTATCGGTTCTGGCCTGGAGGACCTAGCACGAGGGGTAGTTTTATTTACAAAAACACGCGGATTTAATCAGACAAACCGCTAATAATTAACCACTGCGTTGGACATTGAGCCTTACTCTGGTATTGATGGTTCCTGAGCAATTACTCATCATGTCACCCTTGACTTCTGAGTTATCTACTAACTCTGTGCACAGTGAGGCAACATAATTGTTGCAGTCACCCTACTGTCCTTTTTTATCTGCTCAAGAGCACACATGATAAAGCAAATCCAGTTCCAGCATTAGTAGCACCATCCGCACATGTCCTTGTCACGCCTAGGCCTTTCTAAGCAACAAGGGTTCAGTGGTAACTACGAATTCCTCCCCTCAGGAATGCTCCTCTTTCTGTCTCAGATGTTGGGGTTTACCTTAAAATGAAGATTCAAAATCTCTTTGGGGTTTTGTGGTCAGCCAACTGCCATAACACACAGACAACATGGAAATGTGGGAAAGAAAGAAGCAAAAGGGGAGGAGTTTGGAAAATCTTCAGGCTCTGCAGGCTGGAAATTAGTAAAAGGAACCCGGATCCTGAGGACTCAGAAAGACCGGTGCAGCATGTGGTCAGCTCAGCTGCCAGACACTGCAAATTCCCAGGCCTGGGGCACTGCTGGTGTCACGGGCCCCCTCGCCAGCTGGCACCACCCACTGTGGGACCAGCCCTTGCTGGACTTTTTTTTGGCATTCAGCAGGCTTGTTCTCACTGGAGAGGTCCGTTGCACCAAAGTAATGTCTTTAGCAGGTCCAGACGGGTTTGTGTCTGTGGGTGTGCACTGATCAAGGCTGTGGTTTCTGAGCAATGGCTGTGGTGTCCTGCAGTGACACTGTGACTTCCCTGTATCGCCCCTTTGATCTCTTTCTTGGGTCTTCCTCTCCTCCCTTCTGAACCTGTGCAGCTTCCCAAGCCCTTTTGGTTACTGCTTTGGTTTGTGGGGTTGTGCAATAGCACCGAGTTAATGAATAACTATGTGTCATCAGGGATTTTGTCCCAAGACGATTTGAGGGTGTGAGGGTACTTTTATCCCAAGCATCCGCCCAGGTCTCTCAGCCGGGCAGAGCGAGGGGAAGGAGCTGCCGCTTCTTCTCCCCTGAGCTATGTCAGCAGCCCTAGAGAAGTTCTGCGGCTCCGTCTTCTGGGTGAGTGGCTGTATCATCTCCATTGCCTGTTCTCGGGGTAGGACACCCAGGGGAGGGGGAGAGCAGTGGATTGCGAGGCTCACAGCTTGTCCTGCCGGTGGTCGGCAGAGGTTCTGGTGTTGATCCAGGACTGCCATGGCACTGAGTGCTGTGCACTGCCTGCACGGTGTTCACCAGACAGTGAGACAATGCTGCCTCCCTGAGTGAGCTCTGTCCTGTTTTAGCCCGCCTGGGAACACAGGACACCCTGTAAGGACTTCCTGGGGGGGAATGATTTGGCTTCAGCTGCTTCTGCTGGCTTGGCTCCGGCAAGGGATGGCCATTCCATGTTCGGGCAGAGAGATGGGGAGAGGGATATCACCTGGACCTTGGCTGAGTGCTGAAATGCTCAGCCAGGAGGGTGGGTGTTGAAGGGGGGATGCGATGGGGTGGAGCTGGGCGTGCAGGACCTATAGGAGTGTTGGCTCCTGTCCTGTGTGCCAAGTGAGAGTCAAGCCATCACAAGTGACTTGGTGTTCTGTCCTCGCTGCCCCCAGAATGACTCCTACCTTGCTCGTCCGGATGCCGACCTGCCTGTGTGCTTCCAGCAGACCGTGCTGGTCTGGGTCCCCCTTGGCTTCTTCTGGGTTTTGGCGCCATGGCAGCTCTTGCCTATGTGCAAATCCAGAGCCAAGAAATCCTCTGTGACCAAACTCTACGTCATCAAACAGGTAGAGTGGAGCTGAGGGGGCACAGATGACGGGCTGGAGCAGTCTGAGGTGTAGGTGGTGTGAGTCGGAAGACTGTGCTACAGTCAGGTGTGGGATGGAGAGATGAGAAGTGTAGGGGGGGAAGGAGCAACGGGATAGGGGACCATCTGGGACAGAAATGTAAGGGGGAGTCCAGCATGAGGCATATAGGAGAGAGAGGCACAGAGGAGATAACAGGGCTAGGATGCAGTGGGAGGGAGGGCAGAGTGTGTACTCGGGCCTCTCATCTTGTGGGCTGTTTTCTTCCAAACTTGAAATGATGGCAGTGCTCCTGTGGAACTGTTGCAGCTTCACAGAGTTGAAAGCTCTCTCAGGCCAAGTCTGAGTTGAAAAGGGTGTACGGGTGTGTTTTATGCCGAACTCTGTTGTCTCCCAGTGGTTCCCAGTGTCCACAATGGGCTGGCCCCCTCTCCCCACAGGTGCTGGCCACGCTGCTGATGCTGACGGCGGTGGCAGAGCTGGCCCTGACATTTGTAGAGGATGCGGAGCAGGACGCGGTGCCGGCTGTCCAGTACACGAACCCCAGCCTGTACATCGCCACCTGGGTAAGGGCTCAGCCGTGAGCGCGGTGTGCGTCACCAGGGACGGGGTGAGACTGCAGCGCCGAGCAGCACGAGACTGCCCTACCACAGACATCAGCAGGAAGCTGTGTCCACGAGGGAAGGGTAGCCTGGAAACTGGGTAGGACTAGCCCCAAACACGTGTGGGTGGTGCTTGAGGGCAACGTGTTGTACTGGTTGTACAGTGCTCCCTGCTGTTATCCTTAAAACTGGGATGGTTCTATGCCTGCAAGCGTAGCTGAGCTCTTTGACAGAAGCTGTACTAGGAGCAGTGTGGGTTTCACGGGAGTGATTTTGCAGTGTGAACATCAGACCGTGGCTTGCTGCTCTGATGTCTCACAGCTTCCTGTACATTGCTGTGCAGTTTTGTGCAGAGAGCCAGGAAGTACCACAGGATGCCCAGGCAGAGGAGAAAGCTGAGGACCTAGGGGTTATTAGCTTGATGGAATACGTGCATGGAAGTTACAGAATACCTTGTGTGAGACATGGGATATTCTAACAGTCTTAACAAATGCTCAGGAGCCACGCTTAAAAGCAAAAGTAACACCTTCATTTGCTATCCTTCTTATTTTGTCACGTCATTTAGTTTCACATGCAGAGTCCATGTGAGATGATAAGGCAAGGGGACTGCTCAGAGAGGCTGCACTGCTGGGATGTGATCTGGATTCAGTTCCAGGTCTGGAGGCAACGTGCAGGAGATAGGTTGTGACCCCTCACAGCAGGACACATCTGAGAATCTGGACTGAGAACAACTAAAAAGAGTGATAACGCCCTGCTGTAATGTCAGGATCCATTCAAACCCGCTCTTATATCTCCCTGAAATAAACCTTTGCCCTATGCAATTAATTCTGAAGCTTATGAAGGGTTGGCGGTGTGTTCAAGCACTCAGGGCATTCAAGGCAGTGAATCCCAGCAGATCATGTGTGCTGGCATCCCAGGACACATGCTCCAAAGGCACCTTTAGATCCAGACCTAGTCCTGCAGCTCTACCTGAACCTCTGACTGATTTTCTTTCCCCCAGGTCATGGTCCTGCTGATCCATGAGGCACGACGCTTCTGCTTGTGCAGAGATTCGGGGGTGCTTTTCTGCTTCTGGACACTGTCCCTCCTCTGTGGGATACTGCCGTTCCAGTCGCTCGTCCGGAAAGCCCTGCAGGTTGGATTTGGCAGGAAGCTCTGTGCTTCCCCCTGGTCTTGTTCTGTTCCCAAAGAAAGTTTCTTCATACTCTTCTCTTGACAAGCTCTCTGTGGTATCACTGAGGTCCCAGCTCCCCTGGGCACCTTGGGGAACCAGAAAAGACCTGAGAAGGAATTGCTGTTTGAATTCTTCCTGTCTCTTTGAAGAAGTATAAGCTCTCCAGGACTAATTTCTCTCCTTAAACACTTAAACACTTATGGGAGGAGGTCAGGGAGAAGCAGGGAGAGGTGGCAAAGGGAAGCTGATCCAGGGCTCAGAGCGAGTTTTGCACTGCTCTCTTGGTCTCAGCCAGGGGATGGATCTTGTCTCTGAGTACCAGGTGGCCTTGAGACAACCCCCAGCAGTAACCCTGGACTTTCCATTCCTGCAGGAACCAATCTCTGACCTGCCAGGGTTTATCCTTTTCTTCATCTCCTACGGGCTCCAGCTGCTGCTCTTCTTTGTCTCAGGCTTCTCAGATATTGCCCCAGAAACAAAGGAAATCGGGAAGAAGGTATGAGGGCTATGTGGGAATGGGTTTGGGGCACCACATCCTGAGCATCGTGTGGGACAGGGCAGGCTCCATGCAGGCTCCAGGCTCCTTGGGAAGATCTGAGGACTTCACCACAGGGCCCAGCAAGAGCTGGAGCCTGCAGCATGGGGCATCTGCATGTGTGTCCGGGGAGGGGCTTGTGCTAGCTGTGAGATGAAGTTTCTGAGGCTGGAGCTGGCATGGTTTGAAACCTATGAGGCTCCTTAATGGCTGGGGGTGCTAAATCAGCTTTTGTCAACACCATCCCCCAGCATCAACAATCTCTCAGTACCCTCTTTGCTTTGTACCATAGAACCCAGAGATGACAGCCTCCTTCCTGAGCTCCATCACCTTCGAATGGTACAGCAGGTGAGCAGGGCTCTGAGGGAGGTGGGGCTGGCAAAATGCAGGGGTGCCTCGGGGGAACCTGCAGCACAGGCTGCTCGGAGTTAGCTGGGAGAGGCACCACATTGGGTGCAGCCTGTGCAGCCCGGGGCCAGGCTGGGTGTGAAGGCTCTGCATTTGCAGCGAGGAGTCTCCAAAAAGTATCATGGGATTTCTCTGTCCCACAGCATGGTTTTCAAGGGCCATCGCAAGCCTTTGGAGATAGAAGATGTCTGGGAATTGAAAGATAAAGACAAGACAAAGGCTCTGTACACTGCTTTTGAGAAGAACATGAAGACCGCGATGCGGAAGGCCCAAGCAGAGCTGGAGAAACGGAAACGCAAGAAGAGACGCCGGGAAGGTGACCTAGACCATGGGAACAACATGAGCAAGGCCCAGAGCCAAGACGTCCTGGTGCTGGTAAGTCCATTCCTACTTTTGGCCTTGTATGAGACTGAGAGATCCAGGTCCAGCCTTGGGGAGTAGGGTCACCTCACTTCCCTGCAGCCCTCTTTGCTGGGTTTTCCCTTCTTTGATCCTGCAGGACCACGAGCAAGGATAGGGGAACCCATGACAGGGTCTTCCTGTCGTGTCCTTGGCAGATCCCCATATTTTGAGAGGTCAAGAAAGTCTCCATCCTTCTGCCTTACATAAACACAGGAACCACCCTCAAGTCTGCAGTACAAGCAGTTCCTTTATGTCTGTCTACCTCAGATACTTCCCAGCAACGAGGTCAGAGTGAACATCATTCTGTGACCACCCCTGGCCTCAGATTCTTCATGATTTTTGCCTGTTTTTTGGCCTGAGAGGTTCAGGCTGGTTTGGGTTTTAATGATTGTCTTTGGTACAAAGGAAAAGGTGTTAGTCTCGGGTGTGTATGACATAAGCAGAGATCAGTGAAAGGGAATGTGACAGGAGCTAAAGCTAAGGCTTCATTTAGGATACCTGATCTGGAGTCTGTGAGGTGCTGCCCTGGAATTCCTTCCAGATGCAGGATGCCTGCACAACCAGCTCTCTCACTTCTATGTGGGCTTCCCTCTAGGAAGAGAAGCAGCCAAAGAAGAAGAAGAAGAAGAAGGGAGACAACGAGGACTCTGGCCCTCCCAAGGATTATGCCAAGGGCTGGTTGATGAAAACCCTGGGCAAGACCTTCCGGCAGAACCTCTTGCTAGCGGTGGCATTCAAGGTGGTGCATGATGCACTCGTGTTTGTCAGCCCCCAGCTGCTGAAGTGAGTTCTTTCTCTCTGTCCCTGTCCCGACTTTGCACCCAGCCCCACCACCTCCCAGTGTGTGCACTGCATCCAGCCCCACCATCTCCATGTGTGTGCCTCTCCCAGCCACAGACCCTGGGGACATTTTGCGTCCTCACCAAAAGTGGGAGAATGTGTTGGGATACACTTTAATGAAGAACTGATCTGGGCTGCTGCCAGCTCTCATGTGTAGTATCTTGCTCCCTGCATTCTCTGTTATGCAGTCCTGCTCTCTCCCTGGAGACAGTCCCAGCTCTTCTTTGGGGCCCTCTGTGAGTCAGTGCAGCTCAGCCCAGCAGGGCCTCCCCGGTTTGTTTTGCAGAGCAGCACGGTGTCTGTGGATGATCTTACATTAGTGACCCACTGCCATGTCTCTGGCAGAACAGGGTTCCCAGCTTGCTGACCATCGTCACCTCTCTGGGGCAGGGTTTTGGTCACCACTCTTGTGAGGATGCTCTCCCTGCATTCATTTGGAGCATCCTGCTTGGGTCTGTCTCAGTAGGGTGTGTGTCTCATGAGCTTCTTTCCCCTCCAGGCTGCTGATCGCCTTTGTGTCGGACGAGGATTCCTTTGCCTGGCAAGGCTATTTGTATGCCATCCTGCTCTTCCTGACGGCGCTGATCCAGTCCCTCTGCCTGCAGCAGCACTTCAGCTTGTGCTTCCAGCTCGGCATAAACGTGCGTGCCAGTCTCATCGCTGCCATCTACAAGAAGGTCTGTATGGTCCTGTCATTACCCCTGTTGGCTTTCTTCAAGCTGGGCTGTGGATAAAATCATCTGTTGCCTGCCCCATCAACCTGGGGTGACTGGGGTGTGTGGACTTCACTCCTCAGAAGGCACAGGGGGAGCTTGGGGGACACCCATCCTGCACTGGGGACACTGTGAGCCCTAGTTCTGCTTGGCACCTGGGTGCTGCGGCCATGTGTTTGACAGCTACCAGGGGCCGAGGGAGGTTTCTTTTCAGAGCAGTGCAACACCTAGGGCAGGTGCCACTACAATTTCTGCACAAGATGCATTTCTTTTCACCCAGCATCCAGTGGCCCCATGTCTGCAGGCAGTGAGGAAAGCACCTGTGGCCAGTACAGAGGCACCAGGAGCAAAGCCAGAAGGGTTCAGCCAGCCTGGTCTGCTAATTCCCTGCTCTGAGCCATGCTGCTGGAAGCAGGGCTGCTCCCAGACTGGCTTGTGGTGACTGTGCTTTCTCTTTCCAGGCACTCACCATGTCCGGAGCCACCCGCAAGGAGTCCACGGTGGGAGAGACTGTGAATCTGATGTCAGCTGATGCCCAGAGGTTCATGGACCTGGCCAACTTTATTCACCAGCTGTGGTCATGCCCCCTGCAAATTATCCTGTCCGTTTTCTTCCTCTGGGGAGAGCTGGGCCCCTCTGTCTTGGCAGGCATTGCAACCATGGTGCTGCTCATCCCCATAAATGCGTTCCTGGTTGCCAAGGCCAAAACCATTCAGGTCAGTGGTGGGTGCAATGTCCTCCTTGGTCCCCCGTGTCCAACCCCGCTGTTGCTTCCCTTCCTCATTTTCCACACTCCCTATCCTTTGCTGTTATGCTGCGGATCTTTCCCAGCCTAGGGAGTTGATCTCACTTGGGCTGGGGGTGTGTAGCCTGAGCCAGAGGTGATCAGCTGCCATGAGTAGGAGACAGGTGAGATCTATTCTACCATCACAGCTGAGCTTGAACCAGACTGGGCACAGCCTTGAGGACTACAAAATGAGATATTGCCAACAGTAAGATGAAGCTTTAGCTTCTACCTGACAGCAGGGTGGTGTTTTTCCCCAGCTTGTTCAGAGCCACAGGTAGCCAAGGCTCGGCTTTATGGGACGACTTATCCGGGCTGTGGAGCCCATCCTTCCCTTCCCTGTGGCAGCCTAGATGTATTTCCAAGGGTGAGCTGCTGTCTGGTTTAGATGATGTCTGGCTTTTCTGTTTGTAGGAGAAGAACATGAAGAACAAGGACGAACGCATGAAAATAATGACCGAAATCCTCAATGGAATCAAGGTGAGCAGTGGAGTGGAGACTCTCCGGGCAGCTGCTGCACCCCTCCTCTTGGTGCACTATACCCGGAGGCAGCTCACCTGTATAACCCTGCAGCACCAGTGTTAGTCTAGTTTGAGGGCCCTGTGTCTGGGTCTCAGCAATTCCCTTGGCTTCCTCATCGATTGAAAAGTTGGCTGGGGAGGAGCTCTGGGACTTGGGAGCCAAGAGAGGATTTTCTGAGTGTTTCCTGGGTGGCTATGGTAGCGGCATGGTGGCAGAGGGGCTGGCAGTGACCTGTAAGCTGAGGCTGAGGGAATGGGAGTGCAGTGGGGAAATGCTGTGAGCCGTGGGCAGGACAGGAGAGGGGAGATGCAGTGGCCAAGCAGGCTTCTGAGCAAGCCAGGAGCTGGCGACGGAGGTGCTGGCCACCAGTGAGCCGAGTGTGGAAGTAGGCTTTCCTGTGAGGCCAGCATCTGCTCACGCTGCTCGCCTTGCAGATCCTGAAGCTGTTTGCCTGGGAGCCCTCCTTTGAGAAGCGGATTAACGATATCCGTACGCGTGAGCTCAAGAACTTGGTGAACTTCAGTTACCTGCAGTCGATCTCTGTCTTCGTGTTCACATGTGCCCCCTTCCTGGTGAGTGACAACAGCCCTGGGGAGGCGTGTGCCTTCCTCTGCGCTGGGGCTGGGCTGTGTCCAAGGGGATGGGAAATACTTGGAACCTCACCTGGAGTGCTCCTGGCTGGTGGATGCCTAGGGTGCAGATTACGGTTCTGGCTGCTGGCAGGAGAGCCGTGGTGGAAAGGGGTCCCGTTGGGGTGGTGAAATGGGGCCCAAAGAAGAAGGGAAGCAGGAGGGTAACAGGTCCCCAGCAGGAAGGCACTGCTGAGGCCCTGGGACAGTGTGAGGGTCTGGGCTGCACACAGCCACACTGATGGTGGCTTTCCATGGTATCTGTCCTAGGTCTCCTTGGCAAGCTTTGCCGTCTACGTGCTCGTGGATGAGAACAACATCTTGGATGCACAGAAGGCCTTTACTGCCATCTCCCTTTTCAATGTGCTGCGCTTCCCCATGGCCATGCTGCCCATGGTCCTCTCCTCCCTGGTGCAGGTCAGGCCTCACATAGGGCTGGGGGTGTAGGGGGATCCTATGACCTCTGTCCAAGCCAGCACGTGGGGCTCAGGTGTGTGATGGACCCCCAGGAGTCAGTGCCCAGGACCCTGCTGGCAGTGGGGTGGGACAGGACTCACCTGCATGACACGGGTTTGAGACTCAGAGGTTGGGTGGGGACTCTGTGATGTGGTGCTCTGCGTATGGGGCTCCTGCCAGCCCACTCAGCTGTGCCCCATGCCCACGTGCCGTCCTCACCCTCTTTCTTCCGTGGCAGACCAATGTGTCGACTGCGAGGCTGGAGCGCTACCTGAGTGGAGAAGACCTGGACACCTCAGCTATCCAGCACAACCCCATTGCAGGCAGGTGAACCTCCAGATTACTCCCTGTGGGTCCCAGGCTGGCCCAGCCCTGGGCGTCCCCCTCTCTGAGGGACATCTCTCTCCGACAGGCAATGCTGTGCGTTTCTCGGAGGCCACCTTTGCCTGGGAGCAGGACAGTGACGCTGCCATAAGAGAGTGAGTGCTCTGTGCCACATGAGGGGCAGAGGGCTGGGAAGGGGGAGGCTTTCTGTGTTATTAGTTGGGGAGGGCAATCACCTCTCACAGTGCTGCCAGACATGAGTGTCCCAGAGACACTGCTCTGTGCTGGTCCCACACAGGAACGGACGGGCGACCTGGCAGTGCTGCTTCCTCAGCCCTCGTGTCTTTGCAGTGTCACCCTGGACATCACACCTGGGAGCCTGGTGGCTGTGGTGGGGGCTGTGGGCTCAGGCAAATCTTCGTTAGTGTCAGCCATGCTCGGGGAGATGGAGAATATCAAGGGACACATCAATATCCAGGTGAGAGGAGCCAGCCAGTGCAGGGGCCTTTGGGGCTGCCTGGGAGCTCGGCGGGGAAGCGGAACTGTCCCAGAGTGGTGGCTCAGGGCAAGGACAGGCTGCAGGAGGTGTCAGTGCTCAGGCTGATCTCTGACAGGTAGCTGTTCTCGTGTCTCTCCTTCCAGGGCTCCCTGGCCTATGTCCCCCAGCAGGCCTGGATCCAGAATGCCACACTGAAAGACAACATCCTTTTCGGCTCAGAACTGGATGAAGCCAGGTATCAGCAGGTCATCAAGGCCTGTGCCCTCCTTCCAGACCTGGAATTGCTGCCTGCAGGTGACCAGACAGAGATCGGAGAGAAGGTACCAGCCCTGGGCACTTTGGGTTTCCGATAGCACCTGCAGCAGAGGTCAGAGCTGTTGCCCTGTCCCAGCCCCATGTTCAGGGAAGTCCTTCCCTTCCAGGGAATCAACCTGAGTGGGGGCCAGAAGCAGCGGGTCAGCCTGGCCCGGGCGGTGTACAGCAACGCCGACGTCTACATCCTGGATGATCCTCTGTCTGCCGTGGATGCCCACGTGGGCAAGTACCTCTTCGAGCATGTGCTGGGGCCAAAAGGGCTGCTGCAAAACAAGGTGAGAACCCATCCCCTCCAACCCACCACCCAGCCAGGCAGAAGTGGCACTGGCATGGTGTTAACCATCCAAGGAAGTCTGAGGTTGCTTGTTTTGGGACAGAGAGAAATCCTGTAGCTTTCACATGGGGCTGCAGCAGGCAGGAGAGGCCTCGTGAGTCCCCAGAGAGGTACCCTGGGTCCTCATAGCCAGGCATTGATAAGCAGAGAAGTCCCCAAGCAGGAGATGGAGAGCCTGCAGACCCATGGCTGGGGATGAGGGGTCATGCTCTGATGATCACTACCCCGCAACCCCTTTGTTGCAGACACGGATCCTGGTGACGCACAGTATCAGTTTCCTGCCCCAGGTCGATAACATCGTGGTGCTGGCAGGAGGAGCAGTGTCTGAGCACGGCTCCTACAGCACCCTGCTTGCAAACAAGGGGGCCTTTGCCCAGTTCCTGAACTCGTATGGCAACCAGGAGGAGGATGTTTCAGAGGAGAAGACCACAGGTACTGGGAACGCAGCGGGGCTGTGGCAGTTAGAGGGGCCGTGCATGTGTATTGGGGATGTGAAGATCTGATCTGTCAGCCTGAGCTGGCCCTATCCAGCCCAGGCACCAATGGTGGCTGCTGTGAGTCCTCCTCAGATTCTGGCAATCAGCAGCACAAGGACTTCCTAAGATTTGCATTCAGGCATTATGTTGAACATCCAGCGCAGGACCTGTTTAAATTTTTTACTCCCTTTTTAGTTCATTTATTGTGTGTCCCAAAAACTTATGTGGCAACAGGCTCCATATTTTTGTGATGCTGGGGTCAGAAAGATCCTTTGGTTTGTTCTAAACATCCCACTGGATAACATTTCATCTTTATCATATTCCCCAGTGCTGTGGGGAGGAGTGGTATCGCTTTGAGCATCCAGGTGGATGCTCACTTTGTCGGGGCTCAGCCCAGCTGTCCAGCTGCAGCCTGGCTATTCCCAGTATGTCTTCACAGGGCCCATCTCCACCTGCTCAAGGAGATGCTTCTGAGCTGGAGTGATATGACCTACCACATCTTGCACCTACTAAGCTAGCACAAATCTTTGCTTGAGGTCTGGCCAGTGGTGCTGGGATAAGTCAGCAGCAGGGATTGCCTCCATGCAGGCCTTTAGCCCTACGTCCTCTGCCAGTTCTCCCTCCAGCACCATGTGTTTCTTCCTCCTCCTGCTGTCCTGGTCTTGCAGCAAGGTTGGAGAAGGTGTGATATGTGGTGGTAGGACACAGCCTAGGCCGAGGGTGCGGCGTGGAGCTGAGCGCAGCAGAGGTGTGGTGTATGGGATCTGCTCTTTCCTCAGTGCCTGACCCTACCTTCCCTCATCCCTGTGCTTGTAGCTGTTGCTTTAGCTGGGGATGAAGAGGAGGCTGATGAAGATGTCGATCCTTGCATGGAGGAGGCCTCCGATGATGTGGTGACTATGACCCTGAAGCGAGAGGCCAGCATCCATCGGAGAAAATTGAGTCGCAGGTGGGACATGACCTGAGCTCTCAGCTCTTTCCGCTGCCACATGAACTGCTCCCTCGGAGACAGGGATCTGGGGGCTTCCTGGGGAGGTCCTGCTGGGAGCCTCCCTGCCTGCTCCTAGCACAAACCGCTCTGGCTCAGGAGCATCTGACTTTGCCTTTACTCACACTAGTGTGCCACAGCCTTACTCTGTGGTCTTCCCTGAAACTCCTGCTGATGGCTAGCTCTGCTTTTGGGAATGCCTAGTGCTTCCACAAGGTTCACTCAAAGCTGCCCCAGTTAGGACGTTATTTTCCAGAGGACTCCACCACTGGAGACTCAGTGCAGCGTAGGGATGGACTCCCAGGAGATTAGGACCGATCCAACACCCTGTGACTAATGGTACTCATCACCTCCCCGCAGCCTTAGTAGAAAGAGCACCAGTTCCCGGAAGAAGGCCCAGGAGGAGCCCCCAAAGAAGCTGAAGGGACAGCAACTGATCGAGAAGGAAGCTGTGGAAACCGGCAGGGTGAGGAGGATGGAGGCACGAAGCACTGTGCCGCCCTGGCTAAGCGCTGCCAGACCCTGACTGTGGCTCAGAGAAGCTGCTGTGGGCTGTCTGTGGCCCCACCGCAGCCAAGAGACACGAAGGAGACAGAGCTGCCGGGGACTGGTGGGCGGGGTGGTGAAGGGGAGCACTGTGGGCGGGGTGATGCAGTCCCAAGGCTGTGCTGGGTGTCATTGCCTACGGTCTGATGGGCTCAGTTGTCCACAGGTGAAGTTCTCCATGTACCTGCGGTACCTGCGTGCTGTTGGCCTGTGCTATTCGTTCTGGATTGTCATGGGCTACGTTGGGCAATACGTCGCCTACGTGGGGACCAACCTGTGGCTCAGTGCCTGGACCGAGGACGCGCAGCGCTACGTGAACCAGACCTACCCCACACAGCAGCGGGACCTGCGGATCGGCGTCTTCGGGGCGCTGGGGATATCACAAGGTGAGGGTGGGAGGACAGCGGTTCCCACTCACCTCATCCGTGTGGTCCAGGAGGGATATGACTCGCAAGGCCTGCAGCCAGCGGCGCAGCAAGGAGCAGGGGACCCAGCACCGTGTTCGTTTGCCTGCTGCCCTCCTTCAGCTCCTGGCTGACTTGGGGACGCACACCAGAATGAAAGCAGCATAAATCGCCCCAAGTCTGTGTTGCTCCCTTAGCTTTAAGATCATTTTCCTTAATCAGATTGGACACAGTGCTAGGGCCCTTTCCAGTAAGGTTAGTGTTCCTCCCCTGTGCTGGGATGCAGTTGCTTTGGCCTCCCAAGAAGGTGGGATGCAGGATTTTCCCAGTGGCTCGCTGCAGAGCTGCCGGCTTGGTGCTGCTTGGTGTGTCCGTCAAGCCAAAGGGTGCCTGGGGCCAGTGTCACACGCAAGCTGGTGACAGCCCCGTGCTCTCCTTGCAGCTGTCTTCCTGCTCTTCGCAACCCTGCTGTCTTCCCGGGGCGCCGTGCGAGCCTCCCGTGTCATGCACCAGCTGCTGCTCAGCAACATCCTGCGTGTGCCCATGAGCTTCTTCGACACCACCCCGACCGGCCGCATCGTCAACAGGTTCGCCAAGGTGAGAGAACACCCCCAACACGGAGAAGGTGTTTGTTCCAGCAGGTCTGGAGAGCACTGGCTAGTGGCATAACCCTGCTCCTGGTGAGCACTGCACAGCTGAGCCCAGGTAAGGGCCAGGAAGGGACCAGGAGGGCGTGGTGGATGCAGGGCTGACTGTGAGGCAAACTACATCCTGGGCTATACTAGAAAGACAGTGTGGCAAATCACAGGGAGTTGTTACCTCCTCTGCTCAGTGATAGGGAGGTCACGCCTGGATACTGTGTCCTTTTTGGCAAGAAGGATGTGGAGAAAGAGAAGGAGGTCCATAGTAGATTACTAAGAGAGGTAAGAGCCTAGAGCTCGTGTCCCACAATGAGAAGTTCTTCTGGTTATAGACTTCCAGCAAAATCTACAGTCTTTTCTATGTAAGTGAAGGTCATAAAACAAAGAGAAAATGAGAAAGGAGGGAAAATACAAACAAGTAATTTCAAGTGTGCTGCTACTCCACTTCCTTTGGTGCCGTCTCTTGATTTTTGGGAATAAAAATTTCTCTTGAAATAAAGCCTATGGGCCTGCTGGGTTTACTCCGAGTTGTGAGAGTATGCAGTGCCCAGCCAGGAGATGGATGGACCAGCTGGAGACCTGGGTGTACCTGCATGGACCTGGAGTTTGCCTTGTCCCTCTTTTTGCTTCAATTACTGCTCCTGTATCCTAGGTCCTGATGAAGATGTAGTTTTTAAAGCTGGTCTGTGTAACAGGGGAATATCACAGGACGTTTCTCTGTTAACTCAGCTGTTCCCAAGCTAAGAACTGTGGCCCTAAATGACGTTGTGACCATAACACCAATTCGGGGTCATTCAATATTTTTACAAGTGTCTGGCACTTTGTTACCATATGAGTGTGCAGGAGCCCTGTATGTATGGGGCCTTTGGGCTTCTCCTCCTCTCTGGGGTCACTGACTGCTTCTCTATACTTTTTTATATGCTCCAGGACATCTTCACAGTAGATGAGACCATTCCCACATCCTTCCGCAGCTGGATCTCCTGTTTCATGGGCATCATTAGCACGCTGGTCATGATCTGCCTGGCCACTCCATTCTTTGCTGTCATTATCGTTCCCTTGAGTGTCTTCTACTACTTCGTGCTGGTGCGTAACTGGGCCTCGAGTGAAGCTTCTGCCCTGCTGGAAGCAGGATCTTTGTGGCTGCTGGGCTTTGTGTTGGTAACCAAGCTGTGTCCCTCGTTTCAGCGCTTTTATGTCTCCACGTCACGCCAGCTGAGGCGTCTGGACTCCGTCACCAGGTCTCCCATCTACTCCCACTTTGGTGAGACAGTGTCGGGCCTTTCTGTGATCCGGGCCTATGGACACCAAGAACGGTTCCTGAAGCAAAATGAGACCACCATGGACATAAATCAGAAAACTGTTTATTCCTGGATAATATCAAATAGGTGAGTTTTACCCCTTATGTCACAGCACAGCCTGCAGCACCTCTGCCCAAGGGCTTCTGGGTCCTGAGGGAGGTCCCTGAGATGCTGCAGTCCTCTCTCTTGATCTCAGCATTGAGGGTTTGTGTAGATACTGGGGGAGTTTAGGATAGGGGCACCATCTGTGGCAATGGGACATTTTAGGGTGATTTTGAAAGCCAGAGTATGCCCCCCTACAAAGCATCCAGGGGCTGGGCAGGGTGAGTTGTGCAGTCACGGGCTGAGATGCTCTTGGTGAGTTCTGGGAAGAGGGTGATCCTCCAGGCCTGTGGGAGTGTGATGTGGGCACTTTCTGGTTTTGAATCTTACTGGTAAATGATTTGGGTGTGCGAGGGTTGTATGGTTGGGGCTCTTCTGATACACGGCATTACCAGCACAGGAGGTGATGTGTGAGACACGGACTGACATAAATGACCCTGCTTGCAGAATTGGGCACAAACGACCTGCTGTGCACACGTACCAGTGTGTGCCGTGTGTACGGCACTGGGCTCACAGCTGGGTGTGGGCGTGCTGGTGCAGCGCTGCTGTTACTGCTGTGTTGGGCACAGGCAGATGCCTCCCTGCCTCTCTCACTGCCCTTCAACTGTCCTCTCCTGGTGCAGGTGGCTGGCCATCCGTCTGGAGTTCGTGGGGAGCCTGGTGGTGTTCTTCTCTGCACTTCTAGCAGTGATTGCAAAGGGCACTTTGGAGGGCGGCATCGTGGGTCTTTCTGTCTCCTCCGCTCTCAATGTGAGTCAATGAAAGCATTTTCTCATTCCGGGACAGGGTCGTCTCTGGGAGCTCTGGGCTGGTGGCAGGATGCTGCCCTGACACCAGCTCTGATCCATGGAAATGGGATTATCTGGGGTGTCCCATCACCTGGGGAGTGGCTATAGAGCCAGGGAAGCACGTATCCATTCCAGTGTGAGTGGGATACTTGCTGCCATGGGGAGGAATATGGCCCTGCTGTGGATCAGAGATGGTGCAGCAGAGTTTCTGAAGGGCTGGAGAGAGGTGGGCTGTGTCTCGGCAGCAGAGCATTAGGGGCCAGGCCAGGGATGCTCGTGCCCAGGACGAGTCCCTGGGCTGAGGTGGGAGGTGGTTGTTGCTGGATGCCACTGAGCTCTGCCCCCTCTGGTCCTGCCATGCAGGTGACCCAGACACTGAACTGGCTGGTGCGCACATCTTCGGAGCTGGAGACCAACATCGTGGCTGTGGAGCGGGTCCATGAGTACACGAAGGTGAAGAATGAGGTGAGGAAACCAGGGTCCAGGCAAACACCTGCGGCCCAGCTTGGTGCTAGTCAGCATGGCAGAGTGAACCCCCCTAACGCTCCTGTGCCCTCCCCCAGGCTCCATGGGTGACAGAAAAGCGTCCACCACGTGGCTGGCCCAGCAAAGGCGAGATCCAGTTCGTTGACTACCAAGTTCGCTACCGACCTGAACTGGACCTGGTTCTTCAGGGGATCACCTGTAATATTGGGAGCACTGAGAAGGTGCCTCTGCCCTCACTTACACTCTTTACAGAGACTCTGTTAAAGCTGTTTCTTCTTCTCGGCTTCAGTCTGTGCACTGGGGTGGGATGGTGATGGGGTGTGGCTCCTGGGGACTCGAGCTGCAGGAAAGGAACCAAAGCAGACAGTCTGGGTGATGGTGAGGGCAGGAAGGCCCACCAGACCAACACGGAGAGCGTCTGCCCTGTTTTCTACAGCCCTGTCAGTTGGTCTAAAAAGCTGCTTCCACAGGTTGGGGTTGTGGGCCGGACCGGGGCTGGAAAATCCTCCCTCACCAACTGCCTGTTCCGGGTGCTGGAGGCGGCTGGAGGGAAGATCATCATCGATGAAGTGGACATAGCAACGATTGGCCTCCACGACCTGCGCAAGAACCTCACCATCATCCCCCAGGTGAGCTGATCCCCCGCACCTTTCCACAGCCCACTGCTGCATGGCCCCCGCAGGCAGTGCGTGGCCTCAGTGCGTCCCTGGGTGCTGTGGACATGCCGAGGGCCTGTGAGCAGGCTGTCACCACATCCCCTGCCAGCTGCAGGTGGTGGTGCGGGCAGGATGTGGCCACACTTGGAGGCCTGGAGCCATTGCCCCTGCTGAATGGCTGTGGTGGGGCTGAACACAGTGCTGTCCCTGGCAGGACCCCGTGCTCTTTACTGGAACCTTGCGGATGAACCTGGACCCCTTTGACCAGTACTCAGACGAGGAGGTCTGGAAGGCCCTGGAGCTGGCCCACCTGAAGACATATGTGCAAGACCTTCCCGAGGGGCTGCTGCATCTCGTGAGCGAGGGAGGGGAGAACCTGAGGTGAGCGGAGGAGCAGATGCAGGCCCAGCTCCCCTCCCTTCTCTTGGTCCCATGGTCCAGCCTGGAACAGCAGCCTCCAGTGAAGCAGCTGTCCAGGGATGATGCACAGAAGCTTCTGGGAAGTGAAGGTGGAAGAAAATGGCCGAGGAGTCAGGGCTCTTAGGGAGCTAGTGTGAGCCAACCCTTCTGTGGTGGCCCAGTAAGCAAGATGCTGAGGGACGTGGTGCTCAGGGTGGCAGATGGTCAGTGGGGAAAGGCCAGGGACAGTGTTGGGGTCAGAGCAGCGAGAGGCAGTAGGCTTGCAGAAGCTCTCCTAGTGTCCATCTGGTAACTCATGCTCTTCATCTCATCCCAGCGTTGGGCAGAGGCAGTTGGTGTGCCTGGCCCGGGCCCTTCTCCGCAAAGCCAAGATCCTCATCCTGGATGAAGCAACAGCAGCCGTAGATCTGGAAACTGATCATTTAATCCAGACAACAATCCGGAGCGAGTTTGCCGACTGCACTGTCCTTACTATCGCCCACCGCCTCCACACCATCATGGACAGCAACAGGTACCATGGGACAGCACTGTGGGGCAAAGGGAATGGGGACGTGGACTCCTAGGACAGGGGAAGAGGTGGACAGCAGGGGAAGCAAGAATGCAGCTGGGGGGGCAGGGGTGGATGCAGTGCCTGGGGCAGTAATAAACAGTGGTGAAGAGAGCAGAAGGATAGGAAGGATGCCCCTGCAGCAGTTACGCCTTTGTGGGAGAAACATTTTTTGGGATCCTTCTTTACATCAACAGACTCATCGAGGCATTTGCTGTTGACACCTCATGTGTGTGATCCCGGCAGCACAGGGAGGAGGGCGGTGCCCTCCCCACTGCTGAGAGGAGAACTACATAAAGCGGGTGCAAGAGGAGTGAGGGTTGGTGGGGCTGCAGCGCTGGCGCCAGCAGCGCTTTCCACTGGGATCCTGGGAGTTCAGGCCTCCTTGTTCCCTTCTGCCAGGGTGATGGTGCTGCAGGCTGGGCAGATTGTGGAATTCGACAGCCCCGAGGAGCTGCTCACGCAGCAGGGCATCTTCTCCTCGATGGCAAAGGACGCCGGCATCGCCGTTACAGAAACCACCGCCCTGTAGGCAGAGCGCTGCAGGGGCCGGGGGTGTGAGGCCGCTCCTCCTGCTGCCACTCACCCAGTGGGCACCGGTGTCTCACAGACAAGCTGCCCAGGAATTGGCCTCTCTGCGCCGGGAAGCAGAGAGGGTGGCTTCTCTGGGTGGCCAGAGACAGAGCATCTGGACTCGAGTGAGCTGTTAACCTTGCTACCACATCCTGCCTGCTGTGCACACAAGGGTCTGGAGCTGCATAATTTATTCCACGGTAGAGGGGAAAAGCTATCTGCCAGGCAGGGAGATCATGACCTCCCACTGGGGGTGGTCTTAGTTTTTGTACTTCACCATGCCAGGTGAACCTACCTTAGAGATGCTTTTGCACTATGGAATGAAATTACAGTTTAATCTAAGAATAAATGTTATAATTTATTTACTTTTTGTAACTTTGTGGTCTTCTAACTAAAAGACTGATGTCAAGGCATGTTAAGTAAGCCTTGGTTTAGCTTTAAGCCTGGCTAGTGCTTGCATGGGGTGTGCTGCCAACAGAGGTTACACAGAGCTGGGCAGTCCAAATTGAGTGGCACAGCTCCACTCAGCCACGAACTCTACTCTGTAGCAAAACCAGGGCTGCCTGCCGGCCTTCCCTGTGGCCACTGCTCCCTTTGATTACAGTGCAAATAAATGAGCCCTCCCTGAGGCTATCACAACCACTTGTGGGGCAGATTTTGGGCTGTGGCTCCAGACTGCAAACCTGATTGCGGTGGAGACAAGCTGGAGAGCAGCAGGCACACTGTGCTACAGCCACGCACACACAAAGTACGGTGGTTATTGCTGACAAACCCTTGACTCTGCTCTTGGGCCTGACCGCAGCTGTTGGCAAGCAGGGAGCAGGTGCCCACTTAGCGCAGGGCAAACACTCACCCCGCCAGCCCTACTGCGCTGCAGCCCCAGCTGAGCCATGTAACACACAGCTGGGGGAAGGGGACAGTGCAACCCTGTCATCTTAATAAAGAAGGTTCCTCTGAGGGTTTCCTCGTGCCTGAGCTGCAGCTGGCACAAACACCAAGGCAGCAGAATGCTGGACCCCACCGAAAGGGAAATGTTTTTCCTGGCCCTGCAGGGTCTGCATGAAGTCTGTGGTCTTTGCTCCCAGCACTTGCCAGACACTCCTCCCAGCTCTCCCAGTACTTGCAAAGGCACCTTCTATACACAAGGGTAAATCTTTATTTACAGAGCAGCAGTACAGGGGATACAAACATTGCCCCATGAAGGGAACTCCTTCCCTTCAGGACATGGCAGCAGCAGCATCACACACCAACCCAGCAAAAGGCACCCTACCCTTCCCAGGAACGGTCCTGCTATTCCAGAATGTCAGCACCCTCTCCAATGCCATGCAGGAAAGCACAGGTGAGGCAATTCTGGTTAGAGACCCCAAAAAACAGGCTGGAGGACAGCTTGGTGCTTTGCCTTCTGCCCTGCCCCAGCCCAGAGCAGCCAGGTGGGCATGTCAGTGCAAAGATGGGTCCTGGGCACAGCCAATACTGTGCTTGACAAGGGTATGGTGTTCTGGGCTTCTGGCTCACCTGAAAGATGAGAACCTGATGGCTGCTGGCAGCAGCAGACCTTGGAAAGGCCAAGTCCCTGGGAGACCAAGCGCAGGGAGAAGGCACCTGCTGGGGGCGTTGTTGTGAAGGTTTCAGAGGCCATACCCATCCCAGGCCTGGAGCTCAACTACGCCCAGCCACCCTCAGAGCTGCTTCCCCAGGCAGTGTGTAAATGTCCCACCTTGAGTCCTGAAGAGACAGGTGAGACCGGGCTCCTGCCGCACAGGGAGCACATTCACAAGGTCTGAGCTGCTTTTAATACTACTTGATTAAAGACAATCTCCAAAAACTCGGCATTAGCCTTCCACAATTTAAATCCACAGCAGCTCCTCAGCCTTAGTCAAGCCTTACCCTCCTGGGCAGGCCCCAGCCCCAGGCTTTGCTCCCCTGCTCCTGGCTGGACACAGGAGGTCAAACACACCTCGGGGGTGAACTCACCCCTGGCCCTCACCGAAGCTGCCTGCTCCCGCCTACCTGGCCAGCCCACCCTTCTTCCTCCCCTGAAGGGGCGATGGCAGCCAGTGTCCTGGGGCCCAGGAGCACTGCACAGCCGTAAGAGGCACAGCCTCAGGGTGAGCAGCGGGGGATGCAGGGCTGGCCAGCCTCCCCCAGGCCCCAAACAGTCCCAGCAGGAACAAGGCATGGGGTGCAGGCTCTGTCCGCTGCCTCACGTGTACTCTGTCTTCCGGATGTAACTCGAGGGCACGTAGCCCTGCTTCCCATGGGCCTCGGCCAGCCACCACTCCTGATTGCCTGTGATGTCCTCAAACTGCAGGATCCTGAGTCTCTGGTTGGCTGACACGCTCAGCTCGTTGGTGTTTCGGCCTTTGAAGGTGTAGAGAGCGTAGTAGACCTGCCAGCCAAGGGGAGAGCATCAGTTGGATGGTCACACCACACAGCCTTAATCGCACACTGCATGGGATGCGTGGGCTTTTGTCCTTCTCCCCAAACAGTGACAGCCCTGGCCCCATCCTGGCCTCTGCCCACCCCCATTTGCAGCCTAGTTCTCTGTCTCTGCCCCTCTGTTGTTGGAAGAAAAGGTCTCATGCTCCACCTCCTACATCTTCCTGGTCGCTGCCAGGGAAGAGAATGATTCAGTCCCCAGTCAAACAAAGCGGTTAGCCCTTGGCATCCCCAGCCCCATGAGGGTGGCTGAAGACTCACCTGGTTGCCCTCTGACTCACTGTTCTCCAGCCCAGAGTCTCTGTCCTCCACCGAGGGCGTGGGCCTGAGATGTGCTTTGGTGGGGTGCCCGTTGCGAGAGCTGGGGCTGGAGCCCAGCTCGGGGCGGCTGTAGCGGCGCTGAGATGTCACTGCACCAGCCAGTGGGGCTGTCCTGTCACCGGAGCCAAGCTGGGGCAGAGAGGGGGAGTCCCCCTCCAGCGGGGGCTGTGGGGACTGGCACGCATCTGCCGGGGAGGCGGAGTCCGGCACGGGTTTCTGAGTGAAGGTGACGGCCGCCCCACTGGGGCTGAAGGTCAGGGTGGCGTTGCTTTGGGGAGAGGAGCTGCTGTGCTCTGACTCGTTGGAAGAGTGGCTGCCCACGGAGACGTCCGACTGGCTACGGCGGGGATTGTAGGGCTTCAGAAAGGAGCTGTACACGAAGCCTTTTGTCACTGCAGAGAGGGAGAGGAAGGGAGCTCAGACTGGGGCACGGGGAGACCAGAGGACTCACAGCAGGCACTAAGGGCGGGGAACGGCCACCTACCCCCATTGTCTATGAGCCAGCGATTCTGGCTGCCCATGGGGTCCTTCTTCTTGATGACACCCACAATGTCTCCTTCCAACAGGGAGACATCCAGGTCTTGGGCAGCATTGAAATTGCGGTCAGCCTGGAAGAGACTCTCTGGGGGATAGCGGGCCAGGAGGGCGGCTCGGATGTCGTTCGACTGCAGGAGGTAGCTCGGCTGCAGAGGAACAAGGCAGGTGTGAGTGGGGCCCTGGGCTCTGCAAGCCCTGACACCGGGCAGAGGGCACTCACCAGGCCGACGAGGGGCTGCCGCCGGGCAGACTGCCGTTCCATGCTCTTCCTTTCAAAAGTCTTCTTAGGAGCTGCCTGGGACTCTGGGAAGAAGGTGAAGGCCTGGAGCTGCTGGAGGACTCGACTGTGCTCATCCTGGAAGACGGCAATCAGGTTCCCCTCCCTGCCAGACACCTTCAGCAACTGGAACCAGAGCAAAGTCGGGGATCCTGGTTAGGTGACAGCTGCTGGGAGAAGTGGCCAAGAGCTACAGAGTAGACCACGGCAGGGGTCTGAGTCCTGAGTGACTTGCATAAGACACAGGTCTGCAGTCCTGTCTGGACTCAGCTCTAAGCGATCCTCAAACTCGTGACCCGGGATTCTCCCAGGTGAATGCTCTGCTGCCACTGCTCCAAGAGCCTTCTACACACACTTGCATCATAACCTTGCAATGCCTGCCCCGAGCATCTCACAGGAGCCCTCCACAAATCACTCGTGGCCTGAAACCGCAGTAGCAGCTTCGCCCACGATGTGACAGGTCCCAGCGATGCTCAGGGACCAACCCTGCACAGATCAGTGCTCCTCTGAGCCCAGGGCGCTGCCCGCACCACGGGAACCCACCGACAGCAGGGGTCTGAGCTCCTCCAGGGCCAGGCGCACGAAGTCGCAGTGTGCCTCGGCATAGCCCCGCACGCAGCTGGCAAACAGCTCCTTGGCGAAGCGCAGGAACTTGGGCAGCTCGTCCAGCAGCTGCGCGTTGAGGGCCTCGTAGTTGTTGCGGGCTGACTGCAGCTCCTCCAGCGTTCGCTTGTCCTTCAGCTTCTCTGCTCGCTCGGTGCAGTTGTGGAAGTCGAGGAGTTTGTCGAAGCGTTTCTGCACCAGCTTGTGGGGCCCCGCAAACATGCTGAGCAGCTGGCTCAGGGGCGAGCTCACCAGCCGCTCCGTCCGCTCTTTCTGGTGGGCAGAGGTGCAGTGAGAAGGTGAGACAAGGTGCTCTCTTCCCACTGTGAACGCCAGCAGCTCACTCTCCAGCACACAACCTCCCCAAGGACAGTAATAGTGCCTGTCTCCTGTCTCCACCAGAGCTCCAGAGGTCCCTTCCACAGCAATTATTCTATAATCTTACATAACTGTGCCACCATGGGTAACCCTATGGGAAGTACCTGAACCACTCACAAAGAGAGCTGTAGCATTTCAGGTGGGGCTGAAAAACTGTGTATCTAACAGGCACATTCATAAACTCCCAGGCATCAAAGCCCTCAGGAGGGCAGAGCTAAGCAGGAATGCTCACAGCTCTCCCACATTACCCTCCCTGCAGCCTCCCAGGGCCTGCCCATCTGCAGCAGACCCCCAGGGTGGGCCCCAAAGGGGCACTCCCAGCACACGAGAGCACAGCCTCACTCACAAAGCTGGAGAAGAGCTGGTCGCTGATGAGACGATTCACTTTCTGGAACTGGTCCAAGTCCCCACCTCCCTTCTCTGTGCACAGGTCCCACATGCTCCCTGCTGCCAGTGCCTTCATACAAGCTGACTCCTGCACCAGGGAGACACAGTCAGCTGAGCCATGCGTGCTGCCCAGAAGGGGCTGCCAGTGCAGCCCAGACCACCCGGCCCCAGCAGGAGCCGTGGCCAGAGGCACTGCAGGGACACACCGTGCAGACAGGAGGGGCAGTGCGTGGTGAGCCCCAGGGCTGGGCATCACCCCCCCACTGACTCACCCGGACATGCTGCAGGTAGAGGGAAAGGTCCCGGATGAAGGACTTGATCAGACGCTCCTGCATCCGGAAGTTTTTCTCTGTCTCTTCAAAGGCTTCGTCCTTTAGCTGTGAGAGAAAGTGTTTCAAGGGAGGCGATGCAGGACTCAGCACCTCAGAGTGCAAGATGTGGGGCCCTCCTGCCCACAAGCTGGACAGCAGAGGTGGGTGGTTCAGACCCTAAGCTCACTCTGCCTCGATGACCCGGGTCAGAGCTGCACAGGGGGAAGGGGTGTGGGGGAACAGCAGGTACCTCTGGAGAAGCACTGCAGGGTGTAAGTGCACCTGATGCACAGTACCTGGGGTGCAAAGCCTGTGAGATGCTTGAGGTGGCTGCTCACGCGGTTGGATTTCTTGATGATAGAGTGGAAGTTGAGCTTGGAGATCTTCTCCATGAGGCTATCCTCATCCCCTTTTCTGTACTTTAGCACTAAAGAGATTGATACAGAAATCAAAACCCTTGTAAGCACAAACACCCATGTCTTACGCTGCCTCATCAACAACCACCTTGTTAGCTCTCCTCTTCCCCAAGCCTCTGTAGTCCCAAGAACCCCCCACATCATTATAGAATGGCTTGGGTTGGAAGTGACCTAAAAATCATCTAGTTCTAACCACCCTGCCATGGGCAGGGACATCTACTAGACCAAGTTGCTCAAAGCCCCATCCAACCTGGTGGATTGAACACTTTCAGGGGTGGGGCATCCACAACTTCTGCAGGCAGCCTGATCCAGTGCCTCACCGATCTCACAGTAGAAATTTTTTCCTTATACCTAATCTAAATCTACTTTCTCTCAGTTTAAAGCCATTATCCAGTCCTTTTACATGCCCTTGTAAAATACTGTATCATAACCTCCCATCCCATCCAGCACTGTGCCACCTATCTGGTTCCTGAGATGCCCTACAGTTTGCAGACAAACCATTCAAGCTCTTCCACAGGATTATGCATAGTGCCAGCATAAGATGACATCGGAGATGGTGTACAACGATCACTGGACATACAAAAGGTGTCTATATTGCTTCTTTAGCAAATGCAGCCTATGTCACCTCAGTTTCAGTGGGACAATGAGGCAGGACTAAAGTGTAAGATTTGCATGAACCAGGGGCTTCCAAGGGAAAACAGGGAGGGTGGCCAGCAGATATCAGAGGGAGTAATTTTCTCCCTCTGTTCAGTCCCAGGGAGGCTACACTTGGGTACTGTGTCTAGTTTTGGTGCCTGAAGGCCATGAGAGATGTGGGAGAACCACAGCTCCTAATCCACAAGGAGAGCTGGGGAAGCCAGGCAGGCTGGACATAAGGAGGCAGAGGGGGATCTGCTCACAACCAGCAGCTACTTGAAGGGTAGTTACAAAGGCGATGGGGCCAAACTCCCCTGAGCAGTGAGATTTCCTCTGTGACCGTGGCTGCCAGCTAAGGCTCAGTGACCAGCAGACACCAACCTCAGCACACCCACTCCTGTCTCTCTCTGCCCAGCACTGCCCAGCTCCTCACCCAGGTCCTTCCGGCGCTTGTACTCGTTGATGTTGACGTTGATTTCCTTGACTGCGAGGACAGCAGCTGTGAGCGGTGCCTTATCAGGGTGAGCCTCTGGGGTAGCGCTCAGCAGCTCCATCAGCAGCAGCGGGTACCTCATCACCCTCTGCACTGGCTTGATGAGGAAGGAGCCCAGGTTAATGTAGTTTGTGCAACCCCTGGAAAGTCAGGACAAAGGAGATGTATCAGGTGTCAGTCCAGCTCTGCCACACAAATTCTGCCCCCTCAAACCAATGCCAAGCAGACCCAGAACTCCAATGCCTCTAAATCCACTGTACTCCCTCAGTCATGCCACACTTATGTCCAAACTCATTGCACTCCTGAACTCCTGGTGCTCTCGCATCAACCCCAGGTTTCTGCTCCTCACTCGCACCAGCTGATCCTTCCCAGCCAGGATCCTCTCCATTACCAGACCCGCCACAAAATCCCACACAGGCACAGCCTCACACTTGCCAGAGAGCCACCGGTTTCAGATGCTGTTCCGCCACCCAACTGCCCAGATCTGTCCCCCGCTGCAGGACAGACTGACTGCAGGACCGCAGTCACTGCAGGGCTTTCCTGGCTCCTTGGTGCTGAGGGCTCACAAATCCTGTTTCCTGCCCAAAGACCTCCCCTCGCCTCATCACTTGTGCTGCCTACCTGTGCAGCCCACCCACTGCCTCTGCTGCAGTCATGCCACAGACACCCCTATCCTCCCAGTCGTGCCTCCACAAGGCGCTGTTAGGGCCCCCCAGCATGCATCCAGCCTGTGGCAGGAGGTTAGTTACAAGGGAATGGCCAGACCAACACGGACAGACAAGCAGGGACTAAGAGGAAGGATGCACTTACCACTCACTGTACAGGCTCCTGCTGGCCCACAGAATGCCAAAAAGCAAAGAAAAGCAAGGGTTAATGGGGTGTCAGGTGTGCAATCCCACAGCCAGTGTCTGTGCCCTGCCAGTGAGGCTGCCAGGGCAGTGGGCAGCCCTGGAGCAGCTGTCGGCACTGTCAGCTCCCGGGGCATTTACCTCCACGAGTTGGAGCCCTGGCACTTGCTGAGCCAGGCAAAGCAGCTCCTTCCTCACCAGCCATGGTGGGTCAGGGTTTGGGGAACAGGAGCCCTCAGTCCAGGACATGCCACCTTCTCTATACACTGGTGGCTTCTGTGCAGATTTTAAGGGGGTCTACAGGCTTCCCGGCACCTGTGCATTGGGGCAGGGGGCCATTTGAACCCAGAGCCTGGTGAACTGTGCAGTGCCACCGTCAGACCCTCTCCAGTCACCACCTGAACTGTCCAAACACTGCTGATAGAGGGGCAGGGATTTTGGAAACTGATCCCCCTATCCCTGGTGGCTGCCACAGCCAGAGGCTCAAACCTGAGACTATCCAGCAGGTCCAGAAGTAGTTTCTGCATCTTCTCATCCTTCTCATAGGTTTCCAGCAGTGAGATGGCCTCATCATGGTTCTGGCAATACACCCTGTAGACACTCTCCAGCTCTGCACGCTGTGTCAGGAACACTGGCCCTGCAGACAGCAGCAAAGCAGGACTTCAGTGTCTCCTGGTCCCCAGCTGCCTCCAACAACACTGGTGTGTCTCATGATAAGACACCCAGTGTCCCTGTTCCACACACACAGCTCAAGAAGACAGTGCTACTACAGCATGCAGGACCCCTCCAGCACAGAGAGCTCAATCAATCCAGGTCTCCCAGGGGGAGTAGTGGAGATGTTGGTCACTGGGGCCACAGAGCAAAGGCACAGGCAGCCCAAGGCCTGAACGGCTCAAGCTGGCAGCACTTTGGGGCAAGGGGCCACCGACGGCCATAGGCACTGTGTCTCAGCATGGTGACCCCTGGGGCAACACAGATCTCCTTGGCTTCGCCGTTGGACTGATGAGTGGCAATGGGGACCAGCAGGGAGAAAGCTCAGTCCCAGTGATCCTCTCCCACCATTTAAACTTATGCCCTGCCATTAGCAATGCCCATCCCAGCCTTCTGAGAAAAGGTAACAGCAGAATTCATACCAATGGCATCCGAAGCCTCCAAGGTGGACAGCAGCTGCTTGGAGAAGTTAATTACCATGTGGATGTTTCCAAAAAGGCCCTCAAAGTCTATGTTCTGCATCTAGTGAATGGGAAAAAAGATGTCCTGGATGGGGAACATGTCCCAGTCAGACCCAACAGCCCCTCCATTGCCCTCCTGCAACCCATCAGTCCTCAGCTTCACAGCAGGCACCTGGTGCGACTTACTCTCACCGCAGTGACTCCTGTACACATTCCCTTGTCCCCCAGTGCACTGAAACTCTCACTCCTTACGTGTCCTACCACAGCGTCCTTCTCTTTCCAAGCAATTCCACCCCTGCCTCTGCTCACCCGGTTTTCTCTTTCTCCTCCCACTAAATCTGGCCCCGTGCCAAGACCCCATATCTTATTTCTCCTGTCAATGAATTTAACCTATAACCAAATGAATAGAAACTTTTCCTGCCCCAGAAAATCAGTCTGTGATACTTGCTGCCAGGTCTCTCGCTCCCAGCAAGGATGAGAGTTCAGCAGGATCTCAAAGCAATGGGCTATTGCAACAAGTGCAGGGAGCTGTGGGAACCACTCTCCTCCCCTCGGAATAACTTAAATTTCCTTTATGGGTTCTCGTGCTGCTTGGTCGCCTCTGAGAACTAAATGGACTCAGTATCCTCACCCCAATCCACCAGTGCTGCACCACAGCTTCCCCTCAGTTCCCAGCTCCTACCTGTGCCTGCTGCAGGGGCACCATGATCCTCTCCACACACATCTCCAGGTCTCTGATATAGTCCCGCTCTGTCTGGAGCAGTTCCTCAATAACCTTGGCCCTCTTCTCCAGCATCCTCTGCTCCGCGCTCTCAGTGGCGGCCGAGGACGGCTCCAGGGATGGTGTCTGGGAGGACAGCAGAGTCATCTCTGCAAGACAGATAAGCGAGATCGGTATGCTCCAGCAAGGATGCAAGGACAGGAGACAAACAGCACTTGAACTGCGACCCACGTAACCTATGAGACTGAGAAACAGCACTACTGAGAGACCGAGGGCCCTTCCAGAGGGGCCATGCCCAGGGCTGCAGGCAGACCCGGCTGCTCCCACAGCCCACCCTCGCAGCATCAGGAACGCTGCAAAGCCCCGGCACCGGCGCGCCGGGCAACAAACCTGCTCCACACGGTCTGCCCTGACCGGGGCCGGGGCCTGGGTCCTCTCCCACCCCGCTCTCCAACTCCGCGACTCCGGGAGGCTGCGGACGCGGAGGGAAGCCCCCGCTGCCCCGCCGGGCAATGGCGGCCGCCCCTCCCTCAGGCTGGGAACAGGGTCTCCATTCTCCAGCCCCGCGGCATTTCCATCTCAATGGCCGCGGAGGGCCCCAGGCACCGCAATGGTGCTACCGCCGGCAAAGCCTGGAGCTGGACCTCGGCCAGCGGGGCCGGGCAGGGCCGCCCCGCCCGCAGG
Organism: Mohoua ochrocephala; assembly: GCA_013398855.1. Taxonomy (NCBI): domain Eukaryota; kingdom Metazoa; phylum Chordata; class Aves; order Passeriformes; family Acanthizidae; genus Mohoua; species Mohoua ochrocephala. The sequence continues at coordinate 305,712 of VZTA01024707.1, read as the reverse complement.
GCCCGGGGCTGCGGGCCGCCCTCCTCGGCCCCGTCCAGACCGCCTCGGCCGCCTCTCCTCCTGGTTTTCCGTCCCACCTGCGGCCCCGGGCCGGCCCAGCCCCCTCCCGCTCCCATTGACACATTTTATCCCCCCGCAGATTCCTGGGCCCCGCCGCTCTCTGCCCCACCTGCCCGCGTTCAAAGGCTGTGCCCCCGGACCGAAACCACGGCCACTGTGTTCCCACCGTGCCTCCCGGGCCCGGGAGAGCCCCTCCCCGACCCCTCCCTGGTCAGCCCCCTGAGGCCAGGAGCGCTCGGGTCTCCCCCATTTTAGGGCAGCACGGAGCCCCTTGCAGCGCCCAGCCTGCATCGGGTACCCCATTTCATGGCAATGGCTGATTCCACAAATGCGCCGTCTGCTACGGAGCCCCAGCTGCCCTCCACCAGCGGAATTTTCTTTAGAGTTGCAGACATGTCCCAGCTCAGACATTTCTAGGAATGTTTTTGCAGGACAGGCACTTCCAGATCTCCACCTCCCTGAGCTCTCCGGTGACAGCCTCAGGCAACAGAGGTTCAGCCCTGCTTAATCCCAGGGACACCCAGCAGGGCTTGGGACTTATCCTGCTACCACAGCACCGACTGTGCACAGCCCCAAGAGACCCCCATGGTCCCAGGTGCCGGGCAGGCTGCAGGCAGCCCCCAGCCGTGCCCTGCGGGGTGATGCCAGTACCTAGCACGGCAGCATGAAACATGGGATGGGAAAATTGCTGCCTCAGCCTAAGCATCCTGCCCACTGCTCTCCCAGGCCGGGGTCTTCACACTGGAACAACCCGAGAAAGAAAAGACACCCAAGCTGAGACACCGACTCAGCCCACGATTATCTGAAACCGTGCCAGCCCTTTCGGCCCTTCCCATTGCAGAGCAGCCGGGGCAGAAACCAGGAGCATCAGCACCAAACAGCAAGTTCTTACAGCTCCCTGGGCTGAGGACGAACCACTGTGCCTCTCTGCAGAAAGAACAACTTCAAAATCATTCCCACTGCCAGTCCAGCAAATGGGAAACCCAGCTGAAACACTCAGATGCTCTCGATGTGGGAGGGAAGATACCCATCTCTCTAAGCTGGCATCTCTGCTGCCCTGCCTTGAAATCTAACCAGCTCCATGGAGGAGGATTCAGTGACACAACCAGCACTACATTTAGCAGGCAAGCATTGGGAAGAGAAGGTGTCACTGATTCCTACTGGCAAGTATCCTTAAGACTAACCCCATCAGAGGCTGTCTTGGCTTTCCAGCAGTCCTTAACGATGAACTTTATCAACTCAGATGCAGCAGGAATCCACAAGGAGGGCCTTGCAGCAGATGCCGGGTTTAAATGGTTTTGTTTTTTGCATTTCCACAGCATCTGCAAAGTCTCAGCAGCAGACGGCCCTGCTGTGCAAGGTCCTCCACAAACACCCACAGGGATATCCCTAGACACAGCACTTGGAGCCTGAACAGGACATGAGCAGAAAAATGTACAGGAGGGACAACTAAACACCAAGATAATACAGTCAGCAGGTCTTTGTGGCTCAGAGAGTTAATGAAGTTAACAACAAATGAGTTATTTTAAAGAAGGCATGGCATTTGTTTTGCAGGAGAGCAAGCTCAAGTGGGAAGGCAACCTGGAAGAAACAGGAAGGTGTTAATTTGCAATGCAAACAGGTGTGTGGAACCCAGAGGGGGTGGGCAGGTGAGATGACACTACTGCATGGGGTGGTGGGCTGGGAAGAATCTTGAAGACAAGCCAAAATCACAGCCAGAAATGACCCATGCAGCAGCATTTGGGAAGACAAATGGAAAAGATTACATTTGCTTTGGTCAAAGAACAGGATTTTATATTTCGCCCCAGGCGAAATGCCACCACATTCAGTTTTGTACAGGACACCTCGGGAGTTCTCTGCACCACCAAACATCCCTGCTGTGCTCCCAGCCTTAGCCATAGCTAAAGTGCAGTCACACCATGCGTTTGGCTCCAGCTCCCCAAAACAGAGCTGGGGATGCCCAGCACTGCTGGCAAAGGCAGCAGTTCCCCACGCTCCACCAAGCAAACCCCAGGCAAGTAAATCTAGGTTAGGCCCTTACAGAAAGTACCCCGTGGCAAGGATTCAACCCACACTTGTGAGACTGCCAGCTCCATGACACCCTTCTTCGGCAAGTCTCAAGTCCCTGCCTATGGAAGGGAAATTAAAATGTTCCCTGCACAGATTTTAAGCCCACAGTAGTCATCAGCTCAGCTTGGTTGACCTGGCACAATGCTGGGCACCAGTTCTACCCACCTATACTGTATCAGTATTTGCATGATTTTGAAATCTCATACAAATTAATTCTCCTCTGGCCTTCTTGCTCTTTCTGAAAATGTCAAGATTCCTTCAAAACCAAGGCTACACTGCAGTCAAGTCTCTTAGGACTCTTGTTTATGACTAGTCCAGCATCCTCCTTCAGCAATGAACTCAAAAGTTCTCCTACTTCTTTCCAAACGCTTGCAGCTCAAAATATTCAAATACAGAATTTATTTGTAATATTTGGCCTTTATAGTTGACCAATATGTATTTTACTTAGTGTTTCTTTCTGCTGCATTTAAAAACTCTCACTTTTTATATTTCACACTATCTCTGTTAATTGTCATCAATTTACTTTTTCCTCTTTGTCACACATTCTTGTATGACTAAGAGTAGCTTTCCCTAAATGAGGCTTATTAAGCAGTTAACTAAACCCACCAATTTCACAGCTGTGGGTTTTGGTCATCTAGTAAGTATTTTTTAAACAGATCTCCATTTTACTTCAGAGATTTTCTATTTAAATGTTACCTTTCAATTTGATTCCTCATGCCCATCAACTCCGAAGGTGCTAAGACATACAGCACAGCTTGAATGGGCTTTGTCGGCCTGCAGGAATATGACTCGTATTCCTAATGAAGCCACCAAATTCCAATCCAGTGACAAATTCATCTTTACCCATGACACAGTTGCCAAATAGGCATTCAGAAATACATTTCTAAAAACAATGTTCTCAATCGCAATTTTCAGAGACTCAGATTCTGTTCTCCCGTTTCTTCTCGGTTTGATGGTCTGAGGCAGGCTCCCAGGAGCACCTGCTTTTGAGCTTTGCTTGTACCCCTGCTGACCCATGAGAGATCCAGCACCAGCTCGTAACCCGGCCCTGGCAACGAGGTGTGAAGATGGAGCACACTCCCACCTCTGCCCTTCCCGGGGAGGCTGTGATTTGCTGTTGCAATCACACGGCTCATCCTGCTCGTCTGAGAAATGCCACTGTCATCAACTTTCTTCCAATTAACGAACACTTTGAATTGTTATTACCCAGCCTCCTAGTGGGAGCTCACACGCAATTAGAGGTTCTCCCTGCCCCGCTCCGGGAGCAGAGCTGACCCACAAAGACCAGATCCAATGGGATGCATGTGCACCACGCTGCAGGGCTCACCCAAAGGTCTGCATCGCCCCCCAAGTGCTCCTCCTCAGGGCTCACCTGGCAGCATCCCGCAGGCTCGGCGCAGCCCGGCAGGCGCTAACACAACCTGGAGAGGGACGTGCCGCCCATCAGCGCCGAGGACAATCCCAGGGATCTCCGACGGAGCTGCACCCAGCCGCGAGGCAAGCCCGGCCCCGGGCCCACGGCTCAGCACAGTCAAGCAGTGACTCAGGACAAAACAAACCAGCTGCAAATATTTGAAGTATGTGGAGGCCAGGAGGGGAGGAGCCACTGCCGACCATGAGAGGGGAGGCGATGAAACTAGGGCAGGGAATAATTAATCTGAGCAAAAGGCTAAACTCGCTGCCAGGAGCAGGATCTGGCTGCGGTGAAAACTCTTTACTCTAGACACTGGTAATACACCAGTGAGCTGAACAGGGGCAGAACAGAGATGCTTCTCCAGGGCCACTGAGAGCGGCTCGGTGTCCCAAACACGTCTAATGCAGAGCCTGCTTGGTGGGGATGTCTCTACGCCAGGTAAGACTGCAACCATCGCCCCAAACAGCCTCTGGTTGCCCAGACAGCCCCATGGCATTCAGTGTGAGCAGAGGATGATTCCAATCCTTGACAGAGAAAAAAGTGAAGTAGTATGATGGTGTAAAAGCTTCTAAAGCTGAGGCAGGGCATCAACAAAAGTGGGAGCAAAAACACTGATGGAAAAAAGAATGAAAGCTGAAAGTTCTTTAAAAGGATGTTTTAAATAGACAATCAAAAAACCATGAAGAGAACAGTATTGATGAAAAATCTGTGCTTCAATAAAGACAGCAAATATAAATACATAAATGAACATAGAAAGCCGGATAATAGATAATAGACACAACAGGAACTCTGAAGCCCAGAAAAATGAGAAAAGACAGACATCAAGAAAAATCCATGGATGGTAGAATTCAGTTTTCATCTTTTAAATGGGGAAATAAAATGCTACTTTATAATAGACCTTTATTTCCATCCAGGACAAAAGAAACCCTACAATTACACAATCCCACAAGTAGTCAAAGAAAGTACGATTTTTGGCAAACCTGGCAAAAAAGTAGAATTATACAATAAATTTTCTGCTTATTTCTTTCTAAAAAGCAAAACCAAAAGACCTTGAAAACCCACTGCGGTGGAAACTATCCAGAAAAGAAGGCATTTCCAAACAGGTTCTCCAGAGACTGTACTTAGTTAATCCCACATAATAAAGTAAATGGAAAATCCCTACTGTCATGTAGAGAACTGAAGATCAATTCAACAGGATCACAAATAAAGATGAGGCATTTGAGTCACTGAGTGACCCAGGGTATCCTGAATAAGATGGAATTATTCAAACCAAGCAGGTTTAATGCAGACAAATGCATTAATGTATTAATAGGAACAAGAAATGCAGCCATAAGCAGGATTGTATTCTGGGGAGTAATTCTTTGGCTCGATCAGACAAAATTCAACAGGAGTTCCCTGAATGTTGCAGAGGACAGCTGGGGTTTTGGACAAGGGCACAGGTGCACAGCAAGGTAAACTAGTGCTGAGACCCCCCCAGAATGCCTCATCCAGCTCGGAAGTCCACTGTTTTAAAAGAGTCTGAACTGAAAAATGAGTGAGCATCCAGAAGAATAAACGCTTAAAGGTCTTCCTGTGAGTCTTTGACATGGATATTTTAAGACTCCATTCAGTGCAAAGAATAGAAGACTGAAAAATGACTTAATTACAGTACCTGCCTGAGAAGAATATCCATAAACTAAGAAGCTCTAATTTAGGAGAAAAAGGTTGGGGTTCAGAGCTTAAATGCAACACATAACATGCAAAACCTTTAAGAGTGATGGTGACTAAGCAGCAAAGCTATGACAGTCACATCTGAGTCTCATCCCAGCAGAGGTGCTCTAACCAAGTAGCTGTCACCTGCTTACACCGTACAGAAATCTGTAAGAAGCGTGATAACCCTCCTAACAGAAAAGATCATCTCTACTGGCTTGGAAGTAAGTATTCAAGGCAGGCTGGATGGGGCCCTGGGCAGCCTGGTCTAAGTGCGTGGCATCCCTGCCCATGGCAGGGGCACTGGAACTAGATGATCTGTAAGCTCTCTTCCAACCCAAACCATTCTATGATTCTACAGTCTCTGCTGGGGCTTTCAAGTCCCAAATTCTGTAACTCAGGGGATGGAGGAGGAACCTGTTGAGAGAAGTAAACGGCATTAGAAGAGGTGCCTGGAGCACACACTGAGGGAGAACCAGAGCTGACTTTTTCCTGCCAGCTGCACAGGAGGGTGTCTGCTGCCAAGCACAATGGGAGCTCTTTTGGGGAGGCGCTGGTGGGATCTTACATTGAGGCAGCTACAGCCAAAAAGCATTACATGCCAAGGAGGGCTGCTGCTGGTCCAGCACCGTGCCCCAGCAGGGCAGGAGGAGGACAGTAACAGACAATTGCAGCCAGAAACAGGCCACACGATGGACAGACAGCGTTTGAAATACCTGGAGCTTTCATCCCTCCCTTCCTGCTGTGAGACACTGGTGCTGATGATGAGGGCATCCTGCCCTGCACCTCTCACAGCTACTCCCATGCCCCTGAGCCTGCCACAGTGGGAAAAATCCTTCAGCCCTGAAGAGCGAAGGCTTTCACTTGGCATCGCAGTCTGTCCCTTCAACTCTTGCAAAAGCTGGACAAGCCAGCACTGCTCCAGCCTCCTAAGGCTTTGTGGACCATTTCCCATCTCACTCTGTTCCTGCCCTCCTCCTGGCTCCCATGCTGCCCTTTGGACATCTTGGCACTGCGAAGCCTCTCCCTTTCCTCACCCTGGGGACACAGCTGAGCAAAGTCCCACCCTAACAGGGCAGCCTGAGAGTGCAGAAATGCAGCCATTGGAGCCTGCTTAATCAAATATCTCCAGAGGATAGATGTCATGCTAAGGCAAAGGTAGTCACTGCCTCCAGCTTTGCCATTGCTTTGGCTGTTGCACAGTTTTCCTCTCCATTTCAATCCCACTTCATGGAGCGTTCACACACACAGCTACATGAGACAGATGCTGGCAGAAATGGCCCAGGAACTAACAGGTTTTCAGACACATGGAGGCCTGTCCATCAAGAAGGGCTCCTTCTGTCCCTCTGCCCCGACCCCAGCCCCTTGCCGCCACTTCCC
>VZTA01024707.1:280968-299091 GCA_013398855.1 Mohoua ochrocephala | reverse complement strand
CCCAATATTATTGCAACAACAAGCCAAGCTGCACAAATCTGTCTGCAGCTGACTCTGACACAGCCACAGCATCAATGGAATGATTTCACCCATGCCAAGACAGCCTAAGCCTTCCACTTTGGTAACTCTCCAGCGCCAGGGTGCTATTTGATGGGACTGGAGATCCGTGGATGGCTTGGGGACCCAGGACACAGGGCATGCAACTGTCGCAGCACAGGCAAGGGACCGGTGCAGTACTGAGGGGTGGCGATGCAAGAGATTCCCACTGGTGACACCCCCCAACACGCAGGTGCCTCAGTGTCCTGCCCAGGTGAATTACACAACTGAGTGCTTGCTCTCTGTGTATGTCTGAGTGCCACAACAGTTTCCTCTATTGCCTGCTTTCTGCTGCCTGTGAACAGCTGCCGTACTCATGCTCAGGGTCAGGAATTGGTTCCTACACATAGAATCTATTCATGATGGGTTATACAAGTAAAACAGGCAGTGCGGATAACCCCGGCATCTCACCCTTTCCCTCATGGGGAACCTCCTCAGGGCCCTAAAAGAGCAGACAAACCAGGGCCACAAGTTTTAGGGTATACCTGAAACACTCAGGAGCAACAGAAAGGACAGCATTGAGTTTGTGCCACCTGTGCTTCCCTCCCACTTGGGCCTCCATAAAATCCCCCTGCAGAAACTGTACAGAGGGGTGACGACCATGATGCTCACATTTCAGTAAGTCCCAGGGAGGAGCCTTCTTGTGAGAGCCTGTCTGTGCTGGCCGCCCACGTGTAACAGAGTCCCAGTGCTGCCCTGGTGCCTGGGTGAAGGGCAGGGTGGAGGCACACCCAAGGGGATTGCCCATCATTTCCCTGCGTACCTTGCTTTTTCTTCCTGGTCTGCACAAACTCTGAGTGCCGCAGGGCACTGGGAGCCGTCCGTCTGTAGAAGCTGTTTCGCTGCAGCACAGGGCCCACCCTGTTTGCTTCCTCGGCCTCCTGCTCCCAGACCTGGCTCCAGTCCGGCCGGCCCGAGCGTACCCTCGAGCGCTCTGCTCCACTGCTGCTCTTGGCTGGCGTCCCAGGCCCCGGGGCTTCTCCTTCCAGCTCCCCGTAGCCGTCGTAGTCAACGGCGCATGTCTTGAACTGTGCGTAGCAGGTACCTGACCCCAGGTTCACGCTACCATCTCCCGAGGACCTGACTGCAAGTGCAGGAACTTCACAACCTCTGTCTGGACTGCTGTGGTCCATGACATGGCCTTTGGGCCTCCTGTGCCGTTCAATGTCTTCTCGGTCTACTTGGTCCCTGATACCTACACGTGGCCTTTCCTGCTCTCTATATGCCCTAGGGCCTCCATCATCTCTATACCACTTGTCCCCTTCCCTATATACTGGATTGCCTCCATCCTCCCTATACTGCCTTCTCCTCTCCCTATACTCCCCAGAGTCCCTCTCTTGCCTGTGCCACAGTTCCTTTTTCCTATGTCTTTCATCCTCACTGTAGTCCCTAGGATCTCTGTAGTCCTGATAGCACCTTTCCCCCTCCCTACAGTCTTCAAGGCTTCTATCCTCTCCATACTGCCTTCCCCTCTCCCTATAGTGCCCAGGTACTCTGTCCTCTCTGTTCCGCCCTTCTCTTATCTCAGAACTGCAGTTTCTGTATTGAACACCCTCCCTCTCATACACCTTGTAGTTTCTGCCCTCTGTATCCTGTCTTTTGCCTTCCCAAACATCGTCTGCTCTCCTGCAGTCCATGTACTGCATCTCTCCCTTCCAAAAACCTCCATAGTCTCCATTCCTCCTCTGTTGGTCCACAGAGATGCCCTCCTGTCTCCGGGAACCGTCCCAGCCGCTGTCTGCTCCTCGGCTGCCCGGGTACTGCCTCCTTGCCGCCCTGGGTCTGTCGTTGCAGCCAGCCACGTCCTCTCTCCGCACAGCACAACAATCCTCATATTCCCAGCTGAGGAGCCGCCGTTCCCGTCTCGGATCCTCCATGCAGTGTTTCCTCTAAGGACAGGTGCGCATAGTCCTGTGGGGTGTGGCGCAGGGGCTGACTCCCCTCGCTCTCTGCTCCCTGAGCCCAGCCCCAGGCTGACGCCACTTCTCCACTCTGCTCCAGCACTCCCGTCCCAAGTGAAACGCAGGTGCTGCTTCCTGAAACCAGCCAGCAAAGGCGCGGGCCCAATCACTGGCAGCCCTGGCCTCCTCCACCTGCTGCCCAAAGTAATCAGTAACCAGCCCGGAGCGAGGAGGGGAGCCAGGCTGGGCAGGCTTTCCTGCCCAAACCGGCTCCACGGCTTTGCCAAAGCCTCTCCGCAGGCAGCTCTGAGGCAGGGAAGAGGAGGGCACTGGAGCATGCAGAGGCCCTGCCCTGAGACCAATGTCCTCAGGGAAGGGAAACAGACCATGTGTGAGACCGCAGGAAGCCGCAAACCAGCGGTGGGATACCAGATCTTCTTCCGCTGCCTTCCCACCCCCGATGGCATGGAGACAACAACATGGTCTAGAAGAGGCTGGGCTCTGCTCCACACCTTGCTGGGGCAAACTGAGGCCTTCAGGCTATCCCTGGCTCTACTCCGATGCTGAGCCTATCCTCTTCCCAGCCCTCACCCACAGCCACGGGAAGATCAGGAGAGGAGCCGCTCCCTGCAAGACTGCACAGTGCTATGCAGCCACAGCTGCCCGGTTCCCTGCTCCAGGGGAAACAGCTGGTCCACCTGCTGACAGGAACAGGCTTGAAGGGATTACCTGGGTTATGGAGTCTGGTGCCAACACACAAAATACGTTTCCAGGAGGCTATAGAAATACGCAGTCCAGTAACACCTCTCACGGCAGGGCACAACATAATCCCATTTTCCATGCCAAACACGGAACTCCTATAAGAAACCAAGAGACAACCACAACACGCCCTTGACGGAGAGCGTGAGAGTCTGTGGATGTCATCCATGTCTCAGGTTCTTGCAACACTTGCTAGGAATGCAGAGCCCATGCTCTCAGCTGGTAGAAGACAAAAATAAAACAAATGGACTCTCCCACTCCAACTGCAGGAGGGCAAACGCTAATCCTGCCCCAGCCTGCTGATCAGCAAACCCCCAGTGTGCTCACAAGACACACTGAAAAAGCAATCTGATGATCTTAAACATTTACTAGGGAAAACCACATATTTTCTATTCTTCCTTTGGCTCCCCAAAAGATACACCGAGGGGCTGGATTCCCCCAAGACTATGCCTGCCCTGCTTTGGTTGCTGGTCAAAGCTTAGTGAGAGCTTTTCTGCCTCCTGTGTGTCCACACGTTCCCCTAACCGTGGAAAGGCAGAGGTCACGCCTCAGGCATGGCACAAACACATTTTGCTGAGCTGATGCAACACCAAGTGACTGTTCTGGCCTGCTGCACTAGAGCTGTGCTAGCAAGACATGCTCCCTGGCCACGCTCAGATGTGTCAGGAGGGACATGACAGAGCTTGGGTAGGACACATCTTTATCACAGGGCTAGAGAGGTCTCTTGAACTGGAGAAAAATCCCCTAGGACAACTGAAAGGATAATAACTTGAGGATGCCTCAGGACAGTGCATTAATTCTTGCCTAAAACTTCCAGTTCCAGAAACCAACAGGGCACAGGTTCCACAGGATCAGTCCTCCACCAGGAAGCACCGGGATGGTAGGAGACATTTCCCAGCAAGATCCATCCCATCCGAAAATTTCCCTTGAGATTCAGCCTAGATTTTCCTCTTCCTACCTTCAAGTTATTTCACCTAGCTTCAAATCCTCTAGGCCTCCTGCCAAGCATCCTTCTAGCACACCACTGACGTGGAGGCTGTTTGTCACCCTATCTTCCTGGTGCACTATCAGCCTTCATTCCCATGTGCTCTGCCTCAGACACGATCGTGCAGCAAAGTGCCTGGGCTCCCCAGCGCTGATTAAGCAGTGGGAGGATGGAGGCAATGAAGTCAGAGTGAGTAATTCCCAGGCAGGAGTTGGCATTTCACTCCACCTCCCGCATGCAGTGCCCACATTTCCTGCATGTCGTGGGTTTTGGTAACAGAACTGCAGTGTCAGAGCTCCTGGGAGAAGCCTGGGAAGGGACTGTGGGAGAAGATGTATGTGGTCCCATCTTTCCATTCGTCTACTGTAACATCAAGTGAACGTAATTAACGGCCCTGATCTTTACATGGCATCTTCAGGTTTCAGAGAGCAAATGTGCTGATATAATCATGGGAAATTCCTCTTTCCTGAGTAATTTTCTTCTGGGGTGCAAGAACAAAAGTCACATTTTCAGCTACAGATATGCCACAATTGAAAGCTCTTTGTTGCTGTTACCAACAGCACAGTGCCGTTTTCTTGTCCCGGACTCCACGGATGGCAGGAGCACAGGGGCAGGCTTTACATTTTGCCCACTAATCCATCCCACTCCCAGGCCAGGTTCAGTCCCCTTCTGTGCACCCCTTCTCACCTGAGTGACAAATTCCCCCAGGTCTGTATCACCACCAGAGCAAAAACCACAGGAAACCCAGTGCCCTGACAGGTTGAAGGCAGTCACACCACAGACGTCAACTCAAATCTCAACTGCAGGACCACCAGCAAAGCCACCCTGAAGTTGCTGCTGCTCTCTCCCCTACAGATAAGAGAGGATGAGGCAGGGAGGTTGGAACTGCAGCAGCTGTGGTTTTGCTTTCCATTACGGGCATACTGGGAGCGGATGAGACGAAGGCTCTGGATGTACGGTGGGGCTGGTAGAGGAGATGGGAGAGTTGGAAGGAAAAGGGGGTGGGGAAGACCAGGGCAAAGGGATATCCAGAGAAAGACACTGTGATTCCCCAAGGCAAAATCATGATGATTTGTACTGCAACAGTGCTTACAAAATGACCAAAATCAGGAATTAAAGTAGGGTACAAAAGACTGCCTTCAACAGTGTCTGTAAAACAGCAGAGGCACCTGTGCTCCTGAAGCATCCCTCATCCCGTGCTGTTGTAGACTCACCTCTCAACTCCTGCAGCTCCATGCTGAGGCTCTCAATGTTGGAGTCACAGAAATCAAGGTTTTCCATGGTCTCTGCTCTCACCAGCTCATCCTGCTGCTCCTCCAGCATCAGGCTTAGCTCGGCACGGGTCTTGCTGTACGCCTCCAGATCTCGCTCCACCTCTCCAATTCTAGTCAGCAGGATGGAGCTGGAGGAGGCTGGTCCTGCCTGTGTCAAGTCCTCACGTCCCTCCTCCACCCGCTGCTCCGGGGTGCTGGGCTGAAGCTGTGCCGGGGCCACATTCTTCCGCTGGTTGCTGGATGGAGGCCGGGGCGCAGGCCGGGAGGGTTTGACCGAGAAGGACAGGGACCTGCCTTTGGCCACTTGGCCACCCTGCACGTGCACGGCGGTTGTCGCGAGGCTGCTGGGCCGAGGAGGGGGCGGCCTCAGGGCCCTTCTCCTCTCTGTCTGCCTGGAGTGGGACACAGATTCAGGAGACCCACGGACAATGTCCTTCTCAGAGCTGTAGTCCAAGATAGAGAAGTGACGGGAGACCTTGTCCTGCTCCGCACCAGTACTCGACAGACTCTTCTCAAACTGGGCCAGCTGCTCTGTCAGTTTGGAGTCCAGGTCCATGCAGCCATCCCCCTGCACTGCAAGAGGGCAGCACTCCCCCCAGCTCCCAGCCCGCGTGTCCAGGCCCACCTGGGCAGTTCCTAAGCTGGAACAGGGCTTGGACTTCTCCAGTTTACTGTCCATCCAATTGTCTAGGTCCTGGGTGCTGCTCTGGCTCTCCTGGGGCTGGGATGCTGCCCAGCTGTTAGGAGATGAAATCGCCTGGCTCCTGCAAGGATTCTGGGGGAAGCGGGGAGCCTGCAAGGGCACAGTGGGGCTGTCTCCATCATGCTGAGGGAGGGGGTGAGTTTCTGAGTTTCCCGGGGAGGCTAAAATGGTCCCCCCAGGCTCCAGCTCACCTGCTTGGCCAGGCCTGTTGCCCTGTGGGGGAGGCAGCTGAGCAGAGGGGAGAATGCCATTGACTGTCTTCGTGTGGTTAGAGGGGACTGAGCCCACTGTGCCTTTGGGATGTGGCTCTTGGTGTCCTGTGCTGGGAGAGGCCTGGTGCTGTCTCAAGTCAGTGCCAAGAGGACCCTCTGACCTCCCTGCCTTGTGAGACAAAATGGTGGCAGGCTCAGGGTATGCAGCCAAGCCATCCTCCTTTTCCCTGCTATCCTTCCCCGGCAAAGGAGGAGTTTCAGAGCAAGTGCTTTCTGGATCTTGATGGATGGTCAATCCACAACTGCCTCCACCTTGCAGATCCCCAGCACCCACCTTTTCCCTGCAAGCCTCAGAGGCTTCCAGCCTCACAAATCTGTGTGGAAAGATGCCACGTTTTCCCCTCAGCTCCCCCTCCAACCAGCCATCCTCCAGAATGCCCACAATCCGAATCCTGTCACCCACATCAAAATCCAGTTCCTTGGACTCCAGGGCTTGGAACTGATAGAGGGCAACACCGTAAGTACTCCCTGGCTCCTTGTCATCTTTGGGGGCCATCTCTACTGTCCCATTGGTGTCACAAGTCCCCGTGGGCTGTGGATCCACTGAGGTTCCCGGTGCTCGCAGAGGAGTAAGCAGCTCCACAAAACCCTCTGGGAAGATGCCCCTGCAGCCTCTGAGCTCACCCTCAAACCAGCCAGGCTCTGGGACACCAACAATGTTGATCACATCCCCTTCCCTGAAGTCCAGTTCCTCCTCCAGCTGAGCAGACAGGTCCATCAGGGCCCGGGCTTGGCCCAGTGAGTAGGCAGGCACCTCCAGGAGAGCGCTCTGGGACAGCTGACGTCTCCGAACGGAAAGGCACAGCTCCCTCACACATGATGAGGGGAAAAAGCCCTTGGAACCCCAGCTGCTTCGGCCCTGGAGCCAGCTGGAGGCCAGGGACCCCCCCAGGATCACCAAGTCTCCTGCAGAGAATGAGACACACCAGTTCAAAACTGCTCTCATTATTGCTTCCCACCTCTTATTCCTGCCTCCCCGTGTTCCCTCCTGGCTGTGGGTGAGGACTGGCACTCTGTCAGAGCACAGTGCATGCTGGGGATGCACACAAGCACAGGATGGGGTTAAGGCATGAAGTATCAGCAGCCTCTTGTACACCTAAGATACACAGTTTGGCTGCAAAGCCATGCCAGTGCATCACAGCTTTCATTCTCCCCCAAATGCAAGTCTAAGATTTGGAGACTGGAGGCCAGTTAAAAGGCAGTTGTAAATTTACTATGATCAGGTGATGCCAATTTTTGGAGTTTCATGAGCAATGACAGATCATGAGAAACTGGTATCAAAGTGACAGAAGCACAGAGGACCACGGTGGATTTGACATGACCCCTGTCATGAGGTATTAGGAGATTCACCTCTTTCTTCTGTCACTCTAGGCAGGATGCTGTGACTAGGTTCATCCATCCGGAAGGACAGGTGAGGCTTTTGAGGTGCAAAGCAAAGGAAGGGAATGGAGATTACCTCTCTGCAATGACAAGCTCCCTGGCTCTTGAGATGTGAAGTCATTGGTACAAACATACAGTTTTTCTCCCTGCTTCAAAGGAGGAATATCCACAGGTTCAACAAAGCTGCTAGGAAACTGCCCTAAAAGGAGAACGAGTTGTCAGCAAAGAGTCTTTCCTGTGACCCACCACCATGTCCACCCTCCTTCCAGATTCTGGGATCTATTCATCTCTTGCTACAGGAAAATACCCAGTTACCCTGGGTGCCTCAATAGCCTGGTGGAAGAAGAACGAGGTTGGGAGTCAGGAATTCCTGGGGTTTTAAGTGCTTAAGAGCTAACAGAGAACAAAAAGCTTTGAGCCCTTGGCTCACTCCAGGCAACCACAGGCTGTGTGCATTACTGGGACTGTGCCATCAGCGTGGAGCTTCCAGGAACAGACATACGGGGTTTTCTCTGCCCTTATCGCTTCCTTCCCAACTCAGACCCATGGTGAGGACTAAGAGATCCAGTAGTGCTGGATCACGAGACCAGTGTCTTCTGACTGGTCATATCCACCTGGTGCTCCTCCCTCCAGAGGGCTTGGCCCCTGTGCAGCCTCAACACAGAATTCAGGCTGCCACACTCGGGATGGCTACGCCTGTGAGTCACAGGCTCTGTCACAGCTTCAGCACTGCTGGAACTCCTGGGACCATCCTCACTTTGTCACTCTGTGTACCTGTTTCACCATGGCACACTTGCTGGCCACCACATGATACCAGTCAGATACTAATTTCAGTCCTGGGAGCATAGGACGTGCAAAGGCCACTAAAAATGTCTTTCCTATATAATTTGAGGCAAGGGGATACGATGAAGTATGGGCTAGTACCACATCCAGCACTGCTCTGGATGACTCAGTATTTTCTAATAAAACGTGGAAACACCATATCCTGGACACCCAGAGCTTTGCACTATGTTTAGGCGGTTTGGCATTTGCTATACTCTTGCTTCCTTCACAGTTTTAACCAGCTCTCTTTTTCCTCATCTTAGTTTCCTGCTCTGTACATGGAAACAACATAATGCTGTAAGAAAGGAATTACTGTACATGGAGTTAATTACAGTAATTATTCCGCAGAGTAATGAGTACTAGGCTGCAACACCTCCACAGCTTCTATTCTAAAGTGCTTTTTCAATTCCCTACAACTTTAACTTAGAAAGCTGGGCAGAAAACTACAACAGCTGTTCCAAGGGAAAGCAGGAATGCAATTGGGTTTTGAGTTAAAGGTCATTAAAAAACATTCAGCATGTTGACTTCAGCATGTTTCTTTATCTCTGAGCTATGACACACATCTGTTTGTTATTCCTTAATAGCTTCATCTTCTATAGAACAACCTCACCAATTATGCTGAGAGACAAAACTGTTGAAAACTGCACACATAATTCCTGCTCAGTGACTTCAGCAGCAGCAACAGGATCAGGCAACATGCTCATTCAATGCCACTTATCAGCTACACGGAGCACAGGAGGGAAGTGCTCCTGTCCACCTTTGTTTCAGACAGTGGACAGCTTGTGGCTCTTAGGAGAGATCAGACTGCTGCTGCAATAGCAGCCCCGTCTCTACAGCCAGGGATGAAATCAGTCCCACCCTCATGCTGAAGACAGAGGCAGGCTTATGCTTTGAAGTGGCCTGGCTTTCATCTCCCCAAGAGCTCACACATCTTCTTAACATCAGGATTAAGATGAGAAAGAGCTGCCTAAACAGAGACTATGAGACTCTTAGTGTTTCACTAAGAGCATTCTGCTGTTTCAGAAGTTCCTCACACCTCTCTAAAAGTTTGAGAGACTTGCACAGGCACCTAGATATTGATGACAATTTGTGCAGGGAGATGCTTTGAAACAGAAAGGAGGAAGCGGGTCTGAGTCAGAGGGCTTGGGGGGACACATGGTCACTGCTGCTCTATCTCCCACTGACAAGGTCACTTGGACTGCTTTCCAGAGTGGATGCATTTCCACTCTCAGTGCATCTGTTTCCTCTCTCCCCTTCCACTGCCACAGCAGGTCAGCGCATAAACTAGCCAGGAAGGGCTAGGGCAGTCTCTCCACAGAGAATGGAACAACCGGTATTGTGAAGCTCCCGTCTCCTTGAGAACTGACCCTCCACTAACCTCTCTCAAAAAACAACACACAAGCTGTCTGAATAATTGACACAAAGCTGGCAGGAGACCAGTGGCGACCTGCACTCTCAGTCCCAACCAAAGTCCCACGAAAGAATCAGTAAATCAAATCAGGTCCTTCCCCACCAAGGGAAGATGTGCTCATGGAGCGGACATTTAGCTGGCACTTCTGTGGACCCAGGTGCAGGCATTTCCATCTCTTACCTGTGACACCTTCCTTCTTGCCGAGGAGCCAGAACTCGTCCACCACAGCCAACACCTCGATGACATCTCCCACGAAGAGGGGCAGCTCTTCAGAGACGCTGGGACAGAAATCAAAGACTGCCCGTACCACGGAGCCAGCCTCCATTGTTCAGGGTCTGAAGGCGGGTCAGTGCCTAAGGCTGAGACAGTGAGAAGTTTGTCAGCAGCCAGAAATACCTGAAATTATCACACATAGGCTCAGGAAGTAAAACGCTTCCTGAGCACAGAGGCAGAAACAGCGTGGAGAGGTCCTGTCCTGAGCTCCCTGCCACCCCTTGACACGTGCCTCAGGAGCCAAGGGGCTGCAGCAAGGCAGCCCCCATGGTCTAACCTGCCTTGTCTGGCCCCTCTGGCTCTCTCTGTAGGGACACGTGTTTGTGCTGCAAGCGGGGGGAGAAGCAGCAAGAAATTTGGAAGTGAATTCCCGTCAGGAAGGAAGCAAGAGGAGGGGAGGAAGCTCAGCATTTCCCTGACATACAGAGCAGGGCTCAGCCTGCCAGGGCCCGGTGGGCAGCCAGCACCACCCACTTGCACGTCCCACCACATTCTCCAGCAGGATGGGCACAGGCATACCCCTCCCCATGCCACCACTCAGAGCCACGGGAATCGCATGCTGAACCAGCATCACAATTCTGGCCCAGCAAGAGAAGAGGCACAAAGTCCACTCAGGCAAGCTCATGCCACCATCCTCATTCTCGGACCTGACTGGAAATACCCTTTCTGCCCTCTAGGTACCTGGCTCAGTCATCCCCTGGGAGGCCTCACCATGGCTCTTGGCAGAAGTCAGACTGAGATGAGGGTGCAGACCCTGTCCAAGGCTTAGGAGCCAAGGCTGAAATTCCTCTTGGCAGGAGACTTGAAGGCAGGCAAAGACCTCCTCGTCAAGAGCTATGTCCTGGATCACCCCCCTTCCTCTGGAAGTGGCTGTTGAGGACACTCTTCTGAATCATTTCTGCTTTTCAGCCTCGCCATCAAGGAAATACATTGCACCAAGGCAGCAGCAGTCCTGCAGCTTAAGCTGCTCCTTTGCCTCCTCACAAATTCCTCAGGGTGGGAGCAGAAAGGTGCATCCATCCCAAGCAACCAGAAACTTTAAGATTATTCCTCACCTGCACCTCAGACCGGTGAGAGTTTGCTTTCACTTCCTGACCCACTGCAGTTACAGGCACGGGACAGCACTGCCAACAGCTCTCCGCGGTGCTTTCAGAGCCCTGCCCTCTGCGACGCTGGGACATCAGCGTCCTCCCCACCAGCCCCCTCGGCACAGGCTGCTTTCCTCCCACATCACCAGCAGAGTCCCTGCTCTGTCCGTTCCCACAACTTCCCTGCTGTGGGACCCATTCTCCTCCCTTCCCAAAGCGGCTCTAAGTGCGCAGCGAGCGGTCCCGCTCCAAGCGCCGCCCAGCCGGTGACACCCGTCCCATCTCAGCTTGTCAAACCCCCTGCCCAGCTCAGGGCAGAAAGAGCACAGCGACGACACAACAAAACACAAGCACACGCGCCCCACAAAGGGCACCCCTTCTCCATACAGCCGCACACAGCCCACCTGAGCCCCGGAGAGTCAGGAAGAGGGGAAGCTAACACAGGGAGGAGAAATATGTCCCCGCTAACGAGGTGCAGCCAACTTCCAGCGAGAGTGCCAGCGGGGGATCCAGCCAGGGAAAGGCTTTCTGCTGACGGGACCACTCTGTTTATCCAGTCCGACTCACCTCCTGGGAACAAAGCGGGTTTGTACTCAGCAGGAACAGCTTCCTCATCACGTCTCTCCCCGCCCCCAGCCATTCCCCTGCTGCAGCCAGCACGCTGTGCCCCTGGCCACCCTCACCTCTGCCATCCTGTCTGTCTGTCGCTCCTATTGCTCTCCACTGCCTTCCCCATAGCACGTGGGCTCCTTGGGACACAGGCTGTCCCTTTGTCACCAGCTTTGTGCTGGCTGTACAAACAAAGAGCCCAATATCCAGCAGCAGACAGCACTCTGCCACCAAAAAGAGATGAATGGACTGGAGTGAATCAGGAGCACAAAGAGCTGCAGTTCAGGGTAGCAGAAACCTACTGAGGCAGAAGGAGTAACAGTATTAAAAACATCACCATGTGGAGCAGGGGAAAAGATGGAAGAGCCATCAATTAGCTTGAAAATACGAAAGACAAGTAAGGATCGTTGTGCTGTTTGAGGTGGGGTGGCTGGGGCACGCTGCTGCATGTTCTCATGGGAACAGGAGCAGCAGCAACAGGCGCGGCAGCAGCAGCCCCTTGCAGGCACCCGGGCTGCCCTCCATCCCCCAGACAGGCTGCCAGCTGAGCTCAGGCTCCTAGGAATCCTTGCCGCACTCTGAACATTCAAACTTCACAGCAGCACTGGACAAAGAGGGGAAAACACATTGCAGGCATAACTGCTGCCTTGGGCTGGTTTCTCCAGGAGCACAAGATGGTACAGTGAGATTTCTTGTATTTCTTCTGTCAAAGGTGTAATGTAAGAATGGGCTGAGGTATGCAAGGATTACAGTATGTGTGCTGCGGACCCAAACCCTGGCTTTGCTGCAGTCACTGGGGCTGAGAATATGGCCCTCCCACTGATCCTGCCCATGAGAACAGGAGTGTCACTTCCTTTAACACACCTGCAGCTCTGGGGATTGCACATCATTAAAATGCGCAAGATTTTCCAACGAGACAGAAGATAGAGAGGGACAGGCAGGACTGCAATAGTTCCAGCATGTATATATTAATTACGGTTATAATAAACCACTAACCTATTCCTGTCCAAAGCATTCCCTGAGAGGCAGCTCGCAAGAAAGCATGAAGCAACTTCTGAAACTGCCAAAAAAAGAATCCCAACAGGCTCATGTTCCCTCAGCAGTACCAAGAAGAGCACGATCACTCCCCGACTCCATCTGAGTCTAGACAGCATGCCCCTGTATTTGCAAGTAGTGAATCAGTCTTGTGGAGTTTGCTTGCTCCATGACATGAATTGAACACAAAATATTATGTTTTCCAGGACGTTGGCCTTGTCTTACTCCACGCAGTGCTGCCTGCCAACATTTTCTACAAACCCCCACCTAGAGAAGGAAGCCTCCCAGCATATTCCAGACTGGAAACTTACTGAGTCCAACACTTCAGGCTTAATAGTGGACCCGAGCTTCTCCCAGATCCACCCTAGGGCTGGTGAAAACAAACATTCAGCAACAGCTCACGCAGAGGCTCCAGAAGGAAAAGCAGATTGCAGGGAGAGCAGGGCTCTGCCTGTGATCCCCTGTGAGTCACGGCTCCTGACAGCTGGCCAAGCACCATCCCCTCTCACCTCAAGGATGGGTGATCCCGACCTGCCACAGGGAAGGAGGGACAGCTCTGCCACAGCTGAGCAAACTCTGGGATTTCAGGCTGGCGGAGGTCAGGACTGCGGATCGCAGGACTCCCGCCCCCGCCCAGCAGCAGATCCGCATCCAAAGAGAGCCTCACTGTGCAAGTATGAAGCTGTGGCGCAGCGGGAACTCGCCCTGCGGAGAACACACAGGCTCTGTCTCACTGCCTGATCCTGCACAAACCAGGTAACGTGCTCCTGGCGCCCGACCACAGCCTGCCTGGTGCCAAGCTCCGGGCCTGACACAACAGCATTGTGCAGCAAGGCAGAGAGTGGATTCCCAGGGCATTAATCACTGCCCCCAGCCTGCCTGCATGCATGCTCAGCACACACTAACATTACCTTCATGGAAGACTGCTTATCCCATTTTGCTATTAGCTCTGGAGCATGTCTAGTCCAGCGTGGGCTGATGAAAGGAGGGACCAGAATGAAATGATGGCTATTAACTCTGTTACAATATAGTTTCGAGATCTTCAGCACAGACTGAGTCAAGTCACAGCAGCCGAGAAAAGGCATCTACACACAGACTCTGACAACTTCTATCCCTCCTCTTTTTGCAGCTGAAATGGCGCAGGGTAAGAAGTCTGGAATAACGGACTCGCCGGCATCAAATGTAATTGTCAGGCACTTGCTAAAAGTACCCTCACTTAGATGGAGGCAGGACTACTAAAGATGCTGAAGCAAGGATTTTAAGCACTTAAGAGATAAGGCAGCAATGTGAAGAGACCATTTAGGCTGATTACAAGAAGTATTAACAGCCTCAGTAAAAAGGGAGACCCAAAGGGTTTGAGGGCAGCTAATCCACTCCTATCCCAGAGCACTGCTCAGACCATGGGATAAAAAACAGTAACGGATGGATGCCACAAATTAAGCAGCAAGGAAACCAAACTTAACAGGTGCTATTGCCACTTGTTTCTCCACTAAATAATACATTCCAGCTTCTCACTCAAGAAGCAGCACTGTTAGAACTATGGACACAATATGACAGCACTGTAACTGAAAAACTAACATTTCACCAAGCAGACCAAAACATGCCGCGTGGGCTTCCACAGGCACGCAGGATTTGCACAAGAGGGACAAGTGGATTCTTGTCCAGATGTCTCATCCTCTATAAAAACCTTAGCACCTGCATGAGCAGTAGACCAGGAATGGTCATACTCCCAGACGTGTACAAAAGACAAGCTTGTCACAAAATGACTGGAGAAATTAATATTAAAAATATTAAACAAATAGTGATCTTTTTAAAAACTGAAAAACACCTTGCATTTCACCTAGGTCTTTTCATACCTCCTTCCACTCATTATAGCTCAATGTCTGTTCACTGAAAACACAATCCACCCCCAGTGACAGAGATACCCCTCAGTTCAGTGCACCCTCCAGCTGCTGGGACTGGCTTTGACAAGAGAGCTGCTGCAGCTCTTGCTGCGCTCTAGGCTGCAGGATCAGTACTCAGCACACAGTGGGAGGAACCAGGAGTTACGCTTGGCTTCTCACACCATTGTGTCAAGAACAGAAGCTTACTAACTACATACTAAGACACTTCTACCTTTTCCCTCAGTTCCTCCCCATGTTCTCCAAATCCGGACAGCCCTCCTTCCCTCCTCCATACCCCGATGCATCTGCACAGCCTGCAGAGTCCTCATTCACATTTCTGGGGTAGGACATTACCCGCACACCAGCACGCCCTGACTGCTCCCGCCAGCCTTCAGAGCTGTGGCCACCCGCAGTCGCTCTCCCTGCTCAGAGCAGAACATGTGGCTGTGTAAAGCTCCCCGAGGTCCCTGCTCGCCTGCACATTCCTGGGTGGAATAAACAATACCCCGTTGAGCCAGGCTGCCTGGGCCCCAGCTGGAGATGGTGCCAATGCAGGGACTGTGGCTCCAGCAAATGCAGAGCTGATCCTATGAATCCCAACAGAATGGACAACGCAGCAAGCAGGGCAAACCCCCAACTAATGGTGCTGAGGAGAGGAGCCTTCTCCCACCCGGGAAATGCTGATCACTGCAGCTTCTCGTTAGGACATGCTGCTTGTCTCAGCAGATCCCAAAGAGTCCCCCTGCTGAGCTTCACACAGTGGGAAACATGAGAGCTCTTCTGCACTCCACCTCCTAGTGCCACACGGCTCCCAGGAAGAAGAGGAATCTTCTCACTTTGAAAAGAAATAGCTTCTTTTGCCTTGTCTGTGACCTGATATATCAAAAATCATTGATATGAATACATTTGAGGTTGGATCACCAACCCCTCAAGAACCAGGACTATCAAGTAAAAGGGCTGCTTAAGCAAGCTCCGACCTCCCACCACACCTGCGTGGCACAGGAGCTCTGCCATGTACCAAACAAGTCATTCAAACCACCGCTGCTCTCCAGCTGGGCCCTGGCTGTCAGTGTTCTCACCTGCTCTGTTGCAGGACGTGGCTGAGGGCAGGCTGGTGGTGTTTGTGTGGGTTAAGAGTGGCGTGGCAAGGAAGCAAAGAGGAGCTCGTGCTGAGCCAGATGGCGAGCAAACGAAACTCATCTGGAAACTAGAGAACAGCATCAATTTTTAATGCAAAGCAGAACACCTTGCCACAACATGTGAGCAAGATGCCTGCAATGGATATTTAATCTCTGGCAGTGGGGACCCAAGCATGCAAAGGCCAGAACACCAGCTTGGGAGACAAGTTTCCCAAATTCTGTATGCTGTGGTAGCACGCACCTTACAGACCGTGTTACAAAGTCCTGTCTTCTCCCACCCCAAGGTGCATGGTTGTGTCTCTTGCCATTTTTGCAGACAGGCTAAAACAATACAACTTAGAATAAGGAACAGACAAAACCCCAAGAGCAGAACCACCACTACTGTGCAGTACCTGTGGCTGGGCTACTGGTGGTAAGTAGCATACAATTACAAAATTAGTCATTACGCCTTGAGTACATATCCAAAACAAGTTGAACTGGGGCTACAAGGACATTCCTTAACACTGTAGCACTTGATCTTGCACCCTGAACAATATTCTTCAAGATAACTTTTGGAGAGAAGCCCATTATGATGCTTTGGTTGCTGGGTGGGGAATCCAGAAATCTGGAAATTACTTGAGTTTGACTTGGAAACTGTTCTTTGCTCGCCACCACTTCCATGTGGTTATTTCCAAAGAACCTCAATCTCCAGCAGGGACTCTGCTGCTACCTGGACCTCTTCCTTTCAGAGTCCCTAGGTGCTCCTGAGAAGGCAGCAATAAATTTTCTTTCCCAACAGAAAGGTTCTAAAAATAAGACAAAGTAAAAGCTGTGTCACTCAGAAGTGGGGTTGAGCAATGTGATTAGAAATATACTTTTGCTGGAGGTTGAGGGGAAATTATCAGTTAAGGCAGTGAAGTGCTAAGGTAAGCACAGCTCAGGCTGTCTCATCCAAGCTCACATCACCACTGTCACAAAGTCCATCTGAAGTCACCTACTGCAGGGACACCTCAGCTGCACTCAGAACCCCAAGAGGTCACACGGCCACGGTTCCCATGACAGCTGGCAGAGGTGGTGCCCTGTAAAGCTCTGAGAATCACTCCTTTCCTCTACCCCTACTGCTCAGCTCCTCCCATCCCACTATCAACAGTTCTTTAAAACTGTTGTATGTTCATACTAGTTTTTAATGTCACAGCTAATTCTAAGCAGAGCAGCTGGAGAGAGAACGGAAACCTTTGGCCCTGACGGAACAGAGGATCTCACGAACAGAAAGCGGAGGCCAGCTCAGAGACGTGGGCACTATCGGCGCTACGGAGGCCTCACACTCAAGCAGGATGCATTTAGACACTGCCCAGCATGACTTGCAGCCAGAGTGAGTCAAGATGAGGGGGATGATGGTGACGTCTTGTAGCACGGTACAGAGGCTGTATTTGGCAAAGCATCTGCAAAACTGCAAATTCTCTATCTATGAACTCTTTCAGACGAAGAGATAAAATCTCAATGGAAGCAAAGGAGAGGATGGCAGAGGCAAGGGGAAAGAGAGCCTTTTCAGAAGAAACTGAAAGTCATGGAATCATGACAAACCTCAGAGCAGATGTTAATGCTTATGACACAATTAAAGGCTTCCTAGGTACTACGGCAAGGAGAATGAGAGATGAAAGGCCAGAAGCGGGGGACAATTTCAAACACCAGGAACAGCAGCAGAGATGTTTGAACCCAAAGGCCAAATTGCATCAAGGACAGGATCAGCTGAGGTACCACTTAGGGTCAGCGAAAGGGACAGCAGAGGAGCAGCAGCTGCCTCTCAGAGTGTGCTGAGTGTGACCCAAGCCTTCCTTCCCTGGCAGAGCCACTGGAGGAGACACCTCCAGTTCATCTCTGTTAAAGTAAAAGGCAACGGGGCCAGGCTGCCAGTGTTGCAAGAGGGATTTGTGTTCACTGGAGTGAAAACAAACGGAATTCTTGTAAGTTTCTCTTCTCAGGCTGCCTTGAACAGAATGAATGCCCTCGGAGGAGCACCCCAGAAAGGCACAGCGCTGCAGCCTGGAGCTTCTGCTCTCTGTGTACAGCCACCTGTGCCACTCTCACCGATACAACACCTCCAGACTCCCGGTGCCAAACCATTGTGGGACGCCCACATTGTTTCTAAAGGGTCAGGTGCTCCCCTGCAACAAGCTGCCCAGGCGACGCCAGCTACCATCAGCTGCCTGCCTGGTAGTGACCACCCGGCTTACCACTGCCTGCACAGACGCGGCTTAAGAGACCACAATCCCAACGTGTAATGTGGGGAGCAGACGGGCGGCTCCCGCTGTGCCGCACAGCTGCTCCACGCTGCCCAGGTGCCCCAAGTGCTCCCAGGGCAGCGTGGGTGCTGTGGGATGGGACGCAGCGCGCACCCGGCCGGGCACGCAGGGCTGCAGGGCCACGCGCAGCCCTGGCGCGGCTGGCACGAGGGGGAGTGCACCCACCCGAGCTCGCAGCACCCCCGAGCCAGCAGCACCCCAGCCTGGGGCC
>VZTA01024707.1:268799-280673 GCA_013398855.1 Mohoua ochrocephala | reverse complement strand
CCGCCCCGCCGCCCGGCTGCCTCCGCCCGGCCCGGCCCGGCGTGGTGCCGCTGGGAAGGCGGAGCTGCTCCGCGGGGCTGGCCCTAAGCCTGGGGAGCCCGGGGCCCCCGGGTGACGTGGGGACATCGCCCTGTTCAGCACCGATCGGCCCCAGGCTGCCAGGCATTTTCCCCCGGCGGCCCACGGGGACACCCCACCGCGGGACACAGTGCCCAGCTGAGTGCCCGCGCGGGGACACGGGGTGCAGCCACCCCCGTAGCCTCCAGGCTGGACACGGCACTCGTGCGCCATGCACCGGGCCAAGCTGCTGGCAGAGCACCCGGGAGCCCGGCGCGGAGCACGGCAGGCAGCTGCCTGTGCAAACCCTCTTGGACTTCCCCACAGAGCGCTGCCGCCTCGCAGACACTGCCGGGGCTCCCCTTCCCCGCTGCTGCCTTATGGGAGTCTCGCTGCCTCGTCGGCTTCAGCTTTGGCAGCAGCTGACGAGTGGGTCTACACTGTCCATCTGGTGCAGTCTCAGCTTTGCCGCTAGCAGCCTCCTTGGCGGCTTAGATACATTGTAAGATCATGCCAAAGCATCAAGATGGAGAAAAACAAATAGCTCCCCAGCAGAAATCCATGACAGAGAGGGCCAGTTTGTGCATCACGGAGGATCTGGCATACCAAGTACAGTAGGTCCCGCACTGGATTTCCTGGCGGGCTAAAAAAAGCCTCCATGCCCCAAGGGATACCATCCCTCAGCAACACGTTGTAAAGCCTGGAGTCTCTAAGTCTCCCTGAGCAGTTACCACTGTTTGGCACTTGTTTGTGCATTTAGCTACACTTCTCCATAGCAACCACACAGATCTCAGTTTGACTTGCCACCAGCCAGAAGCGGGTGTGCGGAACGCGTCGCATGCACGCTCTCAGAGTCGTGTTGGTATGTGCACAGGCTGGGTGCTGATTCCCGTCTGTTCTCCTGAGGTGGGGACCCGCACTGCTGTCATGGCACGATGCCGTGGGCAGGGGGCCTGAAAGTTCACAGGGAACTAGGTGCTCTATTCCCTGCAGGTATGGATGCTCGTAGATGGTTTACTGGTGCTGAAGAATGGACACCAGCCCCTGCCACAGGGCTCTTGCAAAAAAGATGCCCTCTGATCCAAAATTTCTGTTGTTCTTGCCTGCCAAAGAAGGTTTTGAGCATTTTTCATCATCCCAATACCTCCTGCAGCCTTCCAGGTCACCAACTCTCCTCTGCTGACATCCCCATCAAAGCTGCTTCACTCTTCTTTGAGTTCACTTATTTGTATTTTCCTCTTTTCTGCCTCCTCCATGCCAGATAGAGAAATGAGAAGGCATTGCATGCAGAGTTCTATCCGCCCTCCTGGTTCTCCCAAGATCCTCACAGTTTTGCTTTATAAGAATTTTGGTTCATTTTACTGGGCCTGGCTTCAGTTTGTTTAAATGCTTTTCCAGGGTCTGCATACAGTTCTGATTCTCTCATCTCAGAAAGGGCAATAGAGAAGAAGGTTTGGAGGCAGGCGGTAAGGATGCTCAGAGACATGAGAACAGACTGTACAGTGAAAAACTGTAGGCTGGGACTCTTCAGCTTGGAAGAAGGACATACGGTGGCGAAGAGGTCTACAAAATCATGAGTGGCCCAGAGAAGATGGGGAGGGTCGCTGTGTTTTCTGACACAAACCTGTCAACTGTTTTTGCCTTGACTGAAACCTCAAAAGCATAAGAAATCCCTGTCCTGCAGATGTTACATCCAAAGGTTGTGCCCTTTTTAGCCCACGCTTCTTGCAACACTGGGGGCGAAGTTCATGGCAAGCCTTTGAGGGGCGTGCTTAAAAGTCCTGCCTCAGAAACATTTTGTAACTATGTTTTCACGTGGAGAGCTCAGCCACGGCCAAGTGGAGCTTTACCAAATTGTTCAACACAAAAATATTCAGAGCTGGGAGGAGAATGAACTGGACAAATCCCAGCCCAGAGAGAGAGAGACCTCCAGAGGGTTGTATCTTGCAGGAACCCTCTTGTAGGGGGAAACGCTTGCAACTGAGGCTCCAATTTTTCTGCTGCACTGCCAACCCCACAGCAGCCTGCGAGGGTGAGTGATGTGGCCTCCTGGGCTGGTTGTCCTGTTCTAGGGAAGGAATCTCCCTCCTCTAACTCTGCCTTGGAAAGTAAGTGGAATTGAGACGGTCCCACATTTTCTAGGACCACAAGAGGGCAACATGAGAGCACCCTGCAGCCAGCAGGCTCAGCAAGACGCCCTGTGACACTGCTGGGATGCAGGTGGCATGGGCAGCTCTGTGCAGGCTCAGCATCGCCCTGTGCAGGGACCATCCAGCTGAATTAGCCAGCTGCAGGCTGCTCCTTCGGAGCTCTTTCCTTGCTCTCAGCTTCATACACACCCTCAGAGGTCAGCTCAGCCAGCAGAGTGCCATAGTTGGGGGCAGCAATGTCTTCCTGCACATGGGGCGGACACTTGGGGACAGGCAGACCCTTCTAAGTGCTGCACGGGGCCAGGCCGTGGGACGCAGAGTGTCCTCCCTCGTCCTGCCTGCATGTCCACCACGAAATCCCTACTGGCATGTAGCTTCAAACAGGAGGGTCCAGCATCTGCAGTAATGCTGCTGGGCTTGGCCAGTGGAAGAGGTGTTAAACCACATAGAAGTTTGAGCATCTCAGCCTCGCCATCCTTTTTTATTTCCTTCTGCCACAGGAAAAAAAAATTAAAAAAAAATAATTAAAGAATTGGAATTCAGCTTTGGCTGTGACTGAACTGGTCAGTGTCTCCAGCCCACACTGGCCTCTGCAGACCAAAATCACTCACAGCCACCGTTAAGTGCATTACCATTCTGGGCACTTTTTTGCAACAGCCTGTATAATTAACCTGCAAGGGACAGCTTCCTCTGCCTTTACAAGAAAAGGCATGACAGAGAAAGAGCTTCTGTTCGCAGGCAGCGCTACAAGAGTGTGTGTGTGCTGCTAGTGCTGCAAATGCCACCAGCATCTTGTAGCAGAGACAGAGGAGGAGGTGACGGTGAGGGGTGAAATGCAGAATATTGCTTCTGCAGTAGGGTGATACAGGTTGCTCACAAGAAATGAAGAGATATTTGCAAAAGAGGAGAAGCAAAGGAATGTTTGGGGAACACTTTTTGGACAGGCTTTAGACAGGGAGAGAAACAGTGTAACTAATGGCTGTACGGTGGAGATTGGGATAACCAGCCAAGGAAAAAAGAAATCCCTGGGGCACATAGGTGGTACTGTTTACCCCTCTGGAGTTATTTATTTTCAATGAAGAATGCTATAAAGGTTTTGCCCACTTAAGATATTTTTACCATGGAAATAACCAGCTTTGTTTCTACTCTTGCTTCCACTCCAAACCTGCCCACACAGCCCAAGCAGCATTTTAAGCCTCAGCCTGTAGTACCCCACCTCACTCAAGCATGGATCCTTCCTCTCCTAACCCAATTACAACTTGCATGGCTTATGCTGGACCCGCACAGCACACTGCTGGCATCGAGCACCCACACTTCCCTATTGCATATTGATGGGACCAAGGTTCAGGGTATTTGTCTCAAAGGAACATCTAAATAACCTGGCTTGGACTTGTACTCATCACCAGTTGTCAGACCTCACCTAGTTGCTTTTGTGGTCAGAATAATAGTTTGGGTTGGACAGAGCAGACCCCTCAGCAAGCCACCTGGTTTGGGTCTGAAGACATAAGGAGACAGGATGATACTTGGCTTTTGCCAGCATGTATAATTTCAGCCTGTCTGACTACAAATAATTCAAACCAGCTACTAGAGAGTCCCATCTGCACATCAAGATCAGGAGATGACCTTGAACCACCACCTCCTAGAGTTGCCAGTCAGCAATAGCTGTGCTGCATGTGGTCCAAACTGTTCAGAGCTGCTCACCATCACTGCCTGCTTTAAAACTGACCTTCCCCTAACTTTGGGGTCTGCAGGCAGCAAGTGTCCTTACCTGAGGGAGAAGCATGGCACTCGCACCCAGGGGACTAATGTTCATGTGCCCAGTTTGTGAATGCAGCATACACCAAGGCTTGGATTCATTATCCCTGGTATGCACTAGTGGCATTTCACGTGGGCTGTAGCAACAGTCCAGGAGTGAAGGGAGCAGAGCTCTCCGAGATGGAGCAAGTGCAGGAGAAGAACTCAGCACACACAGACACACTGCCCAGGGAACTGTAGCCCAGGCACATTTTGTTGTGAATGACTGCACAATTTTCTCAGGGATTAAATACGTCCTCGTTTAATAACCTAATAATTTGGGCTAGTTTCATGCCGGACTGTTGGAAAGTTCACTGGCTGGAGTCATCAGCCAGGCCTCATGTAAACGGCTTCCCCAGCTCTCAGCCAAATGAGCTGTCCTCATCTTTGGGTCCCCCGGCGGGTGGCTCTCGGCACCACCTTCTTCTGAAGGCCTTTGTTGTTCATACGTGTGCCTGAGGCTTTACGCTCTGCAGGCTTCCTCACCACTTCTTGTTTGAGCTGGAAATGCACCTGGAGAAAGAACAAAGATAACTGCATTTCACACTGCGTGTGTGCTTTGCTGGCTCAGGAGTATGCGAGACTTGCCTCTGCTGCTTGCCTTCAAAGCTGACTCTGGGGCCAAGTCAAACAATGAGGGGTCTCAGCCATTGTTAAGGGAACTCAGTTCTTAAAGCAGCTGTAAACTTTTTTCCTCCTGTGGAAAATGTACTAACAATGAACTACGTTTCTTGTAGTTCAGAGACTTGCTCCTGTGGCAATGTGATGTCCCAGGATGGTTTGGAAGAGGACCTGTGAAAGGCAAGGGACTGAGCTATGTTCTTTCTTCTCCTTTTCTCACCAGAGCAGAGACATAGCACTGCTTTGCATGTCTGTGAATATTTAATACACAGGATGGTTTAGGACAGACAGCTCTTTTTCAATTGCATCTTGTTAGCTTAATCCGTCTTTCAGCGACCAGTGCTTCCAGTGGATCCAGGCAAAAAAATTCCAGGAAAGAAACCTCCATCCACTACAGCCATGCAAGCAGGTACAAGAGGGAGAAGGGGACAGAGTGTGCAAAACACAGAATCAGCTAAATGGGGAATGGGGAGGCCATACAGAAAGGTGAAACTGGAATGGGGCTGTATGGGCTTCTTGCGGGAGGGATGGGGTGAACAGTGGGTATGGGAGGTGTTGCAGAAATGGGAACAGGAGGGCTGCTGTGAGAGGAGATATGCAAAAACCAGACCATCAGGGAACAAATCAGTCTTCTACAGTAACATAGCAAAAAGAAAATCTGTTTTAAAAAGGAAACCCAAAGAGCTGGGTGCTTAACCTAGCAAAACAAAGGACTGGGCTTGACGGCTCCTATAAATACACCAGGGAATAAATACCAGGGAAGAAGAGGAGCTATTTAAAGCACAACACTGGCATAAGAACAAATAGGCATAAACTGACCATAAATAAATTTAGTACGAAAATTAGAAGGTTTCTAATCCTGAGAAGAGGGCAGCTCTGGAAGAACTTCAGAGGCTGGGCAGAGTGGGATGAAGCGATGGAGGGTGGGAGAACAACCACAGTGTATTTACAGCAGAGCCTGACCAGTGCACATACAGTGAAGCAAATGATGTGCCAGGATAGATGGGGGGGTCCTGCTGGTCCTTTGAGGAACCTGCATCTGTGGTTCCACCATGTTCACAAGGCAACAGCAGGGGTGGGGATTGCCACCTACTGTTTTTACAACCAATTTCTAGATGTCCAGCCAGCCCTCAGAAAGGCACTGTAGGAGACACACCAGTGTCAAGAGCACTTCATTTCCCGAAGGTGCTTGGCTGCTCTTTGTTGGCACTCAGTTCCCATCTGTCTTCGGTGCTCTCAGCAAAAAGAAAGGCAGACTTCAGCCTCTTGCTATGAGTTTGATAACATGTTTGGTCCTAGGCAGAATGCAGATGATAGAGTGCTGAAACCCACAAAGCTGGGGGGGATAACTGAAACTCAGGGAACAGACGCTGTCTCCACATCATCTCATCCTGGAGAGTGAAGAGGATGGAGAGAGACCTAAAGAGCAGCAGTCCCAGACAGCCAGGAGCTCTCCCCATGGCCAAGAGGCAGAAGGATACAGGAGCTGGCATGGCAGCCCAGTGCAGCTGCAAGGCCTCAGTAAGGAACTGAAAGGCACATGGCATTGTCTTCACTCTGTTCCCCGCTGTGAGCTGTGTGGAGCCTCGTCTGCCAAACAGATAACCTGTAGCCACTGCAAATGCTCTACATCCCATCTCCTTTCTCTGCTGCTCACTAGACATCCCCCACCACATTTCTTTCTCCCTGGGGTGAAGATATTTTGAGAAACCCTTGTGACTATGCAGCCTGACTCACCAATGAAGGTGCAGCTGGGCCCACTGTTGTTGTCACCGTCAGGGGCTGGTACCCCTCTGCAGAGGCTGTGACAGTGTAAGTTCCAGGCAGCAGCAGCCGGAAATAATCCCCCATATCACCTGGAACACAAGGTAGGAAGAGAAAGCACTCACGATGCTCAGGGAGCAAAACAAAAGCCATTCCAGTAGTTCTTGCTGAGTTACTTCCTCTAGGATATGTAGCCTTCAAAACCCAGAATTTTTTTCCCCAAATCTACTGGCTACCGCAAGGCTGGATTCACATTGGTACGCTGCAGGTGATGTCTCATTAGTGCCACGGAGGAGAGGTCAGCCTGCAAGTAAAAGCCACATGAAAGGGGACTGTACAGCAGCATTGGCTGTGCCTGTGCAGGGAGGCTGCAAAGCTGAGCACTCGCCAGTCAGATGACAGCAGACCTAAGGACAATCACAGCTCCAGTCCGACTCCTTATGCATAACACAATCTAATTGCTGCCAGACACAATTTTGCCACATTTGGGTTAGCAGGTTTTAGTTGCTCATTAGCTCAGCTGTTCCCCGATTCCCTGCATAAGAAAGCCCCAGGAGCGCTTTGACAGACCGTGCACTGGTGTGCTTAGGGACGGGAGACGGCCAACAGTGAGGTAACACCACATTATGGATCACTTTGGAAACCTGAGCATAATCCCATCTATGGAACTGGATGGGTATTGCAAATTGCTTCAGGGTGCATCTGGGAGCACAGCTTTACCACGAAGGTGGTAGAGCCCTGGCAAAGAACAGCAGTTAGGCTGTGAAATATCCATCCTTGGGGTCAGTGAGAACTGGCTGGAGGGAGCAGTGGCTGATCAGAGCCAATGCTGGGGACAATCTTGCTCCAGGCTGGACAGGAGACTTCAGAGGGCCCTTGGCAGCCAGCTCTTCTGCAATTCTGTGATTTCTTCCACAGTCCCCTTTCCTATGCAGGTTGGCATAATAAGTGCCAAATATTAGTGTTACTGAGTCACAGACCTATAGCCAGGAGGAGCTTTGATGATTTCACAATGTGACCTCTGAAGAGCTATCAGCAATTTTCTGCAGGCAGTCTGTAATGTTCAGTCTGCTTGGAGGAGGGTGTTCATGGAAAGGAGGTTAAAATTGGCCAGCAAGGGAGAAACAACCACTACTTGGATAAAGTAAAGTGGCACTTCATTCTCAGTCTAAACTTGTCTGGCGTGAACTTTCAGTCTTTCATCTTATTCTTTCTTTTTTCATCTTGTTCTTTGCTATCTTCTGTTTCAGCTCTTTGTAGATACTTACAGGCTTGAGTAGATTATCCCCTCAATTGTTCCTCCCAGATAAAACAGGAGCTGAGTTTCTGAAGTCCTTTACAATAGGGTTTGCATTCCAGTTCTCGCCTCTGTCCTTCCTAGGCTTTCCTAAGCCCTCCCCGGTCAAGGATAAGGATAAGGCATATTTCTCCCAGCTAGTGTCTTTGGGAAGCAAACCCTGCTGGCCTCGCATATTACAGCCTCGCCTGCTAACCTTCACCCACATATCCAGACATGTAAGCGGATCAACAACCCACCAGAGGTGATGTCATGGCTGATTCCCTGGACAGAGATCACTGCTCCTGCAATGCCGTTGTTATTCTCATCTGACACCATCCCTTTGATGCCCTGGTGAACCTGCAGGGGAGGGAGACAGACTGATGGGTCAAGGCCCCTCCTTTGCTCAGGAGGGTATTGCCGAGCGGGGCAGAGCTCTGGGGACAACCCTACCTTTCCCTGTACCCTTGGTGATCCTGGTTATCCCCAGCAGAGCCAGTCTAGGACACAACGGCTTCCCCAAAGGCCGCCAACAAGAGCTCCATGAGCTCCATAATCAACTCCCTTCCACCCTACTGGTGGTGCCTACTGGTCCCCTACCACCAGGGCCCACGGGGACCTGCAGGAGAAGGGTGTAGGTCTCAGGACTGCCCCTTTACCTCTTCAATGAAAGCAACAAGGGCCTCCCGGTTGGCCATCCACTGCCGCTCCAGGTCCTCCTCAGGGGGAAACTTATTGCAGCTCAGCTCCAGGGTGATTTCAAAGCAGTTGGTGTAGAGGTAATTGAAGTCCTGCATGCCTGGAAGAGAAGAACAGTCTATGGCCAGGGCACGGCTCCCTTCTTATTCCCACGTCCCAGTCATCCTGGCCCGCCTTTCTTTGACCAGAACCGTCCTCACTCTCCTTCTCTGCACCACAGGCGCAGCCTCCTCCTTGCATGACGGTGAGACTAGAGCCTTCTCCACCCATACAGCCCACAGCCCTTGTGGCTGCCCAACTCTCTCTTTCAGCTGGATCATTCACCAACCTGCCTTCAGAAGCCCAGGGAGGTTGGGTACCACAGGGGCCTATACATCTTTTCCAGTTCCTCTTCAATCTTTTATCTAGTCTTATGTGTCGATTTTTCACATTCCTCATTGTGCCTTTTTTAATCAGATTTTTCAGGAACCAGAAGCTGCCTTCCCTTTGGCCACAGTTTTGGGTTTTGATGGAATTACACCATAGGATTTTCAAATACACTAACAGATTGATGCTTCCTTTGTCTAGCAGCACACTGGATGACGGTCTCTGCAGACCTTGACTATTTCTGTGGCTCTTTCCCAAGCCGTTTCAAGTACTCCCAAGCCATTTCCTGGTCTGAGATACAAACACCAGAATGGTGTCTAGTAATGGACACAGTCCTATTGCCACAGTCCTTCCCCAACCCACCCTGTCCTGAGGCTTCTTGTCTATCCCTTCACCTCTTTTTGCTGTGGGGGGTGCTCACCTGCCCAGCCCTTACCTTTGCTGAGCGAGTACCAGGATGCCCCATTCGTGATGCCATCTGCAAAGTAATCCCCGCAGTTCCAGCCCCGGTGCATCCAGCTGTGGGCGTACGAGTAGGTCTTGGCCAGCTAGAGGGAGAGCAGCCAGTGGTCACCGTGCCAGCCCCGCATGGCTGGAGAGCCTGCCTGGCTCTGGACAAAACATGCTCCCTCCTTTGCTGAGGAGCATGGGAGGGAAGTCAGACAGGAGACAGGTCCTGCATTTTACTGCCACAAAATACAACACGAGGTGCCCAGGACCCGTACAAGATGGAGGCAGATAAAGGTGGAGGAGGAAGAGCAGTAATCTGGCAAGCCGGAAGCTTGTTGACGGCGCAAGTGGCTTCTGCCCTGCTCGTGCTGAGAAGAGGGGGAGCAGAGGGCACTGGACTTATGCCCCACACAGCAAATGGCACTAACAGGGGGAAAAGATATGCGAAGAAAACTAACCAGTTTCAGTCCTGGCAAATACCAGATATATTTCAGGGCAATTTGGATTAGGAAAGAGTTTGGGCAACTTCTGGTTCTAGCAACCATTTGTTTGTTGCCCTTATTAAGATTACTGTTTATTTTTAGACATGAAGGCAGGGCTAAAACTGGGCTGCTGCATCCAAAGCCCTTTGCGTAAGACACAGTTTAAGAGAGACTGGCATTTGCATTTTCTAACGCAAACCTTATACCCTTGTATTACGGTCCAGATTCCAGTGTAATATCATTCTGTCAGCAGGAAAACAGTTACTTCTCTACATTTCTGAGTCCTGAGGCCATGTGGGTATCATTAGCCTACGCCCCAGACTGCAGCCTCTTTACATCTGGGGCTGAGCACAGCCGTGATCCCAGGAGGTCCTGACAAGCCCCTACAGATTCTGCATCCAGAGAAGGCTGAACTCCAGCTTGGACTTATTTTTCTCATTAACTGTTCTGATGCAGACTTACATTTTTCTTGTGCTGGGTATTTCCTAATGGAAGCAGTGACCGAAGACATTGTTTTCTGGGATAATGAAGAAAAACCACGAGCTACAGCTAGCAGTAACAGGATCAACAGCACGGACTGATGCATTTCCTGATGTCTGCTTATGCTCCTGGAGCTCTCGCTGTTTGTTGTAGTTCTTGTTCTTCACCATCCACAAGCCCCTGCTGGGCACCCACCTCCCTTATCCTGGTCTCAGTAGGCCCCCGGCCACCCCTCTAGGAAAAAACCACTATGCATGCTAAGACGGTGTGGCAAAGCCGGGTGCAGCTTGCAGCTTTGGAAGAGCAGGTTGTTATTGAGGATACCAGTGGTATTTGGGTTATGGGGAACCTAAGCACAGCATGGACAAGGAGGGGGCCCCTGAGGGTTAAGACTGGCTTGTCCTTGTGATGGGACTGGCTCACAGGGTGGGACTGCCCTGACCTGGCTCCCGAGCCAGTGGCTGGCAGAAATGCTGTAGTCTGCTAATGATTATTTCCAACACGTTTCTTGGCTCAGCTCCTGCATGACGCAGTGAGCAGAGCTCCCGTCCAGCTCTCACTCTGCACCCTGCCAGGGAATGTCCTCGCCCAACGTGGCCGTGCTCACCTTCTGAAACAACTTATCGTCAGGGGTAGGCGTGTTGACCGTGCGCCGGTGGCTCCTGAACCGCTGATCCTGGGACTTGTCATAGGGGTAATTCGCCACCACTGCTCCACCGTGCAGATTGGCCGAGAGCACAAAGTTGTAGCTGCTGATCCACTGGATCACAGCCAATGTCTCTGGCTCCACCTGTAAGGAGAAGAGAGAAGGAGACAGGGAGAAGAGCTCAGTCACCTCTGTGCCAGCTGCTGCTCCATGCCAGGCTGTGGCGTGATTTGTCATGTCAGACCCTGTCCTGCAATGTGTCTGCTGCAGCTCTTGCAGCTTCCTTTGTTCTCCACCGACTGCCCTGATACACAAAGCAGGCTCCTTCTGTGCATACCCTGCTACAGTTCCCCCAGCACAACCCCAAAACCTGAGGCACAGGTGTTAGCTAGCATGTGCCACCTCCTCCACCCTGTGCATTGCAACCTGCTCCCCCAAGCTGGCTGCGATGTCAGCCTCTCCTGGCAGAGGTGCAAGATGTGACATGGGACCAGGACTGCATCATTGCTCTGCAGGCAGAAGGCTCAGAGAAGGAGACAAGCACTGTGCAAGCCAAAGGACAGTGTATTTGCTTGCGTGTTGAGACACTCTAAAAGGATGCTGTAGCCCTCGTGGCATCCCAGACTGGTACCTGGCTTTTCCAGTTGTCAGGCAGTGGGATGTGGTGATTTGGCCCACTGATTTCCCTGCTGTAGTACATGAGTGTGTTGAGGTCAGGGAAGTTGCGGTTCAAGTCCACTCCATTGGCATTGTTCCTCCCCGTCAAGTACCCGTTGCTGTCTGGGCCCTGCGGGGCAAAGGTGCATCACAGGGGTGAGTACAGGGTGGGTGCAGTCAGGCTGGGTGTCAGAGAGGCAGAGACTGGCCACTGTAAAAGCACTTCAGCAATAGCACGTGTTACTGCTGGCAGGATAACAAAGAGTATCGTACTGACAGGGAAAATCAATAACAATATCTTCATTTTCCAGGGTGTCAGAGTAAGCCACAAGACAAATAAACAATTTGCTTTAGCTGAAAGAGTCACAAATATCTCCCTGAAGTCTAGCAGCACAAAGAAATGGGTGATTTTTTGGGGGGAGGACCAGGGGG
>VZTA01024707.1:229513-264819 GCA_013398855.1 Mohoua ochrocephala | reverse complement strand
CGGGGGAAAGGAGAGGAGAGGGGGCCGGCGGGCGGGGGGTTGCCCGTCATCGAGCCCTCTCGTGGGGCAAGAGCCGAGGGGGATGGGGATGGTGCCGGGGCGGCCTCGCTGCCCGCACCACTCCCGCTGCCCTGCCCGACCCGTGCCTGCCCGGCGCGGGCAGTTCCCACCGCTCCTCCCCGGCGCCCGGTCCCGGCTCCGCGCCGCGCCTCCTCTCCCGCCCCATCTCCTGGGGAAGCAGGGGAGACACCACCGCGGGCTCCGCGGGTCAGTCGGCCCCTCTGCCCGGCCCTGCTCGCTCGGCGATCCCATTGCTCCCGGGATAAACAGAGGCAGGGACCGTATCGCCCTCCCCACAGCTGCCTGCCCAAACTGCCGAGCTGGGACGGTGCAGGGGGAGGGCAGAGCAGCGTGGGACGCGATGCAGGAGCTGTCTGCTGAGCAGGGACCATCACGGAGAACTCCGCTCGAAAGGTATCACCCTGCCCTGCTCTGGGAGCGGGCATGGGAAAGAGCTCTGACAGGCACTGGGCAGCACGAGATTGCCTAACTGCGTAAAGACAAATTAAAATGTCCTGCTGTCTGCTAACAAAGTGTTGCAAACTGCTTCTGGATATAGGGGAAGCTGGTTCCTCTCCACCTCTCTGCCACCCTTATCCCAGTGGGCGGCAGACACCTCATGGCCCCTGCTCTCTGCCCACTGCCAGAGGCAGCCTTGCTTTGCAGCCTTGCCCCACGAGGCTAAAACTCCAGCAGCCTAGTGGCTCTGACAGAGGTATTTACTAGGACAACCCTGACACAGAGCCCAAACATGAGCACAAACAGCTGAAAAATTTACCATCATGGCTGGACAGGCCAAGAGAAAGGCTCCCTTTGGTAACACGAGCATGCTGTTCTGCTCTACCCAGGCTATGCTAGAAAGGAGCTCCCCTGGCCATCAGTAATGGGCTGCCCAGGATACTCAGTGCCATGCCAAGCATTTGCTTTCCCTTCAACCTTGAGGTGAGTCTGTGCTGCATTGCTCTAATTTCTGTGTCAAGCGTTGCTTCGCCCAGCAAAACATTCTCTATCAGTGCTGCCCGGCACCAGTGCATGGCACCACGGCTTGGGCTGCTGACTGTCTTTCTACCTCAGTTTTCCAGGAAGAGCAGTGGTAAAACCAGGGAGTCCCTGTTTATAGCCCCTAGCTGCTGCTGTTGATAGCCTCTGATGCTAACAGTACAGGCTGGTGGGCAAGGCACATGGCTTGCCTGCTCATGGCTTGGCTTGGCTTACTCAGACTTTCCCATATCCAACTTTCGTCTGCCCCAGCCCCACCACAGCGGTCCTTTCTCTCCTTGACACTTTGCCTTCTTGGTCTTCTGCCCCATCTGCACAGTTCCCTCTTACCCTCGTTTTCGAAAACATGACCAGAAAAAGAAAAATATTACGCGTATCTAGAGATAGCAGTAACCATATTAATACCTTCTCCTAGTTAAGCTCCATCCCACCACGTCCCTGCTTGTCAGCCAGTCTGAAAGCAACACACGTTCAGGAGCAGGAATGGCATTGCACCCATCTGTAGCCAGGTAACAAGAATCAGTGCTGGAGGTGATAGCTTCTCCCAGCACACGCAAGAAACCAAGGCAAAGTAGCTGAAGCCGGGGCATGGCGAGCATGGGTATGGGAGGACAGCTCTTGTCTCTACAGCGAGACATGTCTGGTGGTATTTCGCAAAGCTGGCAGCCCACACAGCACTGGGAAATGCCTTCACCTCCTTCACATCGCTGCTCCCAGGGCTGCTGGGTTCCCCTGGAGCTGCTCTCTCCCCAGCCTTCGGCAATGAAGGCCATGTGAAAGAGTCGTGGGCAGGTTTCCAGCACTACCCAGTGTTACTTGGCAGCCAGAGAGTGCTAGGCAGGGCTATAGTAAAATAGCACAAGCCCCATGTTTGGCCAGTTTCCCCCCTCCCCTTTCCCCTCCTAGGCTGCTTTCAGTAGCCTGGGACAGCAGTGGCAGAGTTGGAACTGCAGTGCTGCCAAGGGACACATGAAGAAAGCTCTCACTTTCCTATGGAGACAAGCAACACTGATGTGAGAAACAACAGTAAAAAAAGAAATGCCAGACCATTAGAGCCTAAAAAGGAGCCACGGGTAAAATCTCACGTGGGTGGAGAACACATCTCACACACTATTAGGTCTGGAGAGTTAGTCAGCCTTATCCGTAGCACAGGGATGGAGGCAGCCTGTTATCAGGCAGCAGGTTGAAAGCATACAAAAGGAAATAGTTTTGCACAAAAGACACAATGAAATTACATCATCAAAGCTGAAAGTTAAATGAGTGCTAAAGAGGATAAGATGAATTCGTAGAGAACAGGGGCACCCACAGTTATCAGATCTTGAAGCAATCGTTTGATCACAAATGTCCTAAGCTCCTGATGGGCAGAAGAGAAGGATTATGCTGTTTCTCTAACTATCCCTCTAAATCTTCGCCCACCACACAGCTGGAGACGAGTGCCAATGCGCTGCCTGTTTGATCTGACCTAGCATGGCCTTTACACATTCTAGGAAAATGACAACATAATGAATCTTTAATCCAACAATAAATCTGGACATGTTTGAAAACACCGATGAAAGCAGAAACAAACAATATAAAATGTTAGAAACAGTGAAGGAAGTAAATAAAGACTTAATTTGGAAAAGACGGCTAATACATCTGGGATGGATCATACACTCCCCCACCCCCCACCCAGATGTTCAAAAATGGAGAGACCTTGAGGCAGTGGAAGAAAGAGGGGGAGCAGGAATGCTCTGTGCCACTGTGGTGAGACTGAAAGGAATGGGAATGCGAGCCCTGTCCCCCCCACCACTGCATTGCTGATGGTCACAGGTGGCAAGGAGCTGATTCCGCTGGAACTGGCCGTAGAAAGGCTCCATCTGATGGGTTCATTTTAGTTCTGGCCATATTGTTAACAGAGGAAGATTGGAAAATTTGAGGAAAGCTCAAGCTAACAGCCGTAAGAGTGAGTGAACTGTGGGGAGTGCATGCTGGAAGAAAAATAACAACCATGACAAGCATTGTTTGCCTTGGCAGAGCTACGGCTGTGGCTGCACACAGAGACACGCAGCCCTGTGAGCAAGGGGCACAGGCCCACTGTCCTTCCCCTGCCTGGAGGGCTGGGAAGGTGGGCTGCAGTGCCAGCATGATGCCAGTCGGGCTGCCTGGGAGAGGGAGAGGGAAAATGAGAACAGAGGACTGCCTCTGTCCAGTTCGCAGCAAGGGAGAACAAACTGCTTTGAGGAGGTCAGGATGAAGCTAAGGCAGGGAAAGATGTGGTTCGGGCACTAGCAGCCTTCCTGGGAGTGAAGCAACCTGTGTGAGGTGCCCAGAGCCTGGGAAGGACAACAGTGCCTTTCTCGACCAGGAGGGGATGCTACCCATCCACCGGGAACTTCAGAGCTGGCCCAGGAGGAACTGGCAGGAGAGGAAATCGCATCTCAGGACTTTTCCATGTTTAGTGCCAGAAGCTCCATTCCACTACTGGCAAACTCCCATCTTCTGGAAAACAGCATGAAAACTTTTCTGGCATCAGTTCAGAGGTCTTTATTATGATAAGCATACAGAGACTTGTGTGTGCATCAAAACAAAGATCTATTTCTTCAGGGCTGGGCCATGGAAAGAAAACACATGGCCTGGGTGGCAGGGACTGTTGTCCTCAGTGTGTCCTCCCCAGTCCCTCCAGAACAGGCTGTTGAGCCTGGGACAAAGCTGGCAGCCCTGCCGAGCCTGCACATCCTGCCTGGCACAGAGCATGGGAAGAAGTGGGGTGGAGAATGGAGGGGCACACATCCAGCCCAGAGCTGCTCTTGGAGAAAATGGAAAGCCCTGGCCAGCGCCAACACTTCAAATCAGCCTCCCACTGCAGAGGTGAAGGCCCCACTTCTGAGAGCTTTCTTCCAAGTGGAGGCCCCACTGTGCTTTGCTGTAGGGCTGGAGAAAGCAGCTGTAGCCTGTGCACAGAGGAAAGGCAGCTTTATCAGGGAGGAGAGTGAAAGGGACTTAGAGCCCGTGGTGGGGAACAGTTTTCCTGCCAGAGGTGAGGGTGCTGCAGGTACCCAGGCTCTCTCTTCTGACAAGTTCCGATTGCTTTGCCCCACACTTGACACTTGGCTGAATGTAGCAGAGCTCATAGAGGTCATCAGTCCCAGCGAGACCAGGCTGCTCTTGCACCCTGCAAGGCTATCAAATCTCTCTGCAAGGAACCTCCCCAAAAATGGACCAATCAACATTTGAACCCAAACCAGAGACTCTCATCCCACCTTGCTGCAGCACATCTCAGAGCTTCCTTGGAGGCCAGGAGAGCTCTCTCTTCCAGGAGAGACCAAGGTCTGGAGTCTTGGCAGCGCAGCAGGGCTGAATAGTGAGTAAATATTTGCTAGACGAGAACATGTGATGTTAAAAGATGCTTTACCCAGGAAAAGCAAAATGGTACGGCAGGCAGTGTCTAGAAATTAAAGCCAGAAGCTATCAAATTAGAAATAAGGCACAGATAATTATCAGTGAGGCAGATCAACTGTATTAACAAGAGAAATGATACATTATTACTGGCATATTTGGAAACTCCCTTCACTATCATTAATGGTCTTCATGTTGGGTGGCTCTGGAACACACGTTTGAGTTGAATACAGCTGGATCAGATGCAACACAGAAGCAAAGAAATGAATGTTCATAAACTTGAACTCTTTGACCAAGGATTTAGCCCCCATGAATAAAGTCCTGCAATAACAGGAGAAATGGGGAGAAAACAATCATAGGTAGTTCTGTGAATGTTCACATACAGGCAGTGACAGGATGCCTTCAGTCAACCAATTCCCGGAGCCTCAGCCTGCTCAAGTGGCGTGTCTGTTGTCACCTTAGAAGTTCTGGTCCTGGAGAGATTGATTTATGAATGGGGTCTAAAAGGCATAAGGTTTAAAAATGTTGTAACGTATTTTGTGTTTATCTTAGTTTGGGGCCTTTACGTTGCACTCAAGTCACATTTAAAGCTTTAAAAAACCCCAAAACTCAAACTAAAGAGTGAGATAATTAAGACAGGAGGAGCAAGTGAAGATGCCAGCTGCTCCTGGCTCCAGAAGCAGGAGCTAAGAATATTAACACTATGGGACTTGCAATGAAGATACAAAACATTGTAAAAGCTCTTCTCCCAGATGTTTGACATTTTCCTTTGACATAAATCCTTAGCAGGGACAAGAAGAGCAGACTGGCACAAGCTTTCTTTCCACACCAACATCCACATGGAATTTTTGCATCCATTTCTGACATGTCCTAGTGGATCTGCCAGTTCTCATCAGAGACACAACTGAGCAGCTGCCAGATCCCCAAGGAGGTCTCAGGAGAGGAATTGCCATTCTGCAAGTTTCCATGCTGTTCACGGGAAGGATGGATGCTCCACCTCACCTGGGGAGCTTCTCCAGGGCATCTGCTCTGCTACAAAGACTCTGTATGCAAGGAAGGTGGCACGAGATGGGGTGTTGCAAATGAGGCTGGCTGGGCAGCAGAAGCAGCTCTGATCACACGTTTCTCCTGCATGCCTTCCAGCCGTGGCCAAAAACTACTGTTCATCTCTCACCTACCTATCTTTGCTGCAAACAGCAGAAGGAACGCTGCATCTGTAACTGAATTCCAACATCGCAGCATAGTTGCAGATAAAACAAGAGCTGGTCAATGGACTCACAGCTGGTGAAGGGTCATTTGCAGACTGAACTGGATAACCTGCTCGGGGGAATATTCTTTGAGTAGCACATGTTTCACTGGAGCCCCATGGAAGGCAAATTGGCTCATACTGAGAGACAGTGATGTAGGATGTGAGACAGAGGCTGTTCCGAAATGCAATGACTGGGAAAAAAGACCAACTTGCAATAGTCCAGCTGGAGTCAACAGCCTAAAAACTCTCTGTTAAGTGAGCAGACCTGTACCAGAGATATATGAATGGGGAACATAGAGTCTAGATCAAAACCAAATATATACACTATTAGTGACTACTACCACTCACTGCTGAAAACTTTGGTGTCCAAGTTTCAGAAAGATGTAAAACTTTTAAAAGAAGTGGAGTTGAGAGCTACAAGTGAGGTCAGCACAGAGCACTTTACAGATTGAAAACCAATCTATTTAATACGATATAATGACAACTTGCAAGCACCGACAAGGAAAAAGGGATTTTAATAGCAGAGTTACTCAGTCTTTTGGAAATGGGCAGAACAAGATCCGACAGAAGCTGAAGCCAGCTAATTCAGAGCAAAAATAAGACACAGATTTTTGGAAGAACAATGATCTGCCCAAGGGTCTTAACACAGGACAGGGTAGATTTTTCCCTTACCTTTAGGTCCTTCAATATAGTACGGCTTCTACTTCCAGGCATGAAGTAGAAATAACTGGGTGACATTTTCCAGCCTGGACTGTGCAGAGGGACAGGCTGGGAGAGCTCTGTGTCTGTGCTTGCCTAAACGAGAAGGCATTATTGGGGTTGCACATCCTGACCCCCTCCACACTGCCTACACCTTTGCTCGGGGAAACAGGTGTGTGTTTGCTATGCCTTCATCTCTACGGGATCTGCTTCCTTTTGGCCTCCACATTTACAGGTCATTAGGAGAAGAGATTTCCAAGATTTTTGTGGGAGGTAGACAGGCACCAGTGGTTTCTGAGTGTTTTTACGAAAATGGATTTCTGACTTACCTCTCTTTGTTTTGGAC
This sequence comes from Mohoua ochrocephala, assembly GCA_013398855.1. Lineage (NCBI taxonomy): Eukaryota > Metazoa > Chordata > Aves > Passeriformes > Acanthizidae > Mohoua > Mohoua ochrocephala. Next base: position 258,091 of record VZTA01024707.1, on the reverse strand, counting down.
CAAGAAATGGAAAAATGGAAGAAAGCGATTCATAAACTCAATCAGTGGCATCGTCCTAGTTGAGTGCTAGAAGATGGGCTGCAGTGTGTGCACTCACAAGCCCTGGCTCTTATGGCCATAAGATAAGCCTGTGCCATGAGGGAAGGAAATGCAGATCTTCACTAATTTTGCTGATGGAAAGAGTGGTTCAATCTGTGCAAACTCATGCTGGTTGACTGCTGCCAGCTGCCTATAGGAACATTAGCTAATAAACACTTTCCCTAGGTTGGAGGCTGCTGTGTTATCAGCACAGTGACCCTGGATTGCTTTAGTGGGTCTGTACCTGAGGGCACACTGATCACACCAGAGTCCCTGCAGGCAAAAACAATCACTACTGGTCAAGGAACCTGGGCCAATACAAGCTGCTCCTACAAAAACCAGCAATGCCTGGCTGGGAACTTGTGGCTCGATGTATCTTAGGGACGCGGGAATGGCTCAGTGCAACAGTGAGCCAGCTTTGGTCCAGCAACATCAGGAAGACGTGGGAAAAAGGCGTTTTGCCGCCTGCAAAAGGAGCTGACAGCCGACAGAACCCAGCTAAGGGCTGATGACCGCAAGCACGCTCAGTTTCTTCATCCTCATCCCTTCTTTTCCCAGAGTGGCATTTGGGAGCCTGACCCACCTTCAGGGGCCAACCAGGTGCAAGTGCTGTACCCAGCTGTAGGGCCGTGAGAGCTCAGGGTGCAGGGAGGTGAGCAGGGGTGTGCTGGTGCAGAAAGGGCTCTTGGGAACAACTTCAGCGGAGACGCAGCAGGATCACCCTGTATGTGGTAGCTCCCAAGAGCTCAGTGGGATGCGTGACCCTGAGATAACCCTTGCAGGAGCACTGGCTCCCAAAGATTGCTGCCACTCTTCTCTTCATAATGCTGTGCACAAGGCAGAAACCAACAAGCAGCAAAGTTTCATCAAATGAAAGTACGACCCATTCAAGAAGGGGACACCAGCTTGTCTGTCCTTGGCAGAGAAGGTGGCGAGCCTGATGTCCCAACATCTGTCAGTGCAAGTGTGATTCAGAAGAAATAAATGCCCTTGTTGTACAGTCAGTAGCTTCAGTGAGAGGGACTCTGCAGTACAGCCTGCTCTGCTGGGGTCTCCTAGCCCTGAGCAGCCAGGATGACGTGGCTCCTCTCCCCTTCAGGTTCTTCCTAAACAATCCCCTTCTGCAGGCACTTGGGCTTGTGGAAGAGAAGCCAGGCGAACAGGAGCACGGACACCAGCACGAGGGAGCACAGCACCATCAGCCCCACGTAGCTGCCATGGGAGAGAGGGGGCTCGGCTGGCTCCTCTGCAGGGATCATGTTGGTCAGGTTCAGCATGTAGCCCAGGGTCCAACCTGCATCGCTGCTGCCGATCTGAAACAGGAGAAGAGCAGAATCAGTGCTGGGAGGCTGCCTGTGGCATTGCTGGGGCAGCGGCACCCCTGGGGATAAAGGGCCAGGCTGTGCAGCAGAGGCTGCAGAGAACTGCTGGGGTAGAGCCCTCCCCACCACGAAACACACCTTTCCAAGGAAGTGGATCATTTGCCAGTTATTTTCAGTGAACTCATAGCCATTTTCCAGGAGAGAGAGGATGTAGGCTCCAGAGAAGCAATATTCACTCAGGTACTTTTCTTTGATGTGGTGATATGCTATCTTCACCTAGGGAAGGAGGCAATCACCCGACTGTTAAACACATCTTCCCACTGCTCCAGCTTGTGCCTGAGCATCCAATGCAGGTGCTGGGGGGGATCTTCCCCATCTTGCTCTGGAAATTAACTCCAGCCATTTATCCTACAGAAAAGTATCAGCAGCCCCAGTCTACCGCAAACAAGCACTGCTCACCTCTTGCCAAGGCTGGGCACAGAAGCTCTCAATGGTGCTGGTCACTTTGTTCAGGGCAAGGGGCTTTGATTCACTGGTCAGGTTCAAAAAGTTCATCACAAAATAGAAAGCAGAAAAAGCCTGAAGGAGAAAGATTCTTTTAATCTGACTAGGCCCCAAATCCCACAAAAGAAAATCAGTTTATTTATAGACAGAGAGATATAAGAAGCAACATGACACACACGAGAGCAGGAATGTTTTCAAGAGTGATGTCATTTTGAAACATATGTCTCAGAGCTGCTGAGAGATGGAAACAGGAATTATGATATCCTGAAGAACTTCTGTGAGCTCTCTCCTCTACGTGTGCCAGTGGCACACGGTGAACACTGATTGCCATCACAACCCACGATCCCATTTTGGCAACTGAGTGAGATGAGCGTGCAACCAATATCACCGCAAAGAGCAGAGGTGATGGTCTGAAAGGATTGTACAGAGCCCCATCATAAAATCCAAAGTCCAGAAACCCCATCTCTGACCATGGCCAGTAGCTGAGGTAGGAGGCAGCTTATGAACAGGACAAGGGTGTATTAGCAGTTCCCTGGAAAGCTTCACAATCACTGAGGTCTTGCAGCTCTAGGACTGATGGTCAGCGTGGTGTCACACATAATGTGTGTTCAGAGCGTGCACCGTCTCCTCATCATGTCTGGGAAGCAGACAGGTGAGCTGCCTGGTTTCAGTAGCACTCAGACACTGCTGTGTGAATTTCAGACCTGGTACCACCACTGACCTCAGGAGGCAAGGTTTGCAGGAGCAGTGTTCCTGCCTGCAGCACGCTCTCCTGCCTCTGGTGCTGGACATTAGGAAGGACAGCTTAAAAGGTGAGTAAATAGAGCACCCCAAGGAGATGGGTTAGGTTGGGAACAGTGCAGTACTGGTAGGCCAGTATTTACTGGGGTAGCTCTTAGCATGTCTGTCCTCACAGCAAGTGCAGCCCTACTTTTGTAGTTACATGTCCAAAAAGCCATCTTGTAATAAATGATTTCCTGCCTCAGTCATGAAGAATGCATTCTAGCATGACTCTGAATTTCTGCTCCTCTGACATTCTGGATTATAGAGAGTTGAAGAATGAGTAAAGACTCACCCCAAAATCCCCTTGTAGTGGAGGTAGGTATATCCCATTGAAGGAGCAACTGGAGTAAGGACAATTGGTTTTGTTGAAGAGTGTCTGGATGTTTTCTCGGCACTTTTGATAGTTCCCCTCTCCCTCTATGTACAGCTGGCTGAAAGGTAATTCTTTTTTCTTGTCTGATGTGCAAGGGTTTTTGAAGAAGTCATTTATATTTATAGTCCTGCGATAACCCTGGTGAAAGCATGGGTCGAGGAGGCTGTTGCTCTCCACGGTCTGAAAGTAAAAATCAATCCAAGCTGTTACGCTTTGCTCTAGAGTAACCTGGGGAAAGAAAAACCCTGGGAAAGAACCACAAGGAAGGGTGGCATTTGTCACAGTACATCACATCAAAGTGCACACATCAGGTCAAAGGGATGAGGATGGCTTAAGGCACTGGCTGTGCAGAGGAAGATGTGGGTACTGCCACAGCCTCCTTGTAGGACCCTGGGCAAATTACTTTAAATCACAGTTTGTGAAGCTGCGCTGCTGATTTGGGTTTCTCAGGGACGGTAAAATGTCACCTCCCCTGAGTACTTCAGTTAAATGCCGTTCTCTTGCTATCCCATGCCCAAAAATCAAGGCATCTCAAATTGGTAGTACTTTTGAAAGTATTGACTGTCACCTCTTTGGGCACCTCATGCCCAGTCTGTGTGGAGAACAATGACATTTCCCTAATCCAGATTAAGAGGTGAGCTGGGACACAGCAACTTTTACAGTACCAGTATCCCAAAGCCGGGAGGGTCCAGGATCTCCACATTCAATTACAGGTGTAGATGTACTTGCCTGTAGGTCCCTGGCCAGTTTCTGTTGCAGAGCCTGGTCCTTCCCGTAGCAGAGAAAGCTGTGCGTGTACACTTGGTAGTCCTTGCCATAGAGACGGAAGTAGAGCTGGTTCTCTGGGGACTCCAAAGAGAGGTCCTTTGATACAAAGGTAATCTGTGTGGAGGCTCCTCCAAGGTCTAGTGCTCCTGATGTCTCACTTGAGGATGTCAGGGAGTGTAGAAGCTTTTTCCAGCCAGACTTGGGAAAAAAACCATCAAAGTTAACCAGATATATTGGGCATGGAGAAGATTACTTTTGGAGAAATGAAAAAGAGAAAGAACTATGAGGAGAGAAGCAGAAGCACAGAACACGGGAAACATGGGAAGCCCTGGAGGGGGCATGAGATGAGAGCTGGAACAAGACATAAGAAAAATGCAAGCTTGTAAAGACAGAAGATGGATCACGTCCAAGTGTTTGCAGGAGGGCAAAGAATATGAAATCTAATACCACTCTTATGAGAAAAACCAGTCCACTTACTGTTTCAGCTCTCAGAAGATTTATAAGCTCAACAGGAAAGAATCATAGCCAAACTTTTCAGAAACAGAAATATTTTAGATCAGGAAGCGAGAAGGATGCTGTACCTGAGCAAAATTATTGAAGATGCTGGTGTTTTATTTCAGTGCTTGAAGCCTGACTATAGTGGTGCATCCTGATACCACTAAGTATCAGGATGTACTCACAGCGACTGCTGAGGTAAGATGTGCAGCTTCCTGATCCCTGGTACATGGCTTACGAGGCAAGACAGTGCCTGTGACACCTTCTTGCAAGGCATGACTTACAAAGTGCTGCCAGACAATGATTCAGCTGTACTTGCTGTAGATATCCTACCTGCTTGAAATTGCCCAGAAGGTAGTTAATGGTGATCCATCCATAGGCTCCTTCTTCCTGACCAGTGATGATTCTGGCACCCTGGAAGTTGAAGGGAGCTAAGCGTAGTGTGTTTTCCACTGAGGACAAGACTTTGTCAGCTGCACTTTTGTTCTGCAACCTGGATGAATGGAAAAAAGGATGGAGTGAGTCTGGCTGACAGCTCTCGGTAGTCTATGTGCTTTGTTCTGAGCAGGCAGGCTGCAACTCCCCACCGAGTGTCAATTATAAGAGAACGGTCATTCATTTGGGTCATCCAGCTCTAACTGGCCATGCTCCTCTCTGTCACGCCTTGACAGCACAGCTGCCACCAGCTCTGACACCTACAGACCCTGCAGCTGAGAGTGGCAGGCACTTGGAGCAGACACCAGAGGTCTTGTTTTGTAGTGTGTGTCTTGATAGGAATTGCACTGTGGAGACTCAGTCTTTACTGTCACCATTAGAGAAGGAATCCAGAAGGTATCCCCAGGAAGATTTCCCAGGCAATATATACCTAAGATCAGTTCCCTGTGCTAGCCAGGAGAGGTCTGGGTCACCCTCATGAAAATCACAAATTGTAATTAAAGGAGGATGTGATTATCAAGTTACCTTAGCCTCTGATGGCCCTCTGTGGGGAGCTGCAACATGTTTGGGCTGAAAAATCCTGGATTAGGCCTAGTACCAGACTGTGGGGATGTCTAGGCATCAGCCTGGGCACTGCTTATCTCCTGATGTCTCTGTGCTGCATGTGGATGCAGGAGATGATGGAGGGCTGGAGTGAGCGGGTAAGCAAGGGAAGAGTCCAGGGGACTCGGGGCTCAGAGAGCTCAGCAGAGGAGGGTGTCTGGGCACAGTGTGGGCTGGCAGTGTGTCCAAGGACTGTTCTCCAGCAGAGGAGGGTGTCTGGGCACAGTGTGGGCTGGCAGTGTGTCCAAGGACTGTTCTCCAGAGGCCCCGCTGCGCATCCATGGCGGTCCTGGTGCAGTGCTGCAGGAGAAGGGGACAAGCCCTGCAGTACCTGAGAAGCCGCATGCCAGCAGTTGCTCCGAGGTAGACGGGTGTCTCTTTGTGCTGTGCTGAGGGAATCACCTCTTTTGCTTGTTGTAGGCACTGTGCCAGAGAGGGACCTGCCTCCTCTGTGGCATGGGAGTAACCTGAGATCCCAGGGCCTGCAAGAAGTACAGACACTTCATTGTTCAGACTCCAAGCACAACCCAGAATGCTGTCATGAGCAGGTGTGTTAAACCCTATCACAGGCAGCAGAATCAGATTCAACCACCCCATTCCTGAGGAGCTTTAGAATTCCTACAGCACCAGCTAAGCCCAATGCACGTGGTGGGTGGTCACAGCGCCCAGCATCTGCCACCCTTTCTCTGCAAAGCAGGCTATGAGCTAGCAATGAGGGCTGAGACAAACCATTTCTTTAGCATGCCCTGAACATCTGCAGTCTCTTCTCTGAGTCTGCCTGGGTGTACCCTGGATCTTCGCCTGAAAATCCCTGACCCTTCTATGTTGGTTCCTCCAGGGGCAGATGCTGTCATTTGTTTGTGTACTTTATACTCACACTACAACGCCGGGTGTTTTGCAGCTATTGCCTCTTATGCTAACCCAAGGAAAAAATCATTGTCCCTCACTGCCATGTGTCCCCTGGTTCCCTGGACTGGCCCAGGACCAGGGCCTGCATGGCAGCAGTGAAGCCCCATTTGCTCCAGGTTGCTGTATGCTCGTGACGTGGGATGCTGCAGTGCCGAGCAGCTATCCCAGCAGCTTGCTAACAGTAGGGCTCTCCCCTGCACTGCAGAGGCCTGAAAAGACCCCAGGCAGGTCTGACAACACCTCTGATCCCCTCAGAATGCAGCTATCCATGATGGTCTGTGCTGTTCCTTGTTGAGTGCACCCCTGGGCTTCATTTATGCCTTCCTAAACCATACAGTATCTACACAGCACTTAAATAGAATAAAAAAATAAGCCATGACACGCATAAGTTGAGCAACCTTGAGCCACAAGCCTTGTGTATAGCTTGCACAGAAGCCTTGAAAAAGAGCAAACCATGCTCTCCCCTCTCATTGCTTTCATCAGCACTCCAGCAAGAGTGCATGCAGACATTTTACTTATTTAACTACATTCTTTGGTGTAGCTTTTCCCAAAAAGCAATTAATTCAAAGCATCCTAAAAACAAAGGAAAAAGTGGATCTATTTTTCTCCCCAGGAAGGTCAGGCACACACAGCTCCCCATGGGAAGCAGTGGGGTATACATTATCTCACAGATCTAACACTGTTTCTACTATTGGCCTCTTCGTCTGGATTTCTCCTCCCTCACCCCTTTATTACATTATCTCTTCTTCATCTCACGCCCCTTCCCCAGCTCCTTTTCCTCCTCTTACCTTCAACTTTGCACACCTCCACCTGCTTCACCACCCCAGTGTCGTTCTCCTTCTCTGCTGGCCACTCGTACACGTAGAGGTTAGTGTGGGACGATCCCGCATCCAGCACGATCCCATACTGTGGGCGAAACAGAGCCGCTGCCACACCTGAGGCCCCGAACCAGACCCCGTGTGCGCTGGCCTCCACACACGGGGGACCAGGCACACACAGCCCCTCGGTCGGGCAGCTGTGGGAGTGTGTGCCATTGCTCTCCTCAGCAGAGCTTCACTGCAAAACTCCCACCAAAGGAAACAGGAGCAGAGAAACCACAAAGTTGGGACTGGTTACTTAAGAGATTATTCCTTGTGAAGCTGTAACTGGTTTTACCGCAGAGATGTAAAACAAGGTATTGAGGTGCGTGGAGCCGGAAAAAGAGGTTAGCCAGAGCCAGCAAGGGCAGCAACGTGTCCGTGAGCACTGTGGGCACCTAACCCCCCCATCTTGTTTTCCTCTAAGGGTACCAGCTTGTCATACCTTAATATTCTTCGGAAGTGGCTTGTTTTGGGTCACTGCTACAGCAATTAAAGCAATTACAGCCAGAGTGGAGAGGAATCCCAGGATGAGTAGAATCGTTCTTGTCGAGGACATCTTTGGTTTGGTACCTGTGACTGGAGCAGAAAAAGGATGTTAGTGTGTCCCAGTAGCCCATCTTACCCCAAAGGCATGTCTTTTGGCATGTTCCTGCAGTCCCTTTGCGCTGTGAAGTATCTGCCTTTGCCCGTCAGGTTGTGAATGGCCTGTGTTTGCAGAATTGGCACAATACAGTTATAAACCACACGCTTTGCAGAACTTCTACCACTCTAATTCCTGAAATGTTACAGGCGTATTTGGGATAACCTATCTAACAAATTAAGATTTTTCTTTCTTAATATACATGGTTTGCAATAGAATTTGGTAAAAAAAGCCACTTGTGGCTGATGAAAATCATTCACAACCAATGTGTCATTTGAGCTTTTAGAACCAATATACCTATACCTGCACTTGTTTGTGGCTAGCATGATGCTTTCTTTCACATTTTCCTGCTTTGGATAATCTTTCACATATCCCACAGTCAAAACCTCATCTCACAACTTGGACTTGGCTGGTTTTGCAACTGTTTAATAAAATACCATCTTACTACATGGAGCTCTAGAAAGGGTATCAGTGTATTTTCCAGATTTATAACTTTGATGTAAATTCAACACTTAGAATGAACAAATAACTCTAGGGGACATACTTGCTCCCACTATGACATGAAATCCGTTTCCACCAGCAGTGATGCTCCATACTCATAAGCACTGATCATCTGACTTGCATGGGATGAGTTTCTCTTCTCCTCATACACAAATACTCCAGGAGATGTTTAGAAGTACATTACGGATCATTCAGGATGGCAATACCTCGGCGCAGTCAATCATATCAACTACTGTCACTCTCTGAGAAGGTGACTGAACCTGCTCTGCATCTGCATGCCAGAACTTGTGTTCCAGAGGTCTCCAGACCTCCAGACCCAGATCAGTGCTCCAAATCCATTGTGGCAATTCATGTCATGCATGCAAATATGAAAAGCATTCAAGTTCTGAGCAGGGTCAGCTTCCAACTGCTCCGGTTTTATGTGAGAGGTGGTCCCAGGTTCCAGAACTATATAGTGTTACCTGACCGTACAAATGACCCTAAATCCTCAAGTTATTTTCAGAAGTTAGCCCTAGTGAAAAGAAGCAACGCACCTCTGGAAATCTCTAACTATAGGCAGATAACAGCTTCTTACCTTCTTAGAGAAAGCGGAACCTAAAAGTGCCAGGAAAGCTCGATTTGAAGATGCTGCAGGCAGGCCCATTGGGAATGTAACACTGACCCGGAGCTCTGTGCTCGCTCTCACGTGTAAATCTGCCGAGGTTAGCTGTGAAATTTGGAAGCTTGTAACGCTCGCATTTTGTGAGTGCCTGTTAGAGGCTCAGCATGCTTGCCAATATTTCCAAGAATGCAGCTTAAAAAAATAGTCTAGTGCGCATACCAGACAGTAGGAAGTAAGAATGTATTTTATCCAACTCTATTCAAAAACGCCCAGAACTCAGGGCTCGAAGTGATTAGAAACAGCAGAGCATGACAGCTGGGAGACCTTTCTTCTTATTGGAGAGAGTAGTTGGCTCAGGTTATGACAGCACTGAGCATGCCTGTTGAACAAAAATTATTTTAACCCTAGAAAAATGAATAAAAACAGATGCTATAATGTAAAATTAGCTGCACAGTACAGATATGAAGTTAGCGTGCTTGAAAACTGAAGCTGCTTCTGGCAGTTGCACAGCACATCCACGTAATTATTGCCACCCTTACTCTGAGATCTTGCCTGGAGGAAACCATGAACGGGTTTGTTATGTGTTTGCTGTCATAGGAATGAAGGATGTGCGACTTTGCATGGGTTCTAAGATTTTCAAATTTCCTGTTGTGATGGGTATTGTCAGCCTGCTGTATCTTTTCAGCAGCCACACTCTGAAAGTACCAGCACTGGCAGCAAAGCAGGAACATTTTTCTCACTGTAATGGACCATCCCAGTTATCAGCTAGAAATCCCTTGTCTGAAGGCAGAGGCATAATGATAATTGTCTGCATCCCACTCGTAGCCTGAGATGAGTAATTTTTTTGCCAAGACACATTATTTTCTTAACCCCGAATATGAGTTTTGCCTGAATTTTAGTTCAGTATCATGAGCACTTTTCAGGACTCTGGGGTTTGTAGGTAGGTGACTTCATTGCTGTATCCCATACCAGACCATCCAGCTCTGTGAACTCTAATGCTACCAAGGAGCATTGTATTGAAATGTTTCGTACAAGAAAAGGTACAAGATGATAAGCATAATCCAGAAGGTAGTGTAACAAAGGAATAACCTTCCAAAGAGCACTCAAAGTGTACAGACTTGAATACTTGACAGACTTGTTTAAAAAAGACAAACTTATTTTAAAAAATCCAAACAAAAACCAAGCCAGAAAACAACACTGCAAATCCATCTAAAAATTTCACTTGCCATTTGTTCAGAAAGGTGAGGTATTTCAGTAGGTTCCCTTTTCTATGCACTTGGTTACCTCCACCAGGTGTAATTGCAGGTTCTGCAGGGACTAAAGAATTAAGTTATTCCAGCTTCCTCCAGCTCCTTCGAATTTCACATTCACACTGCTGAATGCCATGCAAACACTCCTCAGTGTCCACCAAGTGGAGCAGTACTTGACTGACTGCCAGGCCCCAGGATTTTCCTTCCACTAGCAGTTTTCCTAGCTAAAGATTAAGCAGACACGATCTTCTGTCCCTGTGCCCAGTCAGAATCCAAGCAGAGACAGATCTCCACTCTTTCTCTCATACTGCCCACTGTGTGCAGTGACAAAAACATCCCGTAGGGTCATAAGTAGGCATAGAAATGATGCTGCTTTTCTTCTCTCAGAGCTCAGAGCCGCTTGGTGCTGGAGCCCTGCCCGGCTGCACGGGCATTGAGCACTCTCCAGATGCTGGAGCACAGCCCAGCTGCTCCGGCATCTCTGTCTGTTTCCAATTTTGGTCTCTTTGCTTTTTTATAGGGGCTACCACTGGTTCCATCCAGTGATGGCCCCAAAACATAAACAGATCTAACATCCTCTCTGTCTCCAAGACAGAGAACTGGGAGGATGTTATCAGTCACTCCAGGTAGCAGCAATTTTGCTGCGGAAACCCTGTTGCTGTTAGTGAATAACCAGGAAGGACCACACCAGCGTGGGAGGCAGCTCTGTGTGAAGGCAAGGAAGAAGATTTGACTCTTGTGCCTTCCAGAGCTCAAGACAAATAGGAAATGGCCCCTCCAGCCAACACTACACTGAGTCACTGGCACCTCTGTGTGCCAGGAGATGTCACTCACAGCCAAGGCTGCCTCCCCTCAACACCCTTCTCACCAAACAAGCCTTAGTAACAAAAGTTAAAAGGAATCAGGCAACCAGCTGCTTTTAGACATGCGATAAGGAGAGACTGTGGCTTGTTTAAGGAGTGACGTCAGGAATGTCAAGCAGAAAAGATGCTGTGCATAGACCAAAGCCATGCTTGGTTCAGACAATCTCACTGTGACCCACCATCTCTAATAAATACAAGTATTTTTGTAAGGTCTGACTTAGCATAACAGATAAAGCTGATGTCTGATCTTTCATTTGGCTGTTCACGCTCAGTCTGTTACAGAAGGGATCACAAGAGGCTGTACTGCAAGGCCATCCCTCTTCCACTGCACAAGTGCCACACTGACAGAGACAGTTCCCACCATCACCTTTATCCCCTCAGCACTCCTCTCTATGGTCAGAAATGGTCTCATTTTCAACCTTTATTTATTGCCAGTCTGTTTCCTCCGCCTGTCTTCCACTTCTATCTCACAACTTCTACAATGCTCAATCCTGCAGGAATTTTTTCTCTTAGTCAATTTGTAAGAAACGATCCTTTCTGGATTTTTGTCTTTTCCAGCCTTTTCCATCTACCTGAAGAGTCCAGCATCACTTCTCTGCACACAGAATTAATTGCTTATATTTTTCTTGAGCATTCTGACCAGAGCTGCAAGGAGATTAGCCTTGCACAGTACTGAACCCATTCCACAGGAGATGATACAGTCCCAGCCTAAATGACGTGAGGTGGGGACTTGCACTATCCCAGAAACATGACCATCCACCACCCCAGGCAGTGCTAAGTCAACCCAGCACCTCTCCTGCAATCTCAGCAAACCCACCCAGGAGAGAGGGGCTCTGGCAATGCAGTCTGTGCACATTTTCTAACTGCAGGAGTTTGTATTTGGGGAGTTCTGCTGGCAGTGATGGTAGGCAAAGGGCATGGGAGAAGTCAGTGCTGCTGTTCAACATGGAAAGGGGACACACACGTCATCCTTCTGGTGAGTGAAAATGAGATTTCAGTAGTCATGAAGTTTTTCAGGCTGAACTGCCTGAAAAACTCACTGATTACTCTGTGAGGTTGCTGAACTTGCATCAGGATTTGATGCACGTTACCCAAAAGGCACTCCTGTCTTCACACTCACCACAGCCAAAAATCGGAGTGCATAAACATTCAGAAGAGCCACACTGCTTCATTTATCAACCCTTTTTATGAAATTTTCCCTGTCCCCAACTGACTTCTTACTCATTCTTCATCTGCCTTTTTCATTTAAACATGCTTGTCTCCAAGTTACCTAGGAAGACTTTGCTGCAAAGCAATGTAAACCACCTGTTTCGAGCCAGCATGTTGGAAAAGTCTTTTCTTAGGCTGTCAAGAGGCTCAGGTTGGTTTTAGAATTTACATACAAGCACATACACAGTAAGTCAGTGGCTTTGGTTTAAGGGGCTTTATTTCAAAATATCAGGGCGAGACACTCAGCATGCTGAAATCAGAATTCAAGCTCCAGATCAACATTTTACATCACTTTTTACAACTGCTACATGGAACACTGTGGGAGACTCTGCTCCAAGTCTTTAATTATTCATGTGGTAAAGACTGTGGCCTAAATACTGGAGTGATCTCTGCCCCTCCTTGTAGTGCTATGTAGAATAATAAATACACTTTTACTGGGTTATATTTTTCCAGATGAAATGCTTGTAAGCGCTGAAGTACAAACATTGAAGCGTCAGTGAAACTGATAATCCAAACAGTATAATGGGTTTTTTGGATGCTGTCTTTCAGAGACATTTGATACTGAAGTCATGCAGCCCTACATGTGTCAAAACCCACAGACTTCCATGAATTTAGGCTATACAGCTTGGCAGCTTGAACTGTCCCATGTGCACACATACCCGTGCATCAGTGAGCTGGAAGATAAAGAGTGTGCTGTATCTGAGGTAACACCGAGCTGGGAGCAAAGCACACTGACACATGGGCCTGGAACTGAAAATAAATGTGACAAATAGGTAAGAGCCTGGTGAAAACATCTAACTCACTCAAGGACAAAAGCAAATATGACATTTAGAGAAGAGCCATCGCCCAAAGACAGTGTGGTGAGCAATCTGTTAAGTAGCTTTTCCAGAGAAAACATTATTGCTGCTATAGCAGTTTATAGTAATCTTTCCCTCCGTCTAAAGCTGGTAAATCCTCCTGTGAGGTTCTATGACCAATTTTGGACACTGCCTTTCAGGAAAGATGTAGATCATTTGGAGAAACTCCAGAAAAGAACAAGAAAGATCTCAAGCCTAAAAACTTGACCTATGAGGAAAGATCGAAGGAATTGAATTGTTAAGTTTGCGAAAAAGGAAGAGCAAAGGAGGCTCATTAGTTGTCTTCAGACTAATGACATTTCTATCTGCCAGTGCTGCTGTAGCTGATGCCGCCTCAGGATGAGGGTGGCTCCTGGACTTTCTCCCAGTTCCGTTTCCTTGGTTCAGAAGGCAAGGAGTCAGCAAAAAGGGGACAATGCACTCATAAGCTACGCTCTCAGCAAAGGCCAATGCAGTGCATGTGCTCTCCCTGTGGGATACAGATGCAGTTGTACAAAGGTGCTCCCCCCTTTGCCCAGCAAAGCCCCAGGTTTCATTCAGACATAATTCAGCCATGGCAACCACCCTGCTATATGCTATCCATGTGTACAGCACTGCTTGGTGTGGGAGTACCTCATCCTTTTGCTGCTTTTACTGTTGTGGCTGGGAAATTGCACAACACACATTGAATGAGCCCTCTTTTCCTGGAAAAAAGGAAAGCACGTGGAAATCCTGGAGAGCTGGTGGGTGCTAGAGGCAGCAAAAGCTGAGCAATGGTAGCAAGAGACGGATACAAAGGAGCAGGCAGCACACAAGCCCTTCTCTCCCTTCCCCAGCTGCCCACAGCACAGAGGGGCTTTGTGCTCGGGCAGCCCCACGGCCCTGCAGTGCAGAGTTACTGCTGCAGAGGTGATGTCCAGGGGTTCTGGGCATGAGCCCCAGCGACCCAGACTGCCACACCAACAAGTGCCCCATTCACCCGTGCACAAAGCACGTTGCCCTGTCAGAGAGCTTCTCACGGTGCAGTGCTGGGGATGGTGCTCAGCCTCCCTGGCTCTCTGCAAGGCACTCACACACCCTCCCACCTTGGCCTCACAGCCCATCTCCCTGGTATTATACACAAGTCTTCCCAGTGCCTGCTCATTAAATGGTCTCTCTGCAGGAAGATATTCTTCAGGCTTACGTCGCAGCAGTCAGACCCAGATACTCAATATTCTTAAATACAACCAGCAAGTGGCAGGATGCTGCTGGCACAATGACCTTTAGACAGTTATTTTTCACATTTATATGGTGTTTGCTGGACTTCTAAGCCTGTATCCTACTTTTACTCATACTGACCTCTTTAGGATTCTCACATCAAAGAGGTTTTTGAAATCAAAAGAGAAAACTGCTAACAGTTGCATCAGTTTCCTATCAGGAAACCTCTGGTATTCATTTGCTACCAGCCATCAAAGTTATATTTTAACTGGAGAAGATTTATTGCCATTACCCACAAAGCCTGAAGTTTCATCAGAATATATCCAGTGAGCTTAAGGGGGCTTCCCCTCCTCCCCAGCTTACCAGCTAAATTATTGCTTGAATATACTTGACTATCACATGATGTGAAGGCATTTGTTTGTCTTTCCAGGGGGAGAAAAGATGCATCAAGCACTGACACCTTTTCAGCTTTGTCATCGTTGATAGCTGAAATACACTGAGTTGCAATGGTCCAACAGCGCTGCCAGGCTTCCTCTTGTGCTCAAGATCCTCACATTCTTCTTTGCTCTTCTTAACTCTCTGGTCATGATTTTTTCCTTACACTTCTTTTGACCATCTTTTACACTTTCCAACTTTAAATTTGCACTAATTTTATCTTCCTTTTTTTTTGCCTCTGAATATGCATCTTTAAGAGATTTTATTATTTTCACATTAAATAATTTGGAATTGGCTTTTAAAAGCCAATCCAACAGTTGGATTATGACTTTTGTGGAATAAAATAAGAAGGGAACGGGCTGTTTCTTATTAGCATTCCTATTTCCACATTTTAAATACTCTGCTGACTCAGCCCAAGTATTTTTTATTTTGTGATGTTGCTTCTTTTAAGAGCTACTAGACATTGTTGACATAGAATAAGTGTGGATTACTTCTATAATAATTCAAAACTCTCATAGAAATTCCTCTCTTTCTGTTGAGACTGCGGTCAACATACATTTCTCTTGAGCTGGAAGTAATGCATTGCAAATTGTGAGGTGGTCACCCTCAGTCTTGAGAAATTGCCTTGTCTTTCACTAAAATCCACCATCATATCAGCTTTTCTCATCCCTGTATAGACAGCCATGCCCTTCTCTGTCTCCGGCGTCCTGGCTGGCAATGGGCACTAATGTTCACTTGCTTTGGTCACTTGCTCCCAGTTCAGCCCCAGGCAGCTATTGTGCACAACTATTTATTTATTGTTGCTGCTAAACACAGCAGGACCACTGCTTACACTGGAAGATGGGTGATGTGTGAGTCACATCACCAACCCAGCGTGGCCCAGCCTTCCCTGTGTCCCATCAACCACCCACACATGAGAGGGATGTACAAGTCATCATGAAAAAAAGGGAGGAAACAGCCTCCAGAACAACCACTCCCCCCTTCAACACCCACGTTGGGCCAGCAAGTTCAGAAACTTCCTGAAGAACAAAAAGTCCTGAGCTTTGTAAATGCTGCAACGCCCCACAGGAGGTTCTGACAGGGAATGACCGCAGAGGAAACCGATCACAGATCCAAAACCCCTGTCACCCAGAGCACGCTCTGCACCCAGCATGCTTTGACTCCCAGTGGTGTCAAAATACAACCCCAGCAGCCACTAGTTGTCCCGTACGCCCTCTCCACTGACAACCTTTCCTGCCTTGAAGGGGCTGAGGCCACCAAGCCTCTCACCACACCTCAAGGATGTTTGTTCTGAACTGTAGGTTCCTGGGATCACCTTGTGTGTTGAATAACATTACTGCTTTCAGGGGCTCACTTCCCTGCTTTCCAAAATAAACAGCACAGCTGCCCAAAGTGCCATATGTCAGCAAGTAGAGCCGCTGCCTGTGCTGCCTGAGGATTTCTGCATAAACTTCAGCTTTTCTCCTGAAGTTTCACTTCCCATTCAGGACCAAAACCCATTGGAGACCGATCACAGACACACAAACACTGTTCCAAGCTGGTGCAGCATCAGCAGAGCCGCTGCAAGGCCCCTGGGGGATGACGCCCATTCCACAGCAGTCCCAGATGCGAGAGCGTGAGCTGCAGTGCCTAACTGTGCCTGGGATTTCGCCTTTATCCAGGTTGTGCCACCCCTTAATACTGTGATTTCCAGCACATGTATTTGCTGTCTTAGAGGGGCATTTCTCAGTCCTATAAGGCACCCAGTGAGTTTTTCCTCCCTTAACATGCATAGCACCCCATTTGCAGCAGAGAGCACTGTAGGCACCTTCCCTTTGCAGCTCATCCTAGCAGATGAAGCAAAGACCCCTTGCTATTCAGGCAGGGCAGCAGCCCTGCTGCCTCCTTTCAGCAGGCCAGGGTTAGGGCTGCATGCATGAAAAAATACAGCACTCTGCTTAAACACTTCCCAACTCACCTCTTTACCTCCAGCTGTCAGCACTGCTATCTCCATTCCTCATTACAGAGCACAGGATAAGGAACAGCAGGAATAGCTCCTTTGTCTTGCTGAGGAGCGCATCCACTGTCCAGGCCTTGTGGAAAAATATAGTGATTTCTCAGAGGTCAGCTTTAATAACTAGGATTCCCACAAACCATGGGGAGAATTCAGCTCATGATATTTGGCATGAATATAATTCTCTGTTCCTCATGCTGCTACAATTTCCATTTCAAATAGCAGGAAACAATTTACCCTGTGGTATTTTTAGTGACAACCAATGGGAAGGAACATGGGATCAAAGGCTATTGAGGGGCACAGACCTTGACAAAGTTCCTGAGCGTAAGAGAAGAAATACTTCTTGGAAATTACAAAGGTAATAAGGAAAATATGAATCTAAATTTTCATGGTCAGAGGAGAACTTTGAAAAGGCTGGAGCCTCATGCCGACATGTAACAAAACAGCAAAGGAGTTTTGCTGGATGAATGGGCTGGCACAGGATGCTATTAATCTCTAAAGTTCAGATTACTTATTACTGGGATGTGCAGTGAATCCTGAGAGGAGAATTAGGCTCAGGAAAAGAAATCCATTTATAATCGAGCCATAGTTTGGCCTTCAATTTTTTATCCATTATTCTTCCCCCCCCCTCCCCCCTCCATCCTTGCCTCAAATATTTCAAAATACAAACATGAAATATTTTGGATAAGGCAGCATGGGTACAGGGGGACAGTCACAGCAGCCCACCCTTCTGTCCAGCAACCCTGGGCCCACGCAAAAAGGAGCTACAGGTCTGCTGCTTCCCTGGGGCCACTGTGTTTCCCAGCCTCTTTCAGCACCATTCTTCCTCTGACTCGGGATGGGAGGTTCCAAGCTCAAGCCAGAGCCCACCTTCCAGCCACAGGATCTCCAGCCCAGCTGCAGAGCTTGCAGCAAGTTCACACGAGCACACATTTCCCTCACATCTCCTGCAGGAGCAGGGACATTGAAAAGGTTATTTATTAACAGCTCTGGGACAAATGAGCAAGAAAGAAAACAAATCCATTTATAAATCAGCTAAAGAGAAAACTTGTGACTTTAATGGTCTCCTTTGTAATTCCTTAAGTGTGGCCTGGAGCTGCCCTGGCATCATTTCTTGTGATGCTGAATCAGCAGAACAGCCCCACTGGTGCATTGACTAGCCTGATAAGAGCAGAGTAGACCCAAGAAAGCACTAACTTACACCATGTCCAGATTTTTCTTTGCTTCTGTTAGGATTTGGGGAGACTGATAGTGCTCAGATTTCCCACCACTAAATACCAAGCAGTGTCTCACGTTAGCATCCACCTCTGCAATCCAGGACATGTGCTTTCCTCCGGGACAAGGTGGAGACAGGATAAAGAGAGAAAACTCACGCTAGAGCTGTCTGAAAGAACAACGTCACTGCTATCTGAACTCTCATTTAGGAGCATACCAATCCTGAATACTTTGCCAGACTTTGTCCTTTGATAACATTTCTCAAGGAGGCGGGGGGTGGAGAACAAAAATAACAAAACACTGTTCTGTTTAACAGTTACCCATAGCGGAGAAAAGCTGAGCTAAAGTTTCCAACAATTATCAGTACGAAATCCTAAAATAGACATGCAATGTACCATTTTTGATTTTAAAACTGGCTGGACAGGAGTTTCGTCATGTGGATTGAAAGCCGTGTAAAGAGAACAAGGCAGCTTATCAAGATGACATGTTAGAACAACAGTGTTAAAATGCTCAGTACAGCAGTGATATGGATGAAGGAACCGAGGCCTCAAGCAGAAGTGGCAAATTGCTCTGTAATTCATTGGAAGGAACTGTATGTCCAGGAAGGAAAAATAAATAATGCCCAAGGTATCTATGGAAACCACCATCTTACACAGGAAACAATAAAACTCAGAAAAAGACAAACAAGAGAAGAACAACTCAAACTTCAGATGCTCGTAAGGCAAACACCGCTAATTGAAAGCAGGATTTGATCCCAAAGAGATGGGGCTCAAGTAAAGAGATGTGAAATATGGAAATGAAGGCTAGCAGCTGAAGGAGAAATAGGAGCTGTACAGTAACTCTTGGAGGCTGTCTCCTCAGAGAAGATGTGGGAACCCTACCCTTCAATCCATTTATAACCTGGCTGGGCTCCCACAGCAGTCTTATCCAGAGGACTCTCAGCAGTAGGTCTCTTCCATGGGCCATGACCTGCTCAGCCTTTACGCAGGCATGTAGGAAGTCGACTTACTTTGGGTGGGAACGATGAAGTCAAAGTGCCTGGGAGTAGTTTCAGCTTTGCACTTTCCATCACTGAAAGCATCTCAGAACTTTCCTTGCCCTCCTGTTTTGTCTGATATTTTTATCCAGTATTTTTCAGCCCTTAGAGCCACTTACAGCTCAATTTGGACCTGATTGTATTTTTGCACCATTGATCACACCAAAACAAAAGCTTCTTAAACTCTAATGGTCTTACCAGTTATAAAGGAAAAAAAGATGTGAAAGCTTTGTTTAAGAAGGGAGAAGTTTTCAATGTAGCTATGATACAGAAAATTAATGCAGCAACAGCGCATGACCTTCCGAAACAGGAAGATGATGTTCGTTTTGAAAAATCGTTTTGGTCCCATTTTCTCACCCACGCTCACTCCCCCCATACTCACAGGCACCAAGCTTGCCCAGGTGCTCTGGCAGGATCCTGTATGAGATGAGACCAAGGGTGCCAAATGCCAAATCCTCACTGCATCTCTCGGGTTCCTCTTCAGTGACAAGCTACAAATTCTTGAGCAGGTCTTTTGCCATCTTCAAGAGTTAATGGTTACCGCAGGGTGACCCTTTTGCCCGGGAACCCCTTTTATCTAGGACAGGTGGCTGCTCAGTGCCCCCTCATTTTGGGTACCTTGGCTCCCACTGTCTGTCTGCTTGCCGGGAGAGGAGGAGGACAACCTGCACAGTGAATGTGCTGTGAGTTTACTGTGATCTGTCTGTTGTTTGAGCGGTTTTGTTCCCCAAGGACTCGTCTGCACAGCGGCTTTATCAGCACCCAGGCCTCTTCCTGACAAGCCATGAGGCTTATCAGGGTGCAGGCAGCCGGACTTGTCGCAAGCACATTTTTCAGCACTTACCCAGTTTCAGTGCAGTCAGTTACGTCCTTGGTTATCAGTACAAACCATTCTTTCACTCCTTGATCTACGGCTTCTTCTACTCCTCTCTCTCTCTCACACACACACACACTTCCATTCTCATCTCTCCAGGCCAGCTGTAGTGTTTTTGCTCCTCCAGCTGCACGCCTACCTTATGCATGTTGTGCTAGGACCTTCTTTTCACAGGCCATCATTGCAGCTGGGAAAAGGTCTCCTTGGTTTGGTTAGGTTATGACAACAGAAAAGGAAGTAGGTTTTAGGGCTGCTGGGGTAACCATGCAGCTCTGCTGTTCAGATGTAGCCAGGTCTCCTGCTTGGAGCTTGTGGCACAGCATCCACAGGCACAGCAGCAGTGGCAGTCTTTGGGAAGTTAGAGGATGCTGAAATCCTGGAGAGGAACAACGAAGCCTGTCCCTGGGTGTCACTACCAGACTCACCACAGAGGATTTTAAATAGTTTACAACCAAGATCTCACTGACAATGTTAGAGCTGGAGCTGTTTTCAGCCTGTCACAGGCCGAACAGCTCCCTGTGACAGCACAGGGTGAGACCATTGTCACCAGTGCAGCGGAGACCTGGTACTGTTCCTATGCCCAGGCTTGCAGGGCAAGGCTGGCATTAACCTCAGCTTCTCCCATAAAGCTCCCGTGAGACAGGACAGCTGCAGTTATCCCAGTGCAGAACCACAACACTCACCAGGAGGCTTTTGTGCACACACATTTTCTCATGTCAGTCTTATGAGTCCAGCCTTCTCCCAGCACACAGACACCAAGCAAGGCCAGGACACTCTCACGGCTTTCCCACTATTGCCAGGCTCCCCTTGACTCCGTGGCTTTCACAGATGACTCCAGCTCTCAGCAGTGCTGTCTGCCCACATCATTTGGGAAACTAATACAAAACAGGTAATGCTGGAGGCCCCATCATAGTTTTGTCAGCCTTTCCCTAATAACAAATCATAACGCTTAAATTTGACACAGCGCTTTTCACCCACACATTGCCAAGGAGTTTACAGAGGCCAGCACCATTAGCCTTATTTCCTCAATTGGTGAAAAAGCGTTAAGAGAGCAGCAGACATCCCAATGCTCTGCCCTGTGAACCACCTCATCTACTTGCCTGGGTAGCTCTTGCGGACCAGGGGTTACAGCACCCTCCCTCCTGCAGAGAGGCAGAATTCCCAAGGTCCGAGGGAAGAGCAGCACACTTTGGCTACAACTACTCTTAAATTCATCTTCCATCATTTTGATATATTCTCTGATGTTCTGCCAGACTAACAACAATTTGGAGATTAATGGTCCAGTAAAGTACACATGACTCATGCTAAAATTTCTATGCAGTCCTGCTGCAACTTTAAAAACGGGGAATGAAAATTGAAAATGTCATTTAGGTTAGAAGAAACATGCTGGAAAAGAGAAACATAGGCATCAGAGTCCCATGGAGGAATGAAGGCATTCCCTGTGTCTCCTTCCTGCAGACTAACTTCAGGGATGGAGGAAGGAGAAACCAGCAGAGTTAAAAGAATTCATTACTACATTATAAAGATGCCAATAAACTAAAGACTAACTGCTACACCACACCAAAAATTCCCAAGATGTGTAAATTTATGGTTGCAGTCTCCTGAGAAATAGAGGGGCAAAAGAAGTTCTCCAAATCTCTATTTACAGAAGGACATCTATTCCCAGCAAGGCCTATGGGATCCAGTTAACATTCTTAGGTGCCAAGTGGCCACAGCACTGAAGATTCTTAAATTGGTAGAGAAATTACTAGTCTCTGTAGCTGAGACACGCTTTGTAACCTAAAAAGCAACTGTGAAATTACTGTCTTTAACAAGGAGTTCATAGCATGGGGCCAGGTTCTATTGTAAACCACTATTTTTAAGATGAAGTGCAGAGGTTTAGTTTCACAGTTTGCTTAACTGCTCTGTTTGCTCTGCCACAAAAAGGGACCATCCTACCTCTGTCTTGTGCTGTAGTTCCACCTTTCAAATACGGTCCTAATTCTCTTCAGTTAATGACAGAATAAGTTCTAAAGAACCCTTTCTTCTTTTCTGTATGGCTTTCATGCTTTTGGTCACAGCAGTATTTCTAAGTATTGTAAACAAGAGCCTGACCACTGGATTTACCAGAATAAAGTTCTTTTTGGCTTCCGCTGTTTTCATGTTTACTGCAGTCTCAAACAAAGCTGACAAACAGTAAGCTTCCTATATGATTTCAGTGAAGTGAGACTAAATATATAGAAGCTTTAGATTGACTTATTTGGCACATTCAATTCAAGACAAAATTGCAGATTTCCAGTGCATTTCCCAAAAGAAGCTGGAGCCAGCAGCTAGGGGCTGATTGTGGCGAAGAGCAGATGTTCTCCCTGGCAAGAGCTGCCCACTCGCATTCTGGCAAAGAGCAGGTAGCAGGGAGGGACCGTTTTCAGCAGAGGAACAAAATCCCACCCCGCTACCTGTCCCCACCACCAAACCCACCCTGCACAAAGCAGCTCCACCTTTCCTCCCGCTGCATGCCTGCTCCCTGGGCTCTGCCATGCACTCTGGATGTTTCCATCCCATTAGCTGTACTGAAGGGACTCCAAATTCCCTCCAGCCCTCACTTTTGGAGGAGCCTACCCCTTCTTGCTGAGCCCAGGGTGACCGTTAGAAACCACAGCAGCCGAACCAGCCTCTCCTGCCTCTCCACTGTCTCGGGAGCCCTACGAGCAGATTATGACAGTGCTGAGAACCAAATGAGTGGTTGAAGTGGTTTCTGAGTCCTGAGCTGCTGACTCACCTTTTCCAGTCAGCACACAGAGCTCAAAGGCCAGGGATGGTTTGAGCTTTGGCTGAAAGGTTGCAGACAGTTAATGAAAGAAACAAACTAAATCTCATTCCTCTGTAAAAATAGGTCCATTTTCTTTGCATCCTCTCCATCAAGAACACATCATGATTTGTGATCAGGGTCAAGATTCTCAAGAGGATCAGAAACAAAGGGCAGACTACAAATCAAACTAAGAGCCTTTAACTTCTAGTTCAGCAAAATAAAAATGTTTGCTCAAATGTGCAAGCCCCAGCCTGTAAATCAGTTAGTCACCCCATAAGGGTTACTTTTTGGTCAGAAGAGATGTAGCATTCGGCTGGATGAAGGTCACAAGGGAGCATGGGACAGCGTGGGTCGGACTGATGGATGCGTGTCTCCTCATACTGGAAACTTAATCCCCGCGTTGACAGCACAAAGGGAATTTGAAAGGCAATGTGAAGGAAGACAGTGAAGCGGCTCTGCAGATCCTCACCGAAAGCTCTTCCCAAGCTGGAGTGGACAAATATGGGCCTCAAAGGGTTCAGACAGGAACCATAATAGGCAGAGTTGTGGCATTGCTGGTGGTGGCTAAGCACCAACAGAACAGTGACAGCAGTGACCATTACACTGCCTGCGTCACCTGTGAGTGTGAGCAGCCAGTGCAGCACTAGGGACAGAGGGACAAGGAGCACAAAGAGCAGGCCGGGAAAGAGATCTTTCCAGCATTTTCCACATTTGGGGGCAGCGGATGCATGAGATGATGTGAGCAGATGAATTTGTTCAGTGTGCACTTAGCCGACTCTGTTCTCTTCCATCTGGTCTCTCAGAATTTTCCCCTTAACTCATTTTTTAATTTGTAGTGCTAATGCAGCAGTGTTTCAGAGCACAGGACTTGTTTTGTGTCTCTCCTTGTGCTGCAGTGAAGATTTTCCCCCCTTACAACCCCCAATAACTTTCATGAAAGTGACTTTTACCCTTACCCTCCTTCTGTTCTCTTGCTCGGGCTGGTGTTGACTTTCAAGTTAGACAAGCTGAAAGTTCACACAGAATGAAAAGAACAAGGCTAGAGACAAGGACAGGCGCCTTTTCTCTTCTCTTCCAGCAGCAAGATTTATGTCAAATGGCACCACTGTAGACGTGCACCCTTAGGCTCTGCTGTTCTCCATGTGAGCATTCTGGCAACAGCACTGTGACTAAGAGACACTGATGGAAATGCCTGCCATAAACCTTCAGCTCTGCTCAGGGAAGGAAGGTTTCAACTGAGTTGAAACGTAAAGCCAGTTCTCACACCTAGATGGCAAAACAATAATAAAATAGAATTTTATAAGTGGTCCCCATCTAACTCAGCTTTCAGAGAACCAACTGGGGTGTTTCTCTTGTGAACGTGATCTAAAATTTTACAATTTAAGTTTGATCAGTCTCAAGCAAAAATAATCCCTTATGAAGTGGCTCCTCAAAGTAATTTCAGTTATCACCTACTTCATCTCAAAGCTCAGCCTAAACACTTCTGTCTTTAACCACACCCCAACCACCTTGAACAGATAATTTCTAAGCTGAGAATGCAGCTCCTGTCTCAACACACTTCCAATCAGATCCAGCTCTGTGGAACACTGTTATTAGGCATTGGGCTAATAAGAAGGTATAAAATACCTACCCAGAGGGTACTAACGCAAAAGTTTCATTTCCTAGCTGCTCTCAAACCCACAGGTGTAAAGATGTCTTAGGAAAAGAAGGAATGTGACTAAGCATGACACTTTCGCACCACACTAAGCCAGTTATGCAACTTAGGTAAAACCAAAAAGATCATAAATTATTACAGCTTCTGTAACCCTTTGCTTTTCAAGTGTTCAGCCTCTTAAATTTATTCTTTCTCCTCTACAAATTCCTGAAGGGTTTTCTATATGTTTCTGGTAATTACAAGTCAAGGGGCAAACAGATTGCAGTTGTCACAATACGGTTGACCAGAGGACAACCTTCTCCCTCCATGGTAATGAAGAAACCAAAACCTCTGAGTTATGGCTGTCCCAGACACATGCATATTTATAGACACACACATACATACACACACCTCTACATATTTTTTTCTAAACAACATTGTCTGGAAATCTTTCTGGTCTATTCAGTGTTTGAATGTCCAATTTTCCTCCCAAAGTCACATTAGCTGTGCTTTTACAAGCTTGGCTGAAAGCCTTTTATTTGCTCTTTATCTTTCCAACCACTCTTGGCTTCTCTAGACTTTTTCCTCTGACTTAATTGGTATTTGTACTGGTCCTCCTAGCATTGACAAACTCCATCTGCAAATCAGCAATGATTTTATGCTTTTTAGATCATTATTGGAAATGTCTAATGCCATGAGGCCTCTTGCAGAATACCTCTGAAAACACAGCTGTTTGATGATTATTTCCTTTGATAACTATTTTTGAGGTCTATTGTTATCCAGGTCTTAATCCATTAGTTCATTCTTTGCTAGAGAGTCATAGGCAGACTTTTGCAATCAGAACAACATCAGAAATGCATCTATTGTGAAGAAGTTTAAACATGGAAGGTATTCATATTTACTCTTTTCAACCACATTTTTGTCTCTGGAAAATAAAACAAGTGCAAGTAATTAGCTGGAAAATAAAGGACCAGTGCCTTCCCAGTCCTACACTTATAATCCAGACCATGCCTGTCAAATACCAGCCAGGGAAATCAGTTCTTCCAGTTCCCCTTTTGTGTAGTGGTTCGTGACTCTCAGGAGCGTCAGGCTTTAGAGGTCTCTTAACTTACAGCCCAGATTTATTCAACAGCCACTCAGCTTTTAAGAATACTTTTTTTTTTTCCTAGGACTTTGATGAGTGATAACATGCATAAGACAAAATGCAGCCTGTTTTTTTTCCAAAGGGGAATCACACCAGGCTTGTGTGACATCTATTTTTTAAAGTCAGCTGACTTACTGTGTAAACAAAAGATCCTTCAAGAAAGCAAAGACAAATTAAAAGATCTACCAGTACTTTAAATACTTCCCACCACTCCTTCTTATAAGTGCATTCTCCAGACAAGTTCCAAACCCAAAGGAAACATATTCCTTGAAGTTCTTGCTGCAGACTCTTGTAAGTGGGACTATTTCCATTCTAGGATGCAGACCAATATGCTCACTTGAGGGGGCCACGGGAACTCGTAAGTTTGCTTTTGTCTGGGATGAGTAATTTCCTTCTCGATGCATTCATTCCGTTATCCATTT
This sequence comes from Mohoua ochrocephala, assembly GCA_013398855.1. NCBI lineage: Eukaryota > Metazoa > Chordata > Aves > Passeriformes > Acanthizidae > Mohoua > Mohoua ochrocephala. The sequence continues at coordinate 232,324 of VZTA01024707.1, read as the reverse complement.
TGACAGTGTTATCCATTTCTACAATATTATTCTGCAAGTGACTTTGATAAGTTTTATTCTCTACGAAGCCAAAAGAATATAATTAAACCATCTATTAAAACTTGGTTACTGAGGAGATCTATCCAGGAATTTATATAAAACTGATGTCGAACAAAATTGGCAATAGCTCTGCAGGATACCCATCATCGTACTGCTGGGATATTGGGTGAACAACAGTGTTCTTCCCATTGCCAGGGATATCCATAGTGTTCCAGTTTGCTGAAAATGAACATCATTGCATATAGATCTTCTCAGTAATTGTTCATCACATTTCATTTCAAATTGTTGTAAAACTCTATTGCCCTCAAAACAAGCTACTTCCATGAACATCCATGAAATACTCCTTCATATCAGAATTCATTTCCTCCCTTCCCCCCCCCAGCTTTGGAAAAGTATTTAACCAACACTTTTCTGGTTTTTTCCTGCATCATCATTAAAATCTTGCCCTGTCCACCTCCATAATGATCACTGATCTACACACATTATTTTGTTCTTGAGGCACACTAAATTCCTCCTTTGAATTGTGTCTGGTCTTGATAAATTTAGATTTTCCCCTGACATCTTTACTTTCTCTAAATAATCTTCTCCAATTCAGAGTCTGTCTTTTTCATCAGATGTTCTCCATTTCCTCTTTCCCCACTTCCTTTCCATTAACTTGTTTTAACTTCTATTTGCTGTCTTCACTGCCTGAATGAACAAATCAAAGTCATCTTCATTCTTGGTTTTGATGTGCTGCTCAATACGTCTTCTTTAAATTTGTGATATTCCATTCACATTCCTTTACCTTTTTTTCCCCATCCGATTTTGCTTTATTACTGTTGCATGCTGGAACAATCTATAGAGAGCAGTTATCTGACAGTGATTAATTCATCTCTGTGTGTACAGAGACCTCCAAATCAGAGTTACTACATGAGTACATTTTATGTTAAAATAGATAAATTTTAGAAGGTTTATTGATTTTCACTGCTGTCTACATGAGGTCAGCGTCATGCTCTTGCCAGACTGAAGCACACCCATGTATCCTCCAGTAACATGTATTTTTCAGGCTCTCAAGCTTTCTGCCCAAAAAAGTATTCACACTGATCAATGATATAACCTGTTGCTCTGTAGCATCCCAAGCAGAATTTCTTTCTTGGCCATGTTAGCATTTTGATCCAAATTTCAAGGCAGAGTTGACAGTACCAGTATTTAAAAACAGGCTTCCTAAAACCGAAGAGTAACATTCCAAACGCATTTATTACAGTCCCCATGGACAAGGCTCACAGGAAACAGGTGTCTTACTGAAACACTTCCTAATAATTCCTTTCTGATGAAAGGACATGCCTTTGGTGTGCATTTGTGCCTCATTTCAAGGTGGAACCTTCCTACTACCTGATAGATACCTGATAGTCCCAGACTGCCCCGTGCTGGGCCCATCGGCTGCTGCCTCTGGAAGAGATACTGCTAGAGGCATTCTCAGAAACACCGTGTGGTGTTTTCTTTTCCCACACACACGAAATGCAATTCCTTGCTATTTATTGCACTAATTTTCTTTAGGGTCTTGCAAGACTTGCCTGTTTGCATGCAGGTCAGCCCATTATGGCACCATCATTGCCTCGTCTGCAATTGGCTTGGGCACCGTCAGTTTCCTTTAGTTTCCTTCTGTCTCTTTAAAATTCCACCTTCTAGAAGAAGGCTTACTTGATCTTTTTCCCTAAATCAGTTCTCATTATCCAAGTTTCTTCCCCGTGATTACTCACTCACTAGAAAAGACATCTCTGTTAAAGCATTATATTTCATTTTTGGAATCAAACTTTTAAAAGACTGGTTTCAAAGCTATTCTTATCTCCCTCCTCAACAGAGGCAAATTATCTCCAAATATTTCCAGCTTCACTCATGACTGCATAAACTAATGAGCTAACCTTCTCCTTCTGCCAGTCTTTGCTTTAAATTTTGATGTACGTCAGACTGAGAAAACGCTTCTTCCCCTCAAATGCCATTTATTACATTCTATGAAGATAAAACGTTGGAAAGGTCTAGTTTACCATTTTGTTTATTCCAAGGGGAAAAAAGAAATCACATTTTGTTTCCCCGTTGTCATAACAATGATAAATGAGAGACTTCCACCTGGTACTGAACAAGAAACTATCTGCCCGAATATTTTCCCTGTTTACTGCCTCTTGCGTATTTGCCCGAGTTCCTGCTTTGTGTTTGAAAGCCCCGCACAGAGCTCAGTGCCGTCAGCAGTACGGAAAGACGGACGGTGTTGCAGAAGGCGCTGTAAACAGAGGGTAAGGCACCCAGATAGAAAAAAGCTGATACTAAACTAGGAAATGTTTCTGCCAAACGTTGTGACTAGTGCTGGTACGTGCACCGTGTCAGCTGATTATAAAAGGCAAAGCCAAGTACAAGACATGCATCTTGTAGAAAAATCACGGAGCAATAAAGCATCTGCAGCTATTGCCGGGTCCCTGCCCGACCCTCAGGACCGCCGTTAAGGCCAGAGGGCTGCCAGGCTGCCGACGGGGGACTCCTCCTCTTCCGAGCCTGTGCACCGAGAGCCCCTCGCACCCAGCACCGCACTGCTTCCAGCCTCAGAGCTCTTGTTTCCCACCGAGGTCTCCCAACAGCCAACACTTCCACTGAGTTTTTGCTCTCCCCTCCCCGCCCCCTTCGCCCTTGCAGCGCGGCGCCGGCCCGGGGACAGCGCGGGCGGCAGCCGGGACTCGCCGCCGGCTCTCGCCCGCCGCGGGGAGGGAATCCCTCGCACTGACGCGGACAAACTTCTGGCAG
>VZTA01024707.1:204254-229219 GCA_013398855.1 Mohoua ochrocephala | reverse complement strand
AGCCCCCGCCGCGGAGCCCTCGCCCACCGGCGGCAGCGCTCCGCGGGCGCGGAGGGAGGGACGCGCCGCCCGGGGATGCCGCAGCCGCAGCTCCCGCCTGACTGTCACATCCCGAAGGAGCTCCTCATGAATATGCACAGCCTCTCCCGAGCGCCGGCCGCGGGATGCCACCACCCCGGGGGCTCCCCGCCGAGCCCCGCGCCCCTCGCCGGGGATGAGGGCTGCCGGAGAGCGGCCGCTCGCTTCTGTCCTTACCCTTTGGCTCGTCCATCAGTGCCGGTGCTCGTTCCCTCCTCCCGCGCTCCCCCCTCCTTCCTCTCTCAGCCTCTGCCGGCTCCGAGCTGCCTTAGTGAGAGGTGCTCATGAAAATGGGCGCTTTAGTGGTCCATGGCTGTGGGAGGGGTTAGTTTAACTCTACATGACTCAATTCGTGTAACTTGCAGGCTGACCTCCTGTTTTTCTCAGAACACGGATCGCCTCACAGCTGCCAAGTTGCCAGCGCCTCGGACTTCTCCACCGGGCCGGAGGGTCCCGCACGCCCGGGGGCTGCCGTGCGTGCCCGGGGCTACCCGAGGGAACCGGTGCTCCGGAGCTGGACTGCATCCCTGGCTCAGGGGGCAGAAGGGCATTGTGGCTACAGAGAGAAAGTATTTTGTTAGGGTAGGGGTCTTTTTGTGGTTTTTGTTTGTTTTTTTCCTTAAGTCTCATGAGACTTGAGCAGATACCCTCCACACCAGCGAGGTACAAGAAAGTGTCCAGAGAAGAGATCACCTTCCTTGTTTCCAGATGAGGTCCAGCCCACAGAAAAAAACTCAACCAAATCATGAAAGGAGACAAAGTTGCAATAACTGCTGAAAAGTAATTTCTTGCACCTACCTGTCCCATAGAATGAACTCACACCTCTGGCTGCGTCTCCTGGGGAACTTCATGAAAGAGCCAATTTTAGACTTCTTGCCTGGAAGGCCTGAAGGTATCCCACCCTCCACCACTTTTTATCCCTGACTCACCACAAATAAGAAATACCAGGTAGTGCTGGAGGAGTCTCAGCAACTTTTCTCCATAGCTTATGACATTCAGTCCCATTCCAGGAACCAAAAGGGCCTCCTCGCCACTGCCTACAGAGCTGTCAGCCTCCCACTGCAAAGGAAGTTGTGAACCACTCTGGCTCTTTCACTTCCTTTTCAGAGCAGTGGATACCAGCTTCTCAGCATCTTCCCTGCTGGTCACCCAGGGGGAGAAGTCACTGGAGCACAGGCCACCAGCACCTGCAGCAAGCTGCTCTGCCCTGCCTGTGCCAGAACCTTCTCCCCTCTCAGAGCTGCCACTTTTACTTTCTCTCTGTGGCTGGACACCATCCAGCTCTGTGCCTACCACCGGCTTCCAGAGTTCTTGCCCCAAGGAGAGACAGGAAAAGCAGGATCCTGATGCTAGGGCCCAGAGAACCACATCTGGACATGGGGTTTCAATCCCTTCCATTACTGCAGCCCATCACAAACAATGACCAGTTCTTCCTCCCTCACAAACAAACACTGACCTGGCCGGCATTACTCCAGCTGGTAAGACAACACTCCCATTTAGAAACTTCCTGGGAACAGGAAAATAGGGATCAACGAAATAAAACAATATACTTAGTTTAGGTTTCAGTGATTAGATCCTTTGTGAATTACTGTCAGTTTCGGTTCAAAAGCTCAAGGAGGAGTGTTTCAGGAGATGAAGGTAGACTTTGAATGTTTGTCATCTTAATGAGAAAAATCAGCCTGGGAAGTACAAGAGAGAACTGATCTTACTTCCAGTGATAAGACGGCAACATTTTTAGATGGTTTAGCATGGCAGAAGTAATTTTGTTGGTCACTTTGAACATCAGGTTTTTTAAAAAATAAAAGTGTAGTTGATGCAATGCTTAGTTAATAAATGCAAATTTAAAAGTATTCACTGTAATAAATATCAGCTGCACAGATATATCACTAAGAAATACTTTTTTTTAAAAAAAACCAACTACTAGAAGTATGAGTGCTTATGTACCAGTTTACACACTGATTTTTCTAGAGAATATTTGCTGGTAGAGTATAATAACAGGAAATAAACCAAATATATACAAAAATGCTAGACATTGGCAAACCCAACTGAACAGCAGTTTTTAAAAATAGTTGGACTTTAGGACCGATTTTTCAAATGCTGTGCTTAGACTCACTGTCTCTACAGGTAGAAATTCAATAAACTCAGTCAGCTGAGCTCACCTATGGGCTGAGAAGTCCAAATTGAACAAGTGGAAGATAGATACAAGCTCCCCTCAGAGAAAAATAGACATGACTTCACATCATGTTGAACATGATGTCTGGGCTCTTAGGATGCCCAGACCCGTGTATTTCAAGTCCTTTAAAATTGTGTATGTACCTGACAAACCACAATAAGCTTTTTTACCCTAGTCTGGCAGTGACAAGTTTTGTGTTTGTTATTTTTTTTTCCCTAGGAAGGTTCAGTTTCAAACTGAGACAGATGAAACTTTTATGGGGAAGGATGATACATTATTAGTCAATGACCATGAAACACACAGCGGTGTTTTCACACAAGAGGAAGTTGTTACCTGGAACATGAAGGCCCCGTGGGGAAGGATTGCGGTGAACAGTGATGGTCTACCGCACCTAAAAATATCCAGGTCATTCACAGAGCCACAGGGAACAAATTTCTGTGTTGAGGACGATCTACTTTAATTAATGGACTGATACACCTGTGAGTAGTATTCCATGGCTCCAGGATCAGGGAATGGTGGTATTACACACTATTCTGCAGCCATTCTGTTTAGGTGTAAGAGACAGTGAGGAAATACTTTCCCCATCCTCTGTCACAGCCTAAAGGGAGGAGCGGACTTTTTAGCCTCATGTGACATGAGATGCAGAGTTCCCCTTCCACAGAGGGTCAGATCCACATTTGCTAGAGCAGTTTGGTTCTGTCTGCTGATCCTCTTGCCTTCGGGCAAACCTCTGCCTGCAATACACAAACCAGCAGAAGGCAACAGCAGATTCTGTGTCGCAGTCATTTCCATAAGAAAACAAAATGAGGAAAAAAGAGAGCGGCCCCGGAGGCCAGCATTTGTACTCAGATAAGGCTCCAGACAGCTGAGGAGGAAGCTTGAAGCACAAATAAAAAGAGGAAACCAGAGAACTCAGGATGTAGTTTCCACACATCTTGGGCAGGAGGTAAGAATAGCAAAAAACCCCAGAGTGCCACTTTTCTAATCCCAGGACAAAACTGAGCATCCTGAGCAAATTTGGAGGAACAAAATACATCTTAAATATCCATCTTCTTCCTAGCCATAGTAAGAACTTATTTACAGTCATTTTGCTCTAAATTTACACAAGTTGTGTGTGTGTTGGTTTCTGGCTAAAATTATGCAACTTCCTAGATATCTAGAATTTGCTATTTTGCAAATGAGGTATGCTGACTTTGGGACTCAGGAAAGGAGCAAGAGTGAGTGAACACTGGCACATTTTGTCTTCATTTCCAGAAAACAGGAGATGGGATTGAGATGACAATGCTGGAATCCAGGGCCAGAACCTCTCATCTTTGGGATGGGTAAAAGAAACATCCACAGGAAAAAAGAGGCAGGGAGCCTGAAAACAAACCTATGGGCATTAGAAGCACAAGGAGCTTGTTTCCACAGAAAAAATTGGTATGAAAGAATCTGAAATATTTCAAATGGAAACAGGCCATCCCATCACCAAGCTCAACAATATTGAAGTCTGTGTTTGCTTAGGGGCCTGAGGGGATGTGTTTGGATTACAACATATCACTCTGTATGTTTAAGCAACAAGGGGGAGTGGCAGCTTCAAGAAACCTGTGTAAACACTGAGTGGGGGATAGGCTGAGCAGTCCTTGGGCTTTCCCAGGCATTTCGTCCCAGCTCGCTGGCTCGTGTCACCACTGAGCAGCCGTCAGCCCTGGGAAAAGGGACAGCAAAGGTACACAGGCCTCCACCGCCAGCATCTCCAAAACACGATAAATGACAAAGGTCTCCAGAAAAAACAGTGAACATGTTAAATTGCTGGGACCGAGGGAACAGAATGCTCTGCAAAGGGACATTAATCCAAGAGATTAGGACAACTTCCTTCTGGAAAGAAAGGCAGAGAATAGGGGCCAGGCATTAAAAAAAGACAACCAAAACCATTCATGGTGCCAGATTTTTTTTTTTTTTTTACAGCTTCCAGCTCCTTGTCCCACTCTTCCCACATTGCAATCACCTCAGACTTGACAGTTTTCACAACACAGCAGGCCAAGTCCTCCCCACATCTCCAGGTTCCTCTGAATAGTTGAAGATCAAATGCTTATTTTAGATTCCCCAAACACTTCCTTTGTGTAAAACAAACCTCTTGGATGACTCCTGAGGAAACAGACAAACAGGCAATGAGCTACACAGTATTTGTCTGAGTGAACTGAGCATTATTTTTTAAGAATGCAATTCTCAGGAAAAGAAAAATGACCTGCTTTTGGTATTTAGGTAAAAAGATGAGATGAGCTTCAGCTTCATCTTGCTGCAAACAAGTATTGGTCTTTAGCCTTAAACTTCTGAAATGCATTATCTATTAAAAGCATTCAAATTCCTTTCCATCCTCGTACTTCCTTGTCTTGGTTTAAATATTTGTAATTGTCCTTTCAGAGAAGGTCCCCATGCTGTCTTTAGACCAGTATTCAGAGGCATTGTCACCCAAAACCCGGGTATCACCTTTCACAACTCGAGATTAGCTCAGCTGGTTAAAGCATGGTATTAAAAGCACTAAGGTGGTGGGTTTGATCCCTGCACGGAGAATTGCCTATCTCTGTTTATTATTTTCATGATATAGGGATAACAGTGGTCAGATGACATCTGCAGAGCAGCTGTTAAACTGTGTTTGTATGACCTCGACAAAACTGATGCCAGAAGTAATAACGCTCATTGAAACTGGCAAAAAAAGTCCTCATGACTTTGTAGAGGTGAATCATTTTCTAGTTATTTTGCTAGGTATGTTTTTCTATACAGTCTCAACTATTGAAGAAAAACTGTATTTTTACACAATAAATGAAATAAGTTAACACCCTTGTTGTTAAAAATTCACAAAACTTTATCAAAACATGCAGACAAATTCCCATGCTCAGCCTCGGAATGAATGATGGGCACTGATGTGGTTTGAAAGGAGCAGTACCAAAGACCCACTCTCTAACAGCTTAAACTGCCCACCTAGTTTACATATTCATTAGCAAATTATCTGTTAGGTGAAACTCTTTAATATGCTTGCCGTGCCTCATTCTAGAGGTTCAGCACACTTCCAGTATGACCGTCTCATAATATCATTAAAGATTATATCACTAACTTTATTTAACCTTATAAAGACACATTAACACACTAAAAGTAAAAACAATTACTCTTTATATGCTCCACGACTTAGTGTAAAAAAAAAAAGTACGTCCTGAGAAGGAACATGTTATTGCTCATTAACTGGGTAACAAAACACCAGTTGCTCTTTCTGCTCAGGTTATTTCATGCACTGGGTACTTCATCCGTGTCGGCTGTGGGTAAAATATGATGAACCAAATTTACAGCGTCTTCAGTGTGCTTGGTAATTTTAACAAAACCGTCACAGTCCCAATCATAAACAACACCCTGCCCCAAAAATCTGCTTCTCAGATCGTTAGTCATCGTATTTATCCAGCACATCGGTGCTCCCCTGCTGGCAACAAAGCTCTTGTTTTTCCTTCCAAGCAACTGCAAACAGAGCTAGGCATAGCTATTATTATTGGTTTTTAGCAAATACACAAGTGCTAGGGGTATTTTCAAGTCTTTTGATCTTTTATTCTTACGGTTTGCATCTTTTAGTATCTTCCTACTGTTTTATCTGGCAGGAACAGCAGACAATCCCTAATAATGGCTCATTGAAGCAAAAATTTCCAGCTTTCCAATGCTCCCAGGGTAGGAAGCCCTTGGGAGCAACTAATAACATCTTTAGTCTGACGTTCAATATTACAAAGCCACCAATATCTAGAAGAGAAAGGAGCACAATAAAAAGAAATAGGTGAGATTCATGAAAAGGTACTCCAGTAGAAGAAAGAAAAAATGAAGGAAACCACAAAAAAAAATAGCCTCAAAGCTCTAAGAGGATATAACAAAAAAAATAGAGAGTATCAGAACAAGTGATAACTATATCATGAAATAATAAGGAAAGATAGTGGGTGCCAGTTGTCCCATCTAACATGCAGAGTACCTCCCAAACTTGGTAAATTACAGAAAGAAACTAAGAAAATGTGAATTAGCAGCCTGCATATGGGCCTTGAATAACTACTGCCTTAAGACTGAAGAAAGGACACCATTTTATTACCAGCTCATCTCTATGTTTTTATGACCAAAATGAATTTCTTTTCATTAAATCTGAATTTATCATGCAGCACCTTGGTAGCTAAGGCAAAAATAAATATACAAACCACCTGAATGCAGATATTTCCGAAAAAAGAACTGTACATATTTAGACCAGATTGTCACTCGATCTTAGTATTTCTTCAAAAGAATAAAAGTAGGCACAATGTGGAAAACATACATAAAAGGAAAAAGAATAACTTTAAAATAAATGCTTTTTAAATGTCTGAATTCAGCCTGACTACCCACTCACCCTCTGTTAAGTGATTCGGTCTTTATTAAGTGAGCATCCACAGAGGAAACCAGTAGCAGCCTGTTGATGCCTTGGCCATCAGATGTCACTCAATTAATAGCAGAAGAGAATTTGACTGTGTCCATCCAGAGGGACCATCTGAAGACAGTGGCAAAAAGGGAGAAATCTTAAAACCTCCAATCATCTCTAATTTGCATTTGTTTGTTAACCACAGCCACAAATAAACCCATGATAAATCACCCACCTGCTTTCCTGTGTTTTGGAAGCATAAAATGTTCTCCCTTCTAAGAAAGCCTCAAATGTAAGCTTTGCTTTGGAAGATAATTAAATTGGTTATTTACTTTCCTTTATCAAAGTCTTCGCAACTGTAAAAAACCTGCTGCCCTCTTTACATCCCACCTCACTTCGCTGTGTGCCCGTGCCAGGCTTACGCATGTCCGCGAGCACCATGGAGAGCTATCTATAGAGATGCAAGCTCTTGGGTATTTTCACACTTGCTTTTGGATTCTCACTACCAGATTTTCCTCCCTGTGGGTTTATGTACATTTTACATGACTTCAGTTACATGCATCTCAGTGTGGTCATCTTTATTTAGTCTCTGAGAGGTTTCCTTCTCTTTAATTTTGCACTTCAAGAGACTGAGAAAGGAGACTTCGAAGAAGTCCCAAATTTTAGGAAATAATATATCTCAGATTCACTGGTGATTGATATTTATTACTTCCACAGATTCTAGTACTTTTGTTTTATATAAATTCTTCTTTATCCCATTTCAATTCTCTTTGAATTAGCTGAAAAAAATAAGCAACTATATGTTTAAAGCAAGCAATTATTTATTTTTTAGTCTTTGCATTGATTTCTAAATTTTGGGAAAAAGGTTAAGATTGATCAGGTCCAGTTGTGTCAAGCTTCATGCTCAATTCTAAATTGAGAGACTTACTTTATGAAACACAGTGTTTGTGCATGAATTCAGAAAGGAGGATTGGTTTGAGATCCATAAGTTCATATATATTGACTACATGATATAAATGGCTTTCCAATCCTCCTATTTCCCCTAGTGGTTTTCCCTTTTTCCACCACTGACTACAAGTTATTATCTACAACACTGTGTCGTACTCACAGATCTGCCTCCTTACTAAATATACATCGATCGTTTCAAAGCACATTTTCTCCTTGAGCTGTTCTGTGTACCAAAATGTGTGCTTTAATCATTCAGCATGCAGGAAGCATCCTCCATCCACTTTTCCCATGAACGCATCTCCAACTTGGCATCCAGTTTAAACTGTCATTTGTATTGTCAGTATTTTCCCCATATAAACTCAGCAGTGTCTTCACCTACTTAAATGTGTAAGTATATTCTTGTCCAACAGTCTTGGTTCTAGAAATAGCCTTTCTACATCTCTCAGCATCATCAGATGGCTGAGTCTTTTCAAGTTGAAAACATTTTTTTCTGAAGTTAAATATCCCTGCTTCTCTCATTCTGTCGTTAAATCATTAACTCTTCAAAGCTCTGACCTGACAGCACCAAGAAAATAAATTCTATTAACTGAATTCTCCATTTAGCAAGCTATTTCCTACAATAGTTATATCAGTATTTTTCAGCATTATTATTATGTGTGAAAGAGTTATTCCAGTATTTCTCCCAAGCATCCTTTGGAAAAAAGAAAGTTACAAAGAGAACCAAATGATATGAATAGGTATTCACAGGAATACCTATGATACCTTTTCCTATAAAGGAAAGATTTAGGTCTGAAAAAGTATTGCCAACTGAAAAGATTCATGAAGGACTAGAAAAATATGCTCGACTGTCTTTTTTAAGGAATTCCTTCACAGAAGTTTCTTTTCCAAGGAAACTGTCACATTTCCAAAGATTTTGCACAACACACTTTCTGGCACAGTGCTTTGTTGGGTTTTTTTTTATTTTTTTTTCATCACAAATGAGATACCTTAACTATCTCAGTTACAAATTATCAGGCTCTGAAATCAGTTCTCATTTGCAGACAAAACCCTATTATTTGTAAGGTGCTACCCTTTCCCAGGTGTGCTTGCCACACTTGGAATAAGGATTTATCCGCCCACTGACATTCTCCTGGTGATATTTCCAGCAGAGATTTCATTGTACGGCAGCAATTGCATTAATGAAGCAAAATGTTATATGCAGCCTTGGGTGACACTCAAGTGGGGAGGGATGGTGGAGCTGGAGCAGGACCAGCCTGGCTTGGGAAAGGATTCTATGTCAGAGCTCCCCAGCTCAGCCCTTGCAGCTCCAGCCCCGCTGTGCTCAGCAAGGCCCTGTGAGGAATAGACAGCTATCTGTAATCAAAGGCTGTCACTTGTGAGCAGATATTCATTTAAATACTCTGCAGGATGGCTGTCAGGCTTTTAGGAGAGCGGATCTGTTGTGTGGATCACAGGCTTTCAGCAGGTGTTCATGTCACCAATCCATTACTTACTTAAACATTAAAGTACAGCGAGCAGAAAAAAAAAAGAAGAAGTTTTTAGCCCTCTGAAATTATCTGAACTAACAGGCACTTCTGTTCAATTCGCTTTTTTCATTTTCAGTCCACTTCTTAAAAGACACTGGAGCATGAAAATAGCACGAAAAAGTGAACCCAGTGAATAGTTCTAGTTTCAAACCCATTAGAACATGTCATCTTTCAAACATCCTAATACGGATTTCAAATTTCTTAAGTGTTTACATAGAGTTTCTTTCTCTAAATTGGTTGCTGGTCTTTGAAGACCCGTGAGTCATTAAGTAAAATTTTTGTACCCATGCAAAAAGCCACAGAAAGAACAACTGTGTTTCTACTGTTTCAGTAGAAACTACCGACTTCACTTCTACTGTTCTCTCTCCCATGGAGTAGACTTCCTCTCACTCAGCTGTGTCTACTAGAACATTACATCACAGAAAACCTAACAGGCTAAAAATATATTTTGTAGGTATAATCTTAATTATGCTCAGGTTAAAAAGATTTAGTAACCTTGGAGATAGAAAACAGTGTTAGAAATTATTATTTTTAGCATCAAGGAACTTCTCCAAGCAACAATACCACACAGTGTAAAAATATACCAGGTCAGTACACTTTGGAGATTTCAGATGTTTTATCCTCTTATGGTCTAAGTTTAAACTATATTACTCTGGAATGATTTTCTCCCCACAAATTTTTACTCCACGTGACCAAAGAAATTGCACGGACATGCAAAGATGTACAGGAACTTTAAGCACACCATCCTCACGAACTCAATAAAACCAGAGGTTTTCACTTGCTTTCAAGACAACATTCACTGCCTTAAATAATTTGCAACACTGAGAGCAGAGGTTCCAAGTGGTGACCTAAACTTGAAGACAATTGAAGTAATTTCTCTGGGTGCCATGGGTTTTCTGTATGCTCCTCACAACTTAAAGTCCTCAGGTTGTAGCCACAGGCAGAAGTGCTGTGTGAGAGTGCTATGGCAACAACAACCACATTATTTGATCCTGTTAAAAATATGGTTGTGTAGTGACAGTCCCCCCATGCTCATCTCTTCATTTCTTCTCTTATGAGCATGCCAAACTGCCCGAGCAAACACAGTAGCATGCCAACCCTCTCCATCTCCTCACTGGGTAACGAGTGTGAGCGAATGTGACTGTAGGAGGAAATAATTGAAAGTACTGTGTGAGTAACTATCTGTTAATAACAGCTTGCTTATATTAATAGCATCCTCATTTCTGCTAAATAAAGGAGAAATTCTTCTAATATTGAAAGAGACGCTCCCTGACTTGACACCCTACCAGGGAAATGCACTGCACAGTGATACTTGCCTGACTTCTGTTAGCTATGTGAAGAATGCACACAAAAATTTCCTAGCTCAGAACAAACGAAAATTTGCGTTTCAACACGGTGGCAAAGCCTATATGAAAGTGTGTGTGCTGAAGGTTCATTAATAAGATTTACCAGAAGGACAAATGTGGGTATCAGTCATTATACTCAACATTTCCCAAAGGGCTCAGATTTCTCATAGGCTTCTTTCCCTCATGTAACACCAACTTTTATGTGCTGAACAGGTGGTGAGATTTCCCAGCCATAAAGGGCAGGTCACACTCTCCTCTACCAAAAATCAATTTAAGCAGGCTGAGAAAAATTGAACAGCCCTGGAAATCACAGAGGTCGGCTCCTCTCTGGAGCCACTGAACACTGCTGCAGTAACTGGCACATGCTTCCCCATCGTAAGAAAACAGACTTTAAGACAGCTTGGTTTAAATGCAGGCAAAATTAAATACTTAACATGGGAACAATAGGGTTCTTTGTGGTAGGGAAAAATGTTTTTTCCTCTGAGTGCTGGCAGATTAGCCCCGGTCTATTCTGCTTCTCTTTTGCTTGGAGTGCTTTTCATTATTACTATTTTTTTTATATTCTGTTTCAAAGAACAGTCTGGAATTCAGGGAACAGCATTACCTACCGCTGTGACACAGGCCTGCCTAGCAGTATGAAATAGGAAAAGGCATTTTCCCAGAGTAACCTTTCGCTTAAAATTCAAGCTCCTGGAATTTCAGGAGGGGGTGGGGGCCTGGGTGGGCTACATGAGCATGTACAAACACAAACACTGCCAACCTCAGGCTGTTAGTATTTTTTTGCATAGTTCCCATTCCCATCTTTCAGCTCCCACCTCAGTAAGATTTTTTCTTTGATTTTTTTAATGTTTCACTTTCCTTTGCACCCTTCCCCCATCTATTGGTTGCTCTCTTTCAAGTGCTCTCTTCTCTCATTTCCTAGTAGTCCTTTTCTCCTAAAAAATATTTTCTCCTTTCATATTTTTACATCAGGCTTTTTCGCCTGAGGTTTTAATCTGTTTCTTTTCTCTGGAGAGGATTTTGGCATCTTCCATTTCTTACCATTGCTGTGCTTTTATGCCTAAGAAATTCTGAATGAAATGCTGCTAAACTACGTTTAAAGCATGAAGACTTGTTTTACTTTAGAAAAACAGTCATGAGATTCCTTTAAATTGTTTCCAGATGTAGTCTATAAGACTAAGTGAAATTTGACAGCATATACTGTGTACCAGGGTTGCACAATTTCTGTGGTAGTCTGTCATCGCTGCTCTGAACGACTGCCAATAACAGAGACCTGGCAAATGTCCCGCAGATATTTAATATACTTATTTTTTGGAACATAATAATGGTAACAGCGATGGACAGCTATGACAAGCTGAAGATCTACTGCATAATGCACTCATTTATGAAAATGTTGCTTGCCTGCATTTTTTATACAGAAAGATTTATAATAAAAAATAATAGCTACTTTGATTTGTCACTCGCAGAAAGAGGATACTTAAAATCTTTAGGTTTTAGAGTATTTGAGAGCATTTTAATAACTGCACTCATTTAAGCCACAGAATATTGTTCATATCCTCACTAGTAATTAATTCTTTATTTGAAGACAATTGCAGCTGTTGATTTTTTCCCCCTATTTTTTACCTCATCATTTTTTTCCACCCCAAGGTATGAATCCAAAAGTTCCACATACTGATTCCATATCCAGCTTACTCTCTGGGGTACAGGAATAGCAAAATGCAGGAATGCAGTACTTACATTAAAAATATTTATTTAAACCAACATCTCCCAATAAATGATAACTCCACCGGGATTTTTCCAGGTATTTTTCATCTTTCTAGTAGGAGTTGGATATTTATGGTTCATCCCTTAAGTTTGATATAATAAAGGCAACTTAACCTTACCATTACTTTATAGGGGGGAAGGACAAGTGCCCTCACCAGTAATTAGTGTCACCTCTCCAGACTCTCCCAGTTCTGCTCGCTATTCCTTTACCTTCTTGATCTCATTTCATTACCCCTTTTCAGGTAATCTTCTGTACCTTCAGCATCCTCATGAATCCATCAACCAAGCTGCCCTTGAATAAACCATCTTCCTTGAGTCCTTCCCTCAATTACCCTTTTGATAAGGAAATCTATAAGCCTACCTTACACTCCAAGAAACTGTTAAATGACTACGAAAAAAAAGGCAAGGGCAAGGTAAGGAACAGAAGTCCTGCAACACCAAATCCTGATGCCAACCAGTCAAAGCCATCCCTCAGGCACTGCTCCCCGAGTCCGGATCTTAATGCCCTCAACTGCCATTCAAAAAACTGAGTTCAAGAGCAATTTAGGACTTCAGCTAAAATTCAGCACAAGAATAAAATAATACTGGTCATTCAGGCTGGAGTTGGAAACTCAAAACAAATGGCAGCCTGGGTACCTCTGTGAGTGCTACCACGTTAGGACACTGACTGCATCAACTCTGCTGCAACTTGGCCACTGGAGACTAGGCAGCTGTGCCCAGATTACTGCTGAAACAAGCATTTAGAAGCTGTGAGATTCATTAAGGGATCATTTGTGTAAAATAAAAAAAACCAAACAAAATGAAAAATCCCTGCTGTAATCAAGATTCTTGGCTGTAGCAAAAAAACCCCCAAAGCAACCAGGATTAAGCTGGTTTTTTTGATTGCCTCTTTCTTTAGTCTTCTAATTCAGGGTGTATATAGGCCTTTTTAAATTTCTTTGCAGAAAAGAAAAATAAATACAAGAAAAGGCCTGGTCCACTTGATGCAGTGGAATACTGTGATAGATGAGTATTATTTTTGCAGTTGCTTGGAAAGAAACAAGTGCCTCATTAGAATTTAAATCACTTATGGGAGAAACTCAGAAACCAGGCCCTGCAGGAGCTGAGCAAGTATATCTAAAAGCTGACTCTGCAATGCACTGGTCTGAGCTGGGCTGGCGAGGACAGCGAGGGCCATGTGGCTCCTGTGTCCCTCACGAACAGATGGCTCCAGTCAGGCCTCATCCTTGGTCAGGGAGATCTGGGGGGTAACACACAGTGCCAGTTCACTGTTCTACTGCAGTGTGGCTGTATCCCAGACTTGGCAGAGTTTAAGGCATCCCAGGAGCAGTCTGGCCCGTGTCCTTGGGCATCTCCATGCTGCAGAACCCTCCTGGGCTGAGGGCTGCCCTGCAGGCCGCACACCGCCGGCCAAGCGAGCAGTGCAAAGGGTCACAAACGCATGGAGACAGACATTGTCTGTCTTAGTTTGTGCCATCGCCTGCTTCCAAAGCAACTGTCCCATATAAATATTCCCTAGATGTTTTCATGTGAAAACACTATCTGATGAGCTCTTGCTGTAAGTCTCATGGCAGAGCAGCAGGGTTTCCTCCATGCTGGTCACCACAGCAGCATCAGGGAGGACATGACACTCTTGCCCTGAATATGCATTTCCTGAGTTAAAGCTGGTCCTGTAGGAGCTCTGGAAACACTCTGGGTCTGCTGCTGCTTCAGTCTAGTTCACTCCAATAACCTGCACTGAAGTACATCACTCGATGTAGGTTAAAACTGGCCAGCCAGAGATGCGGTATTTGTCTTAAAAAAATTATTTCACCAGTAGATTAGTTCAAATAATGTGAGGTTTATCAAAACACTTGCTCTAGCAAGTAATTTTATAAACTTGTTCCTGATGTGCTAGAAATCCTCCCACTCCCAGCAGAGAGCTGTCCCAGTATGGCAGCACTGGGCACAACTCTGCCAGGACTGTGACAAGAAGGCTTTGAGATCTTCAGTCCCTTACCTGCATGTAATATAATAATAATAATTCCAGCATTTAAACATGACCTGGTCAGCATAAACAGCATTGTCACATGCAACACTTTGCTTATGTAGTGCACAAATGTAGAAGTATTACTAAAGACTTGGTTCAAGGCTAACATTATAAACAAATATTAATTACACACAAATGTTTTTTTTTTAACCCTAATTTTTTATTCCCAGTCTGTTCCCTTTGGCTTCTGAAGATATTTGCTGCACAACTCACAGGGCTTTCCTTTCTAGTGCCAGTATGCCATGCCTACCCTGAAATATAGCAGCAAAGTGCTGCTGTTAGGTTTGAATTCAATTAATATTTTGTGGGTTTTTTTAATCACAGTTACAAATCTATACCAGTTTGGCAAAAGTCTTGAACAATGTATGCAACACGAAGCAAGTATCTGTTTAAGATTTAACAGTAGTTGTTTAAAATTCAATTAATGTTTAATTAACAGTATTTGAGAAGCTCCCCTGACTTTCATGAGTAAGTTTCTTTGCAGGGGTTAAAGTTCTTGGTCTATTTCCAGGCTGCAGTTTTGGTACTTTGAATTTTAACTTACAGTAAATCACTGAAGATAGCGACCTGTACAAAGCCCTGAATACTCACTGTGTCATATTTTCCCTACTCCTGTTAATTATACTAATTTCTCTATTCACAATATTAATAATTGTCTCAAATTATTTTCAAAATATACCAGTGCAAATGCACTATTTCATTCCATATGAAGTCTCACAAGAACATATTAGAAAAGAATCCAATTTTATTACATTAAAGATGGTGTCATGGAAATAAATTACTCTGAAATAAAGGTAATTTTGTGGTGGAGTTTCTGCAATTAGTAGTTTTATTTCACATAACACTAAAATCTAAATAACAGAATTAATTTTCCTCACACTTAGGCAATCTTTTCATTATTACAGGCAGAAAGAGGTTAAATTAACGTGAGTTAAAGTTTTAGCAACATGTTAACTGCTTGTACAGCATAACCAAGCCAGAGTTTCCTATAGTGTTTGCAAAGATAGAAATCCCACTCTGAACTACCTGAACTCTCAGCAACATTCTAACGAGCAGGATTATTTATGCAATACAGAGATCTGATTAGATAAGAGACATCTAAAGACAAGGAAATACTTGTAGTTACATAAAGCTGCTGCCCGAAACAAGCCTTTACACCTGTAGCACTGTAACATCAGCATTTAACACCGTGGGGAAAGACTCAAGTTTTACATTGCTCTGCGTATTTTCAACATCAGCCCACAGTTATTAAACAACTTTGCTTCAGTATCTTGCCATCTGTCCCACTCCTGCCGGTGAATCAACCATTTTAAACGAAGGTGTGGTGGTTTGCGTGAGCTGTGCACATCACCTGAGCAGGTTACGTGTGCCAGCACGCTGACCTCCAGCTGCTCACGGCTGCCGAGTCAGCAAAACCTTTCTTTCCACCAGCTCCACAGGAAAGGCACTTTCTTTAAAAACTAACACAGCTGATCTTTTTCTGGGGTTGGCATGACCATCCCTGGTAATGAAAATGCCCACACAACCTGCCTTGGCCCATCTTTCATTAAAATCTTTTTTTTAAAATGGTGATTTACAGATACTGCTGCATGCACCTCACCTGGGTCAGGCCTTCTTACATCGGTCTGCATGGAGAGAGAGCCCCGGTCCCGGGCCAGGACAGCGCAGGACGATGCACGTTTGCCCTCCAAAGTCAGGAGGCTGCTGGAGCAGCCGAGGGGTTCCCGCAGTTTGAGGATGGTACCACACTGCCACCCTCTGCAGGAAAAAAGTACCGTCCTCAGCACAAACCTTCCAAAGGAGAAGGAGCAAAGGAATTTTAATTTGCTTTCAGTGAGTAATAATCCCATCTCACATCCACCGTGAGTGTCACTGCCATGAACAGGACTTTTTCTTAGGAAATGAAAACGTGAAGTACCGGCACCAGGAAAGCTTGCCATGCTCTCCTCGGGCTCCTCTTGAGTGTGGGAAGACAATAGGTATGGAGGAACTGATGAGCAAGTACAGCAGTAAGTAGTCTGAATTACTAACAAACACCTTTGGTATGTCTTATTCGTAGATACACAGTGATTAAAAATAAGTCAGAACTGAATTATTCTTCTTTTTGCACTTTATAAACACATGGAAACACATATATCCAAGAAAACCAATTTTGGTTAGTATATATTTGATATTAAAACATTGCACTAGATGTTCTGCTGAAAAAAGGGACACTTTAGGAGTCCTTATAATTTATGCTTTAAATATTATAGATAATCTTATTTTTATGATAACTCTCAAAGCAGTTCAGCAGACACAAGTTTTAATTATTCATCTTGGAATCAACTGTGATTTCTCATTCACTTAAGTATGTGCCAACATCTGTAAAGATCAAACCCTGCAACTGACATATATCTTTATATTGATATGTATTTTAATAACTAAACTATAGAAGAACATCAATTGCAGAACGGTTTTGCTAGAATTCAAAAAGTTACCCTTCTTTTAAATTCTGGCTGTACAAAGAGTGATAACTTTCTCTTTGTTTGCATTTTTAATAAAATTCCTGATAAGTTCTTTTACTTCAGAGATAAACCTAATGCTTCTTCGAAAATGTCAGCACTTTTGCTATTCAAGTTATCACACTTAATTCTAGACATTGAGCAATCAGACTGCCATTACAGAGCTGAAAGAACCTTAACTCCTATTTCACTGTTGAAATTTACTATTTCTGCAGCTTTGAATTTGTTTTCAATCTACCTGCTTAAGGAAATAAAGTTATCTAATTGCTGATATCTATTAGCTCCCATCTAATTTTTCTTGAGGTATTGGGGCATTCATCAATTTGCCTCAGGTTCGATAATTACTCTCGAATATATCGAATTAACCCAATTTTCAGGCAAACAAACATAGAAAGAGAGCATATGTTTTAGCATAGATCAGATGAGCTACCTTTGCCCCAGAAGAAAGGCAGAATCCCAAACCTGCTCTGGCCCTTAAAGAGTTGATAGTTGATGATACTTCAGTCACAGGAAAAAGCATCAGCCCAGACATCTTTTTAGACACCAGAGATTACAGCAATGGGCCAAATACAGGAACTGTGTTCTCACAATCCTGTTCCTCATAAGTAAAATATTAGAGGCAATTCTTATTTTCCAACCGTTTACTGTCAGCCCAGAGCTGAGGGTGGAGCATTTTGCCCAGCTACATTGGATTTCCAGGCTTCTCCTTCAGTGCAGGGCCATTGCATTCCTCTGGCCTGATAACTAAATTGCAAAATGACTACATACAACTTTATTGCTCTGCTTGATCATAAAGTAACACAAATCAGACCTGGAAATTATAAATTGCATCTCTTCAAGTATTAATATCTTCAAGAATTAATGGATGATTTCTAACCTAAATATCAAGACTTCAGTATAATACATTTGAAGAACAGAAAAGAAGAATGCAGGGCAGCATCAGTGCTATAAGAACAACAAGAAAAACAAAATAAGGAAAATTAGCATTTGGAATACTCTAAACATACACACCACACTCTTTAAAAAAACCAGTAGGTTTATGAGGCTCTGAGCCTCAGAACTTCACATCCCAAGGACCATTTGAACAAAATTCTTTGCTAAGTTCATTAAAAGAGACGTTGAAGATAATTCATTCCCATTTCATCAATTACTGTGTGACTTTGAATCAACGTGGCATTTAAGACCACTGTAGATGTTGACTTGCATTAACTTTTGCTAGGAGATCTTCATGTCATATATATCTATAAGTTCTTGAACTGCCTTCGGCATTCTCTGTTCTCAGATTTATTTTTTCTTTTAGATTTAATAGATCAGAAAGATTATATGATATCTTTTGAATTAAAACAACTCCCCATGCACTCCTGAGGAAAATGAAAAATGATTTGAGCATTACCACACACTTCTCACATGGTCTTTTTGCAATTTAAAACATTTTTGCCCCCAGAATAATGTAGATAACAGTTTTTCTGTAAAATAAGGTCTGGTCTTGCACAGATTAGAATTTTACTTCTGACTTCAATAGGAACATGAGAAAATCTTTTTCATGACCCACATTGCAGGTATGTTAAGGTATGATAGGTTTCTCAGCCTCTTGTTAAGTTTTTAGGACATGGATATTTAGGCTTAGGCCTGGAAACCTAGTTCAATATTCTGTATTCATTTCATCCTCTTGCCAATTAGCTCTGTAATCTGCAATTCCAAAGTCAAAGTCATAGGCATTGAGACACATGACCTCCACCCATCACACAAGAGTCAGCCTGAGGAGGGCCAGAACATTGGGATACCCGTTTCTTTATAGGGATCTGAGATTTTTTGCATGGCTGGGTTTCTCCAGCCCTGCCTGGACTACCTCCTCCTGTTCACTGCAAACTGCAGGAGGCGTTTAATGCTGAGTAGATTGCTTCTAGGACTCCTAAGGCAGCCTCTAGAAAATGCGTATCACTAACTTCACCCAGATACTTCCAATTTCCCCCCTGTAATACTCCCAGAAAAGGCCACTTAGCTTATATTGACTGCCTAGTTACTCAGAGTAAAAATTCTTTTTTTTACTGTAAATTTTTCCTCCAAATACGACAGCCTTACAAAGAGGTATTTCCAATCAAAAATTAACATTGTCATCACGTACTTAGAATGAGCTTGTAGAAATTTTAACTTCACCAGCTTATGGTGTAAATACTTATGGCTTAATATTTCTACATAATGATGTTCATACACAGTATATTCATAAGGCAGACAGAAGTGGATATTACATTTTAATTGGATAAATTTAAGACATCTTAATTTAAGTGGCATGTAAGAGAGTGTTATCTCTTGCTATTATTCTCCTTGCATAATTTTGCAGTTAGTGAAAGCCTTACAAGTGCCTGTTAGAAATGCTCTCTCCATATTTGCACCTAAATTTAAAAGAAATATTGGCTTTTTTTTTTCAAGTTTATAAGTAGCTGGTAAGCTTTAACAAATAGCACTGCTACTACTGAAGCCCATATTTAGTACAAGTAGGAGTTAGGCTGTGGGGTAGTGCACAGCCAACTACAGAAAGTAGTCTTAATTTTGTCTTAATTTCTTCAGTAAGCTTTGAAAACTGTTAAAAGTATGTTAATGACAGAAACTCTCTCGTGTAAAAAAATGTAGTGTTTAAAATTCCAGGAAGAAGCAAAATAAATTATTTCTTTTTACAAACAAAATAGATTTGTTTGTCTGTTTTACAACATTTCTCTGAGCTTTGTCTCTCTAATATCCTGTAATGTATTGATCTAGAGAATAGTGGAGCAAACTAACCATAAACAGATGTAGCCATGTGGTACACGTTCACAGCACAGCACGAGTCCATTTGGGCTGGAAAAATCGTCTTTTCTATGAAAGCAGAGTTTTCATATTATGTCATCAATTATTTCAGTCTTGCTCAGATCACACGGCAGGTAGGGCTTAAGAAACAAAACTGCGATATACTGAAGCTGTAAGAGTTAATATATCGCAGAGTGGATGTCGAAAATATGATCATTACCTTCACGAACACTGGTGGCATCTTCAGGCAAACTGAACATGGACAGGAGAAAGAGGCACTTCTCCAAGAACCACTTCTTTCATGAGGAAATATGGGAAAGCTCCAGTCACCACACCAGCTTCTCTTTGAGGAAAACAAGTCAGCCTTCTCCCAGCATTTCAGGTTTATCTCTAGCACTACACAACAGCAACTCAAATTTGTTTGTCTGGGCAGTTAGAGGGAGCTTGGTGCCTCACAGATTTTCCTGGTCCTACTTAGAACTGGGGTTTGTGCGTACCCAGTGTATTTTTCTTACCCTGTGTAATACTCTCACAACACATCATTAATGTCTGTACAGCTCCCTGTGGCAATGGCCATTGCCCAAACTGCTTCTTGGTGTCTCCGAGCTCACTTCTGGAAGGCTTTTTTACACTGATAGCTGAACATGGTGAAAAGTAAGCATTTCAGGTGAGTAAAAAAAACAAACCCAGATCCTATCAAACCAAGTTTTTTTAAAACAGCAGGAGACATCCCAGCCGTAGGCTTACACATTTCCACTGTCCTACTGAAAATAAACTGGAAAATTGTACATGGTGCAGGACTAGCACGAGC
This sequence comes from Mohoua ochrocephala, assembly GCA_013398855.1. Lineage (NCBI taxonomy): Eukaryota > Metazoa > Chordata > Aves > Passeriformes > Acanthizidae > Mohoua > Mohoua ochrocephala. The sequence continues at coordinate 208,866 of VZTA01024707.1, read as the reverse complement.
CTGCCTGCTCTTGACAGTTAATCCACCTGGCCTTTCAGACATTGACAGCATCGCACAAAGAAAATCAATTACCCGAGATAATCAAATCCACCGTCTTCATCTCAGCTCTCTCATTCATTTAATCTAATTCTTGAGTATTGACATTATTCCAGGCATAATGGGAACAAAAGTGCTTCATTAAAGGCAGCACCTGGACATATTCAATAGTGTAGCAAGAGCTAACAAAACTCTGACAAATGCAGCTGTGCTGTTGTGAATAAACTGACAAGTGGTACAACCAAAAATATGTGCTTCTCAAAACAACCCCTTAAGAAACAGTGGTTTCAGGTGAAGGTGCCTTGCTCCCAGGAAGGTTTCATCCCGAAGTGCTTTGCCACCACACGGGAAGATAAAGGTGAGCAGTGCCTTGAGCACAGTCTGAGCTGAAGATGTTCAGGTGAAAGGTGCAGCCTGGCTGCTGTAACAGCGATTCTCGTGGTAACAGAGCCAGAGTGCTCAGACTGAGGTAGGGTAGGAGACCCCAGTTTCAACAAGAATATGCTTTGATTTTGGCATGAGTAATCCCACAGGATGTCAGATGAACATTAAAATAATTAATTAAGCTTCAGTTACTTCAGTGAAAAAAGGAGCAAGTAGTAAAATAAGAAAAGAAGTTCAGTTGACAAGTAAAGGCTTATCAAGAGGTGAAAAAGTTTCACTCCAAGATGAGTCTAAAACAAAAACATTTAATACTTAATAAAAATTGATTACATTTTCTGTGTGATTCTTGTTACGGGCAATGTTCAAAGCTTTTCCTATGTGACTGGGCACCAAGATACAAAAAGGAAAGGCATGAACCTTAAATTTGAGCCATTTTATTTGCTCATTATTTTCCACTCAAATAATCTTTAAGAGCTGCAGAGTATGAAGCCCCCAGGTCACTGAGTACTATTATAATAATTTAAAATGCAATTTATTCATCCAGTATAAGAATGCAGACTTTCATGGACAAACATTTCTATTAGAAAGTAGACCTTGTATTAGAATGCTAATTGATTCATCCTCCACTTCACACATAATTTATAGTAATCAGAAAACTTTATTTCCTAAAGAATTCTAAAGGTGGGACACATTTTACGGTGTTAGTTTCATTCTTTCCTTTACATCCTCTGGGACACAGAATACTGAAATAGAATTGTTATAGTAATTTCAAATCAATACTCTACTATTAGTAGATTTTGAAAGTCCTAAACATTAGTGTTACCTGTTACCTCATTAAAATGGGAACATTTATATCAATACAATAGAGCAGTGGGTGCTTTCTCACTCTTCCTTTGCATTTTGCTTAGATACATATTGTATTGCTTGGTCTAATTTTCAGGTCCTCACTCAATACTGCATTTATTCAGTACTCATTTGGTCAGTGTTCCAAGCATTTTCAATATTTTAATGTATCCAAAATAATATCCAATAAGTGTCAATGTAATCGAGTTAAAAATGGGGACATTTTGATTTATGATGCACCCCATTTTATGTATCAATATAATACTTAAGTGGTCATGCTAACATTAGCTTATTTGTAAGGGTTCTGTGTTATTGGACAAGCAGTTCAAGCATCAAAAAAATCTCACACCCAGACTGCTGATCAGAATTTAACATACCTCCAGGAATCCCTGGAATACCAAAAGCTCAATGCTTTTTCTATTATTCTTGGCATTACAGCTGCTGAAAGCCATTACAGATTCCAATGTTGTTTAATCAGTGCTGTGAATGTTACAACCACCCTCTGAGGCTACAAACTGCAAGGAAAATCTACTAAAAAACCCCCAACTTACCCAACATGGGCTCCAATACGGATGCAGAGGACTAAGTGCACAGAGGAGTTAAGTGATTTCTTACTGTAGGCATCTAGATTTTTGTGTTCGAGGAGTCTTTTCTGCAAGCTGTTCTCTAAAACAATTTCATCTTTACCAGCCTGAGGATGGAGTCAGCTGATTTTCCCAGCTGATGAATGGCTCTATTCAAAGACTCAAGCTTTGGGTTAATAATTGAGCCGTTCCCTTCTGGGAGTAGCTTAAGGGCAGGAGGTGGCTTTGGTGCCTCCGAGGTCCCGCTGCTGCAGGGAGCACAAAGGGGACAAGGACTTCCAGGAGCTGACTCTTGAGGTGACAGGGCAGGTTTGTGCATGGGGACGGACTCTTAGCAGCCAGTTGCTCCTGAACTAAAACATCCCTTGATGAGGCTGCAACAGCCCCAGCAACAGGAGAAAATTAACAAATGGAGAACCATAGACACTCTGGAGGACCAGTATAAGCTTTACAACAAACCAGTATAAGTTTTAGTTTTATATTAATAGGTTTTGCTGACAGTCTTACTATTACAGGCCACAGCAATTAATTTTGAGTGTCGTCATTTACTTGCTTGTGTCCAGCAGTCACAACCCAGGTGTTGCTTCAGGCGATCTGAAATCCAAGTGACCACTGCTGCTCAAGGCTCTAGTGTGAAGAATGTGCCCTGCCCCAGACTTTTAAATGCATCACAGCTGCCTTAGAGCCTCAAAATGCAGACAGGTGCTGAAATATTAGATCTTAAAGTGGGAATTTAGAGTTCTCCTGTTGGGCACTGTGAACTGAAACAGGCAACAGCACATTGATGCTCTGAGTTTTCAAACAGAGTATTTTCATTCTGTTTGAATTAGGAGTTGCAATTACAGGGAACTTGAAATAGGTTTTTAAGAAGCAGGTAGAAAGAGATCCCAGAAATCGGAGGATTTCTGATTCTGTGCATTAGATAAACCTGTGCTTGGAGCTCCATTGGGAATAACACTCAGCATTGTTTCTATGCCAGTTGCTTACAGAATTGTCTTTAAAGCTGTTTTCTCAGCTCTAATGCTACGAAAGGCCACATGAGACCAAAATTGCTGATTCTCCCACTTACAGCTGTTCCGCAATAGAAACAGCCAGGGATTTTTTTTCCACTGGGTTTCAAGCTTCTTTCTGCTTGACCGATGAATGAAAGATAAACACTCCATACTTTATGCACTTAGACAGACTGTTCAAATGAGATATGGGGGGAACTATCCCAGAGCAGGCACACTCAGCACATATTCTTGACTTATAATTGGATCAACATTCAACATGTGCAGGAAAGAATGGCTTTTACATTTCTTTAATTTCCCCTGCCTACAGATGCAGCACCAAATAAGAGCTTTAGCAATAACAATAGAAAGGCAAACAACAGTAGAGAAATCTGCTCCATTTTTTTGCCATGTAGAGATGTGTTTTTCCTCTCCTAGTCTGAGTCTCAGATCTTCCCATCTTCTGGAACTGGGGGGGAGCTTCCAGTGTAGTCACAGCAGGTACATGGTATCAAACAGCCTCTTAGGACAGCATGTCTGTAACTAGCTTTAAGATAAAATTAAGAAAAAAGACAAGGGGTAAAGGTTTTAAACTAAAAGGAGGTAGATTCAGACTAGATAAAGAAGACATTTTTGTAGAAGTAGTGAATCACTGGCACAGGTTGCCCAGAGTGGTGGTGGATGCCCCATCCCTGGAAGTGTTCAAGGCCAGGCTGGGTGGGGCTCTGAGCAACCAGACACAGCAGATGATGTCCCTGTCCAGGGCAGGGGGTTGGACTTGATGACCTTTAAAGGTCTTTTCCGACCAAAATAGTTCTATAATTCTGTGAAAAAGCAAACAACATATGCTTACTTCTGACATGAACTGAGACTCGAATTTTCTAGGAAAAAAACATGCTAGAAGACACAGGATTGAGACCTCTCAGCCTTTGCCTTCCTCAAAAGTTATCAACTCTTTAATCCCAAAAAACAGCACCAGGAGTTGAAACTGAAATAGTCAAAATCATCTTCTTTCCCCTCCTTCACACCTTGCACCAGTAACACCATATCTTACTAGTGGTGGCAGCATCAGGAAGGGTTTGGTGTGTTCCTGTGTATCCCCCTCATCCACAATATTCTAGCCACAGGAAATGATTTCTGACAGCAGATCTTAAATTCTGCCTGAAGCTGTTTTTCCTAACGCAACCTTTGTTGGTAATCACATTGCCTAAGTGGTTTCCTTTATCTTAAAATTTGCGGAATGGTGCTTCTCCAGAGAAAGTGGTACTTTCGTCTCTCTGAAAACTGCCAACATCTCCTGAAGTGAGAGGTCAGACAGGAAAGCAACATCTGCAAAACTAACACTTTTCACTTCTGGAAAGACTTGAACAACGTTACCCACAGGCACCCAGAACATTTCCACATGAAACAGAGAACAAGGGTGGAAGTTTCTACCCGAGGTAGCTGGGATGTGACAACTGCAAGAAGAAAAAAACCGAGGCAAAAAAAAGAAACCACGGGAAGTGTTGCCCCGACTTTTGTCTGTCAGGGATCCCTCGCCACTTCTGTGTCTAGCGTCCTTTCCCCCGAACACGCTTGGAACTGAAAAGGGGTGTAAGCGAGGTTAAGCAAAGGAGGAGCGGCAAGGACGGGGCAACGCTTAAAGGCTCCTATGGGGGCTTGAGCGAACAACAACAGGGGGACATCTCTCTCCTTGTGCCGCCCACGCCCGGCCGTGGGCGGGCTCGAACCCTCGGCGCGGCGGGCGCAGAGCTCGGCCGGCTGCCAGGCTGCTCG